>VXAZ01005568.1:301647-383561 GCA_013399875.1 Gymnorhina tibicen | reverse complement strand
CCGCCCCGCCCCGCCCCGCCCCTCACGCGCGGTGGGCGGTCCCTGGCACCGAGGGTCTCCGGCCCACAGCGCGCGTGAGCTGGAGGGCGCCGTCCCCGCCCGCCTCAGGCCGCCTAGCGGAACGCCGAGCGAGAGAGCGGCGCTGTCTCGATGCGCTCGCTGCTCGCGCCGATCCCTGGCGCATCCCGGTCGCTACTTCCGCCGGCGCGGGGCCGCAGGAGGCAGCGATCCCGGCGGGCGGGCAGGACGCGCTGGCGGGGGGCGGCTGCCTGGAGCCGCCGTGCCCCTCGTCGCCCGCCGGACAGGTACGGGGGCGGGGCCGGGGCCGCTCCTCCCTTCTTTCCTCCCTCTCTCAGGGACGGGGTACGAGCGGGAAGGAGGCGGGGTCGCTTCCTGGCAAGCGTCGCCCGGCATCAAGGGGCCATGAGCGCGACGGTGAGGGGCGTCGGGGGCAGGATGTGGAGCGGGAGGAGGCTGACACTGAGTGTCGGAAGGGTTTCGGCCGGCCCGAGTGTGTCCCGCGGGGCCCGTGGGCAGCGAGGCGTTCCCTTTCCCGGGGGAAGGGCGGGGAATGGCGGCCTGTGGCAGCTGGAGAGAAAGCCTCCGTGCCAGCCCTGCCCGGGACAGCTGCCAGGTGCTCGGGAAGGGACACACCTGGCGCAGGCGAGTGGGCAGGAAGGAAGCCTCAGGGATCATGCTGGACCCTATCCCCCTTCCCTCTTTTGCCTCCGGGGCAGGACGCAGGTACCGTCAAGCAAAGTATCTGCTCAGGTTTGCCACAGATGGACTTTGGTGTCCCAGTTACCTGCGGCATCCCTGTTGTGGTGCCAGCTGCTGTCCTGCCACCAAGCATTTCTGGCATAGTCTCCAGAGGATCATGGCCAAGGCCAACTTGGAGCTTGTCTTGTGTGTGTCAGGGGAACAGTTTTTCTGAGTTTACTAAGACGCTGGTTTCTGCCAAAATTATGGGTTTAACAGATGTTCTTCAGTGTTAAAAAACCTTGGCCAACCAAGGCTCAAGCTCCTTCATGATGTTTTTTCCATGATAAGTACAAGTCATTAACTTTTTGGAGACCAAAGAAATTTTGCTTTTCTCCTCACTTGTTCATTTGTTTCTCCTTCACGTAATCACTGTTTTGTATGGTAGGTTAAAGTAGTGATCTGCAAGGGACTTTCTTTTAAAGGGGAAGAAACAGGAAGTCTTTGATCTAAAGAATGTGTTGTTTACACTTTTACACACAGGAGGAAAAAGAAAAGAGGGAAATTGGTATTTTTACACAAATAAGGACAGCTCTTAACTCTTCATAAAATAGATTTTTGCTGTATGTTCGTTCAAGAGGTAAATTAGTTGCTTGAGGGATTTTGATGAGAGGAGGAGGAGGAGTAAGAGTTTTCATACTTAGAAAAATAGCAGTTTGAGAAGTCACAGTGAATTTCAGAAGAGTTCTGTCACTGTTGCTAATGAAATTACTTGGTGGAGACTGTTTCAAATGCATACATACATTTACAGTTTCCTCAGCTGTTACATAATATTCCTTGAAGGATGTAGAGAAAAACAATTACCATGTATCATAGTTTTACGGATGGTCGTGGATGTGTCTGGAGTAATCAGTGTTGTTCCTTACTACTTTCATGACAGGCTTGGTAATCTGCAAGAAATTAAATGGACAGATTGTAAAATCTGGTGGTGTTCCTGAGGAAATACTTTGAATAGAAATAGTTGAAAATTGAAGATTATGTTAATTGTGTGGTTTAATGCCGTTAGGCAGCTCAGCACTACACAGCCACTTGCTCACTACCCCCAGAGGGATTGGGGAAGAGGAAAGGAAGAGTGAAAAGGAAAATTTATGGGTCGAGATAAAAATTATTTAAGAAGTGGAGAAGAAATGGAAAAAGAGAAGCAAACCAAAACAGGTGATGTAAAGATGATCACTCCTCCCACAGACAGATCAGTGTCTAGCCAGTTCCTGAGCAAAAGCTGGCTAACCTCACTGAACCTCCCCTTCCCACCTCCTTACTTTTTGTTGCTGTCCATGGCATTTTATGGAATATCTCTGGTTAGTTCAGGCCATCTGTCAGGTTGTGCCCCCTCCCAGCCTGCTGCCCGCACCGCAGTCTGTTCACTGCAGGAGTGGGCAGAGGGAGAAGGAGAAAAGGCCTTGATGCTGTGCAAGCTCTCTCAGCAACCACTAAAACTCTCAGTTTTTGGACTCTTGAAGCACCCTTGACAGTACATGGCCGTGTCTTCTTCTGAGCATGTGTCATACTCTGTTTCCACTTAGCTGAAAAATGAGGCTCAGATTGCTCCTGCAGCACTTGTTCCACCGAGAAATTGACATTAACAAATGCTGGGTGCCTGTAAGAGGGAGTGTTCACTGGACAGGAAAGATCTAAACAGGCATCGATAAAAATACAAGTTCAGCTGAGATGCCACCAAGGGATAGGTTCCGAACTACGTTGATTTTCCTTCATGGTGATTTGATCTTTGGGCTAGAACTTGGAAGTCCTGACTTTGCATGCAATTCTTTTGGGGAGAGTAGTAGTTCATATCCTGGGTTTAGTGATCAAGTCACCAAGCATCTTTGGCAGGCAGCTTAGTGGTGGGATGCTACAAACACGAGATTAAAGAGGACTGCTCTTTATCATGCCCAATCTCAACAGCTCTACACAATGGCTTTTATAAGCTTCACCTGGGAAAAAACAGTTCAGTTGTTCCTTTGTTCATTTTTAGGGTGCTCTAGAATACAGATAGTCTAGAGATGGAAAGGATAAATTTGTTCATGATCACTTCATACCCACTTGCTCTCATTCTTCTGCCTTTAAAGCTAGAACTCTTTTTTCTCCTTAGTGGTACTCCATACTTTCATTGAAAGCAGGTCTATTTTCTTTTCATTGGGATTTTGTTAGGCTAGACAAGTTATGCTTTCATCTTATTGCAGTTCTTAGATGGGCAACCTGTTCCTTCATCCTGATAACCCTTTTTTGCCATTGTTCTTTCAGTCTTTCTTTGACAGTGACCAGAACTCTATGATATTGTATATGAAGGCTCACTCATGCCTCATTGTCTGCCATAAATGCTTCTCTGGTTTTACTAAAAATAGTCTAAAACTTTTTCTTCTTTTTCTTTTTTACGGTCACTTCGTGTTGGGATTAGCTAAAACTCCACAGGGGTAAACTTTCTACCTCTCACTTTTGATCTTCAGCTGAAGAGCTATGAATTTAAGCACAAATAATTGTTATGGTCCCTAAACCCCTGTTTGGCTCCCCAAGATGTTCTTTCAGAACTCTAGTAGGAGTCTTGTTCCAACCTGATAGTAGATCATATGAAAAAAGGAAACATAAGCAGATTGCAAGCTTCATACTAAGCCTTCATTTTTCAGCTAAACTTGTAATTTCTGGTATTGTATAATATATTGTATAATGAATTGCCAGTGTTCTTGCAGACTACATTTATTGCATGATCTAGTGTTACTATACTAGGACATTTTCCATTTAAAAACAATGGGGAAAGCATTTTTTATACATGTGTGATGAGATGCATTATTCTTGAGCTGGGAAAAACAAACCACTAAACAGCTGAGAGAGAGTTTAATTACTGACTGCTCACTGAACGTGATATTGACCTACACTTAAAAGTCTTGGGAGAATTGTCTGACCAGTGTGTTTTATCTTAAAAAAAAACCCTCCAAACATCATATTTGCTGTCTGCTGAGCTGGAGAACAGAATTAATTGTATCTCAGTCTACTAAGCCACTAAATTCCTTCTCTAGGCTTCAGTCATCCCATTTTGTTTTCTGTTACATGTGGAAATAGCGGCATGTGATAAATATTAAAGGAATTGCCATATCATAGACCTCATCTGATAAACAGTCTGATTTCTGAGACTGGCTTCTCAGTCTGCTCGTTTCCATCTCCATGTTCTTTTCTGCAAAAGTGTGCTAATAGTGAAGAAATGTGAGCATGAGGGGATAACTTCTTCCACTTCAACACTTGTAACTGGTCATAGGCTCACATCTGTAGTTTTAGCAAGGCTTCCCATGTTGTAGACTAGTCTGCTGTGATTTGCTGTGAAGATGAAGCAAAGTAGGCAGAACCACAGTGCTTCAGTACCAGTTCTTTCACTGTGAGTTGGTCATGGAGATCACTTTTCTCCCAAGCAGTCACTCCTGTAAGTACATGATGGGACTAGTTAGAGCTGTTGGGAAACTCAATCTGCTTTTCTATTGCTGATATTTTGGGTTGATTGGTTGGTTTGTTTGCTTTGTAGAGTGTAGCAATGCTACTTCCCACATGAAGCAAAAGTGTTTTCATAAAGTGTTGATGGCCTCTGGTGTTAACTTTGGTGTTCGCAAAGTTAACTGATGTTAACTTTGGACATCAGAAAAGATAAGTAAAATTTGTGAATAAAAACAATTCAACAAAACTCTGAAACCTTTATATTTTTTCCTATAAATGTCCTGTTCATTTACTGTTGTAAAAGAAGGCTGTATGCTATGTCCTCTCTGACTTTAGCATTTCTTTCAGCTTTCAGACGGAAATCACACAGAAAGAGAAGAGCAGACAGAAGACAAGAATAGCACCGAATGCAGCAAACCAGGAACCATGGATCTGAAATTCACTTCATCAAGAAAATACATTTCCATCAGTGTACCTTCCAAATCTCAAGCTATGTCTCCCCATATCAAATCAGTAGATGATGTTGTAGTTCTTGGCATAAATCTCAGCAAATTTAGCAAACCTGCTCAATTTTTCATCTGTGTTTCTGGAGTTTTTATGTTTTATCTAATCTATGGATATTTACAGGTAAATATTATGAACTTGTGTCTTAGGCCAATTCCTCCTACCCCTTTTTTAATAGCATAACAATATAGTGTGTAATTTAATATGTATAGATGTTTAAACTAGATATTTATTGCAAAGTCAGCCTTTCAGTATTCAAGAACAGCAAATAATGTATAATCTAAGTTTCTGCTACAGTTCATGTGCCTGAAAAGTTTAGATCACTTGGACTTTCATAACTTGATCTTTTACTTCTGTGCGCAAGATATACCAAGGTCTTCATTGATGTCAAAACCTTTACATCTCCCTAAGTTCCATGAGTGCTGTACAGTTACAGTCATCTTAGTTTTCTCTCTGCTCTCAGGACAAAGCTGAAACATGTACTGCAGCTTGTTAAATAGAAGCATAATGTTTATGCCATTTTAGTTAAACATTTACCATTCTGCTAATCTTTTCTCTTTTATCTTGAGCAGCTACATTTCTGTTCCATTTTTTAGTTATTTGTAAGTTCATTGAGTATTCTCAATAAAGCAGTGATTTAAAAACTTGATAATTAAAAATCATGTTTCCAATGCAGCAAGCTGCTGAGAAGTTTGTTAACATAAAGTTACTGCAAAGACTTAGACAACATTATCACTAATTAAAAGCAGAATCTCAGGAAGGAAAATACTAGGTGCCCTTTTGTTTCTGTAACTGACACACCTTCATAAGTCTTTGTGCAGTGTATATATTTTTCCTTAACAAATTGCTCTGATTTAAAATGTTCCTACAGCCTGCAAATTCATGAACTCACAAGTGCTATTTAATGTAGGCACTCAAAATATTAGGTGTGCATTCCTAAGAGCTGAAAATTATCTTTAAGGATGTTCGTTAGAGAAAATTTGTATTAAATTTATCCTGAGATATTTATAAAATCTGAATAAAAACGATCTACTGAAGTAAGTGAGCTGAAAACCAGCAAAAAAGCAGGAAGCCATCTGTAATTTGAGATAATTACTAATGGATCAAATGTATTCCCCTGATGGATTGATCCATTAATTTCAGTGTATTTACAACAACAGTAAATTGTCCTCTTTCATTTTGGAGAACCTAAATTTTCTTTTCTTTTTGAATACTTTGCAAGTTACATATGGCAGATAAATTCTAGTTAATAACCAGCATCTGTAAAGGCTAGATTTGCATGTACATGAAGGAAAAAGGTCTGTTGATTTTTTTGTCCATTTAATATTTTGGTGTATCTACATGACTTTGGTGGGTTTTTGTTTTTATAGGAATTGATATTTTCAGTGGAAGGTTTTAAACCTTTTGGTTGGTACCTCACTTTAGTGCAATTTGGATTTTATTCCATTTTTGGACTAATAGAATTGCAGTTGATTCAGGACAAAAGAAGAAGGTATGTGTTTTTCCAAGCATTTTACCCACTGTCCATGAAATTAGACGTATTTGATGCTTACGGTAAATTTAACTTCTGTTTTTTGAATGTGAGTTCTGTGAGGCATTCTTAGCAGTTCTGTAGATAAAAGGAAGTGAGTTTCTGGTGATGTAGAGAATGTTTTAGAAGTGCCCACTGAGATTTCAGACCTGTAAGTAATTTTGTTGACTCTGCTGTCACTTTGTCCCACTTACAGAACATATTGTATCCTTAAGGTGGCTGATAGAGACTGACTAATGTATGTGTTGCTTGCGATTATCACATCTAGAATAGAGCCAATGCACTTCACAGCACTTGAAGCCATCTGTCAGTGAATATGTTTTCCTCAAATATTGGCATCTGCTCACCAAGAGGTTCCTCTAACATGCTGTGCATCTTGGAGAATGTCAGAGGTCTGCTCTCTGCTTGCCATGTGGCTGAGTGGGTTTGTTTCAAAGGATGTGCTAAAGTTTTGTGGTTTTCATTTAAGACTGCACTCATAACACTCTGCCACAAAACTGTTCTGTGTTTTCGCTGCAGTTGACCAAGGAGATTTTTGATCTCCCATTTGCAGAAATGGGATATTTTCTGACTCAGTGTAGCCATTCTGCAGCCTTCTACCCATCTATAGCCTCTGCAAAGTGTATATTGAAGCACTCTGGAAACTTGAGTGGAGGCTGTCATGGTGTCATGAATTTTAAAATTGCCTTATATTCTAGTTGAACATAACTAGTTCTGCTTACCTGCCGTCAACCTTGGATGGTTTTGCATATACTGGTTTTAGATTATAAAATTCTTTTTTAGCCAAACAACACAACTTTGATCAATTACTCCTTTTATTTTAAACACTGACAGCTTATATTTCAAGTTATCTGACTTTTTGAGATGCATCAGATGATATTGCACAGTTACCTTTTGGGTGTTCTGTTGTATTTACAGGTTTTTATTACTAGTTGGTAATGCTTACAGAGCATGACCCTTCAAGTAAGTTGTGTTGGAAATGTAGATCTGAAATGTATTTTACGTTTTATTTTCTATAACCTAGGCATCTTCTTGTAGACATGCAGAAATCTATATTCCTTAAATTTTAAAATTTTCTTGCATACCTCAGAGTATGTGTACATCACATAATGAGTTGCAGATAAGACAGGATTACAGCAGGACAGCTCCTTATGTTCTTAGAGTGGTTCTGAGTATGCATGAAAAATAGCTGAACATATGTGCAGCAATAACTGTAAAAAAATCACGAAGTGAGCACAAAAGTTACTGTTGGATCATCTGTTCTCAGGTGTTAATTTCATCAGATTGTGAACAAAACATCTGAAAATGTTCAACAAGCCCCTCTGTTCATGGTATTTGAATCACTGCTCCCTTAGTTTTGTTGAGTTTCATAAAACAATGGTACTTTTTTTAACTTTCTTAATTTTAAAAATGTCAAGGTTCATGTGGAAACTTCACCAAAGAAGTTGTCACAGTGACCTGTGACAGAGCTAAGATCCAGGATATCTTGGTATACCAATCTTCCATGTTTCCTTTGACAAATAACCTGAAACCTTTGTCTTGATTCTTGTGTAAATAACATACCTTTTCAGAAGGAGGTTAAAGAATTACTGCTTGAATACTTCAGGAGCCATAAAGTTTTTATTGTCTTGTATTTGTGCTGTTTATTTGGAGTAATTGAAAGAAATGAAATACGAAATCAGACATTTATGTGCATTTTTAAATTTCTATGGAGTGAAATTCAGTGAGAAAGATGTTGAAGTTGTATTACAAATGTATTTCTTTACCTAAATTTCCAAGCTAAATCTCCTCTAGATGAATCTGTAATGCAAAGCTTTGTATGTTTATGTTTTGTAGAATTCCTGGCAAAACCTACATGATAATAGCGTTTTTGACTGTGGGAACTATGGGTTTGTCAAATACCTCTTTAGGATATCTGAATTACCCTACTCAAGTAATCTTCAAGTGCTGTAAGCTGATTCCAGTTATGATAGGTGGGGTTTTTATACAAGGTAAGTGTTAGTCATGCTATTAGATGGTTTTTTTATTGTTTCTTTGGGAGGCAGTCATATATGGAATTCTGTACTTGTTTTAATTCCACTGGTAGAATTTTTCCTATAGAAGGAAAAATCAGAATTTCTGAAGCATCTTCTGAGAAAATGTACAAATATACTTAGATCAACAGAAAATATGGGGAAAAACATTCTACATGTCACTTGAAAAACTTTATTTTTACACAAGCTTTCTTAATTTTTAAGAAAAGTAAGTTTGTTTTCTAAAATAAATCCCTTTATAAATGAAACTATTTCAATATTGAAATGGAAAACTTGAAATGGAAAAAAAAAATGCAGCCATGATTTGTGAAGAAAATCTCTACTCTTGTTTGAAAAGATTAATTCCTAAATTTTGATTGAATGTTTAATCAGCAATACACCTGATTTTGCATGTCTTTGGCTAGTCCTAAAGTCATAGTTCATATTCTGAGAAGAGAAAATGGAATCTGGGGAAAAACAGATAAAAGCTATAGCTATGTGAATAAATATACTTCAGTATTTCTGGATTTAGAAGATTTAAGTATTTTATAACAGTTTGTTCAGTACATAAAAATTTAGTCACTAAAGCTCTACATGGACAAGTATTATGGAACAAAATCTAGAATGCTGTATTTCTACTTCTGTAGGTAATTCTGGCCTTCTGGTTGAAAAACAGCTGAATTTTCAGAGGAGATTACAACTTTACATATGCACATGCTTACACAGTATTCACCTTTTATTAGGAGTAATTTTTTATCATTTTAATGCAAAATGACTAGTATTTCCTTAAAGCTTTGTGAAACTTTTTATTGTGTTGTAGTAGTGTTGTGCTCTCAGAAGCAATTTTTTTTAATATTATTGTTAGAAAAATTCAGTTCAAAACAGTTCCCTTGGAAGCTCATGTTCAAAGTTCAGCTTCTGAGCAAGGAATATGTTATTTCAAACAAGATGTACTAACTCCTGCTTTTTCATGTAAGGACACATGTCCTTACTTTCTTTTTTCACTCCCCTCCACAACCTGTCTTTCCCAAACTATAAGACAGTGTAGGGTTCTCTGAGTGCCAAAGTTGTCTGTTAGTGTTTGGAATTGACTTCCTTCTGATCAGTGAAAGAAGCCGAAATGTCTTGTATGCGGGAAAAGTATCAAGAAGACATCTAAGCGGTCCTGAAGTTGTTAAGAGAATGCTTTGTCAGGGAGGATGTGCCTTGTGTCAGTAGGAGTCAAACCAAAGCTGACTACAAGAATCAGGTATTTCCCATTAGGGAAAGGAGTTCCCATAGGGTCCTTCCCCATGGCAGGAACTTTTGTTGTAGGAGAAACTAAGTCCGGTTGTGAAAGACCTGGACATTAAGTCTTTTGTTTAAGTAAAAGAATGTAGGGTTGCAAAAAAGAATGTAGACATTGCAACAATGTTTCCTTTGCCTTCTAGTTTGTTAAACAGGATAAACATGAAGTTCTGAGAGTGCTAACAGTCCATTCTTGCTGTTTGTGTGTTGTAGGAAAACGTTATAATATTGTAGACGTGTCTGCTGCCCTATGTATGAGTCTAGGATTAATATGGTTTACTTTAGCTGACAGCACAGTTGCACCAAACTTCAACTTGACAGGTAAAGATATATTACATTTTAGAGTTTAAGAAAATGCTTGGTTTTTCCTACAATAAGCATTCCATAGAAGTTCTGAGTTCTTGGTGGAGTGCCTTCAGGTATCGTACTGAAAATGCAAGTTTCATTGTGGCTTTGCACTAGCAGAGCTCTGTCTGTGGCAGAATTGACCTTTATTCAAAGCGTAAGTTCTTAGTTTCCTAAAATTTCTGGAAACTGCACCCTTTTGGTTGAAATGTCTCATGTATTCTCAAGAAAGACTTATCCCACTATATATATATATATATATATATATATATATATATAAATACAATAAAATTCAGTTGGACCATTTTAAAACTTAAAAAGATTAGTTGTCTTATCTAGTTAAGTTTTGTAATATTTTTCCATTTCAGAACCATTTACTTGATATAAACTGATGATCTCAGTCAGATTTGCTGTAGTTTTTAGGTGGAGTTCTGACATTTTAACCTTTTAATTCTGTCTAAAATCAGAAGCAAAGCAAGGATTTTAACCTGCTTGGATTTAAAAACTTAGTTGAATTTCTTTCTCAAATGACAAAGGATAATTGAATTCCTGATTTGATTCCCGTGATTTATGTAGAACTGTTTCCATGCAGATTTCTTTCAGAACTAATTCAGGACCAGTTTTTCAAATTGTTTTTACTCATGCTTTCTTATACAACACAACATTGCTGGTCTCATCCATGGCTTTCCTGCTGCTGTTGCTTCTGCTCAGTGCTACCACAAGTGGAACAATTCTCACACTCCAAGCTGTGTAATGGGTGTAAGATTAACATTTGTCTTGTCCCCACATTTCTCCTCTGCATGTGCATTGGCACTTCAGATTTCAGGTAACCTTTTAATCTCAGTCCAGTGGTGTGCCTGCGCCATTGAGCAAGGCTGGAATGATCATGATGGAGAATGCCCATGAAGACATGCATCTTTACACTCACTTTACAGAGTGAAATTGCAGAGCTGGAGCTGTTATATCTTTGGACCAGAGCTGAATCCATGCAGATGAGATGTCTATGTTTTTAGCGTTACCAGTATTGTTCATGTTATCATGTCTTTTCCATTGAGTTATACCTTTCCCAATGCCTGATAACTTTGAATGATGAAGAGACCTGGAAAATCTAGCCATGGAAAGGAAATGGTTCCCAAACTAAAAACACTGGTTTAGAAGTTCCTATACATTCAGAAGCTTGCCAAGAAAATACCACCTTAAACTTCATGGGCCTTAAAAATGTTAAATCTTCCACCTCTGATTGTAAGAACATAGGATTAAGAAAATAGAACACTGCTTGTTTCTAGTCTTCTAGTTTCTTCCCTGACACGATCTTTTAAGGAACCAAGACTAGAGCAGATTTTGATTTGCATTTTAATGATTAGTATCTTCTGTAATGTTGTATACTCAGGAAAAGTGTATTTCAACCTGTGTTCATCGTTAAATACAACAGTCATGAAAGTTTGGAGGTTGGGAAATGAATTGTGACTGACATAACTAGAGTTATTAGTTTTTTTGTTACTGGAAAACTGATTATGTTATTGACTGTGACTTTGTTGTGAGCATAGATGATAACCTAAAACCATGGGATTTGTACCTGAACAGTAGTTTTTTTAAATAATGTTTCACTAATGAAAGATTTCTACTGTCAGTCCTCTTGCAGTTGTTTTACTCTTACATCTAACATTTCTGTTTGCCTTTGTCAGGAAAAAAATAATACGGGATTAACTACTCAAAAAGAGTATGTTCTCTGGTTATTTATCTTCATTAACTAACTGCAACTGGTACTCTGTCACTCTTGTTACTACAAGAACTACAGCTGCCTTCTTTATAGCAATGTCCAGATGTTGCTATCAAGTTTAGAGACACAGTACTCAGGGGTTAATTGGTGGAGGGAGAGTGGTGGTAGGCGCTGCTTTGTACTGGTGTCATGAAATATTTTTGCTGACATTTAGAATATGTTGGGGGGGGGTTATTATTTTTCTGTTCCTGGGATTTTTTGCCACTACTTTGTTGGTGAATATTCTGAAGAGTTGTTTGTTTGTTTGTTTTAATAGGTGTGGTCCTAATATCCCTTGCCCTCTGCGCAGATGCAGTTATAGGAAATGTACAAGAAAAAGCTATGAAGTTGCACAATGGTTCTAATTCAGAAATGGTAAATACCACATTTGCAATTTTATAAGAACATGTTTTGTCATAGGCAAGGCCTACATTGACAAAACATGGAACTTAATGTGCTTTTCTCTTGCTTATGAGAGGAAAAGCTCTTGGTGTACTTTTCTTGGGGTTTTCTGTTTGTCTGAGGACTTCTCCTGATTTTTCTGTTTCAGTTTTTAACCTTTCAAGGGTGCTGCTTTCTGCGTGCAGCTCCAAATGTATATTGCGGCTACAGAAACACTCATTTCTAGCAACAATTCCTTTGTCTACCTGCAGGCCTGAGATCAGTGTAGTGGTTTTTGTATGATCATGTGCTTAATGTCTGAAAAATACACACTGTTCTTCTGATATAGTTGAATGTGTGTTACATGGAACATGTTGCTTTTCTTACTTGCTATACTTTATATTCTAGAGTGTGCTAGCACTTGGGAGGCAGGTTTTTTTAAATCTTTTGAAATCTATAAAACTCTGACTTCCACAGTGGGTGAATATTTTTGTTCCTGATTCAGTGAAACACATAATTTTGAAAAAGTCTTGTTCAATATTTTTTATATACTTAGTTGAAATGTGGATTATCTGTTCCTATGGTCTAAGGTTATTTTTCTTTTTAGACAAAACTTGTTTGAATTTGGCGTATTTTTCTCTGAAGTTGAGTAAATAACAAGTAAATCTTTTACTATAAAAGGCATAATAGGAATATGCCACAGGTAAAAAGTTACTGAAATTTATTTTCTATATTTGGCATGTATTTGACATTTAACTAGAAAAATCTAGTTTCTCATGAGAATAGAGAAAAAGTTAGTTTCTCATAGATGGAGAAGAAGTTAAGAGGAATCTTCATTTAAGGCTAGAAGTGATTTAGGATAGCTCAAGAAATTTGAGCTACAATTTTCTGGAAAGTGGAAGAATATAGTCACTGTCTTCTTGTTTTTATTCTTGTACTTTTTCTTAGTATTCACTGCTGGGGACAGAGATTTTAGCTACATGGACCTCACCTGACCCTGTGCAGCCTTCTATAGGTGTCATTTCCAAAATCCAAACCAAAGTGCAATCCATAGCTGTTTTCTTGCCCACTTTGCATCTGACAGTTGTTGCTGCCTTACCTATGAAACTCCTGCTGTCTCCAGGAGTTTGCTTTTTATTCTGCATTAGGCTGACAAGTGTTGGTCCTCATACTGTATACTCATACTACTTGTAGAGGATGAGTGTAGTGGTTTAGGATATAAACGTTTTGTTTGTTTGTGGTTTAGACATTACATTTCAGGATTTTGTTCAGAGAATTCGGTGCAGAACACAAGCAGAATTTTGGAAACAATTTTCTATACTTGACACTGTGGGTAAAAATTGAATCTGAATTGGAGATCATCATGTTTAATGGACAGAGATCTGGAAATAAAATTGAATAATAAAGGAACCTCTCATCCACAGGATCTCTCTTACTCTGTCAAATTTGGAAATTGCCCTGGATTTAAGCAATTGTGAAAAGTGAAAAAATGTCTTGTGGCTGAAATAGTAACCGCTGTTCTGGAAGGTTATACCTGATTTTTGCCTGTGTCATTCTATAGAAGTGACTTACATTACACTGCCTAGCAAGGAAATAGCAATGCGGTGTTTAGGTTTTTATTCCTGTGAAAAGTGAGGTCTTTGGGTACTTAGGGAGACAAGCTGTATGCAGAGGCAAGTGAAGACCTAGGGACTGACTTCTGTATGTATAAGCAGTGTCAAGTAAAAGCTCTGAGGATCAGGTCATTGGTTTTTGAGGGTTTGAAAGCAGGTCTGCTCTTTAAACGTGCATTCATCCTTCTTTATTATAGAGCAGTGATAAGTGGTCTGTTGTCTCATGGAATTGCTATCAACTGTTAGTAGATTTTCCCCAGTAACTGAGATGTTATAACAAGACACTGAGTTTTGAAAGCATAGTAGAATCAGCATGTTCTAGCCAGTATTGTGTAGCATAGTTCTGTTGACTCGTTCCGTATTTCACAGGAAAAGGCTACTAAATGTTGCCCAAACAGCTGAATGCCTCCTGCTGCATGGCAGGATGGATGGATGGCAGGATGGACGGATGGGCGGATGGGCAGTTCCAGCTTCTACTCTGTTGACTCAGCATGGGAAAGGATAGATGAAGATTGTTTTCTTTCTCAGTGAAGCTATGAATTGAATAAGGGTGCAGACAAAATAAAAAGCTTACCTGTTTCCTGAGTGTTCTGACCACTGAGCCAGAGTTGGTCATTTTTGAAAATCCTGTGTGCTATAACCATGATGCATGTGTGCCATGCATGTGAACTGAAGTGACACAGGTGAAACTTATGTGACACTTCTGGCAGCCCATGGTGATTCTGTGCTATCCTTTGCACGTTTAATGTAATACGGATCTTTATTGTGCTGGATAAGTAGTAGAAAATGAAATATGTGTAACATGTTCTTCAGACTATTAAACTGCATAGTTGTGGGAAGTTTTATTTAGGCTGTGAAATCCTGAACTTGAAGGATTTACCGCAGTTGACACTGACCTCAGGATATTATTAACTGACTAGCTTTGCAAACTGCTTTTATGTTGTTGTGGGTAGGAAGAATGTGTCTAACACTTATTGTTGACTTTTCACTGTACATCAACTATAAATCCTAGTAAAAATATCATCAAACACTGCAAATTCAGCTCTGAGAAGCTGAGCATATTAATAGGGCCAAGCATCTGAAAGCATTTAATTTTGTCCTTTTGTATAGTATCACCTAGTAATTATTTTCTCTTACACTGTTTTAGGTTTTGTATTCCTATTCAATAGGGTTTGTGTATATTTTATTTGGATTAACATGCACTAATGGATTAAGCCCTGCAGTAACATTTTGCTCAAAGGTAGGTGTAAAGATTTCTCTTTTTCTATGATGAACCTCATTGGAAAACATCGCTCTGTATGATTTAGAAAATCTCACCACTTCTCTCTCTAAAGTTCTATTTTCATCATGTAAACAGGTTAACTTGTATAATTTATACAGTAGCAAGTTTTTCCAGTCTTTGATGCATAAGATAGGGTAATGTTTTAAAAAGCAACAAAATCACAGGACCAGATTTATGAGCTTATAATTTCATTATTATTTTTCCATTATTTAACTAAGATTAAATAAGGATTTTTGCATGAATGCATTGTTGAACAGCTTATTATTGCTCAAGCAGTTGATTAAAGTCTGTAGTTTTATGTCATTTTGCAATACCTCAGGGTTTGTTTTACATTTTCCTAACTGGCTTTTTTTATTGTTGCAGCATCCAGTTCAGACTTATGGTTATGCATTCCTTTTCTCCCTGACTGGGTATTTTGGCATATCCTTTGTTCTAGCTTTGATTAAAATCTTTGGTGCCCTTCTCGCTGTAACAGGTGTGAACAAATGATATTTTTACTGCCTTTGTATAAAAACAAAGTAATCCTACTCTATTATTTAGGACAGAGCTTTTGAGAATTGTTCTTACTCTGGCTGTTTTTCTGTTCTTTGTGCTGACTGATTTCTGTAGCATGGATCTTCACTGGTAGAATGTGTTTGAGAGCTTCCTGATTCTTTTTGTGCCACAGTTTCAACCATGAAAAGCCTGTTAAGTAAACTTGTGCATGTAGTCTGTGCTATGTTTTAGTGCAGAAACAAACATTGTTCTAAATGGAGGAGTTGAGATAGAATCACAGAATCATTTAGGTTGGAAGGAACTTCAAAGACCACCTAGTTCCAACTCCCCTGCTATGGACAGGGACACTTTCCACTAGACCAGTTTGCTCAAAAGCCCCATCCAATCTGGCCTTGAACATTTCCAGGGATAAGGCAGACACNCTGTGCTATGTTTTAGTGCAGAAACAAACATTGTTCTAAATGGAGGAGTTGAGATAGAATCACAGAATCATTTAGGTTGGAAGGAACTTCAAAGACCACCTAGTTCCAACTCCCCTGCTATGGACAGGGACACTTTCCACTAGACCAGTTTGCTCAAAAGCCCCATCCAATCTGGCCTTGAACATTTCCAGGGATAAGGCAGACACAGCTTCTCTGGGCAATCCATGTCTCGCCACTCTGACAGTGAAGAGTTTCTTCCTAATATCTAATCTAAAGCAACACTCTTTCAGTTTAAAGCCATCCACCTTGTCCTGTCACTACATGCCCTTGTAAAGACTCCCTCTCCAGCTCTCACACAGGCCCCCTTTAGGTACTGTGAGGTGCTATAGGGTCTCCCCAGAGCCTTCTCTTCTCCAGGCTGAACAATCCCAAGTCTGTCAGCCTGGTTTCATAGGGAAAACATGTATCATTTAAAATGTAAAAGGAAAAGTAAGGATGTTCTAGAAAGGCATAGTAGGCAGTGACATTGTTTCTAAGCACATGAAACTACAAACATTAGTCATGAGGGCCTGGTAGGGGGGGAAGGTATAGCAAGATGTCATGTAGCTACTTTCCTTTCTTCTTCCCCTAAAAGATACCCTGGTTTCTGTCAGGTGATGCTCTACTTCATTCACAGTAGTGGAGAGGAAAATACATCATTGTTTTCTGACCTGAGGATTCCATGCTCTGATTTCCTACCAGTTATTTCCTCTGCAGCATATCCATCTCTTATTTGCTTTTAACCAAGTTCAGTAGCTCTACTGACTGGAAATTGACCCAGAAGAGAGGGTTGGTTCATGTATTAAAATACCTCTCTAAAAAAAAGTCACACTATACTAAAAAAAAGTTTTAAAATGCTGTAGAATAGTAAAGCTTTCCCAGGTTTTCTGATGCCTGACCTTGACAATTCTAACACTTGAGCCCTTTCTGTCTTGCCTGTAGCAATATGAAAATGTTTATTGTGCCTTGGAAGAACACCACATTCATTACTGTCCCTCCCACCTCCCCAATCCACCCTCCCCTTCTTGAGGGGAGTGGGGTGAAAGAGTTTAATGAAAATTGTATTTCTATTAGCAGAATGAGAAATTATCAGACTTAATTGGGAAAAAGAAGAAAAGGCACTTAATTTAGAAGGAAATGGTTACATAAATATTTTAATTAATAACTGATTTGAAAGAACAGAAATAATTGTAATTAGAAAAACTGAAGTAATTTAACCATTTTTTAAATTATTCATCTGTAAACTGTTTTCTAATTAAAACTCAATTTTCTTTTTCATTCTCCTTTAATTTTTCATGTAATAGAAAATCATTTTATTCTATGTGCATAAATTTCTTAAAATGTAAAAAGAAAATTATTACTAAAAAGTTGAGGTTGGGGCAGATGAAGCAGTAGCGAGGGCTGTTTCTTCTACTACAAAACACACTTAATGAATATTTGTTTGTGCGGTAGAGTTGGGAAGATGAAACTTGCTTTTCTGGCCATAGCAACATGAAAATACATCAGTAGTCACTGGTTCATTTTGCCAGTGTGTTGCAGTAAGACTAATTTGCAGTTATACTTTCCAGTATGGTATAGTGAAAGGTACTTCATGGTAAGCAAAATATTTTCTGTTAATAAAAAATGTATTCTTTAGGTACAGACCTACTGCACCCTGTACTGGGGTCTTTCTCAAGTGAGAACCCTGTGCAGTCATATAGAATAACACCTTCTCAGGCCCTTAGCCTCCATAGCTAAACTTGTGTGCCTGGCTGCATTCTTACTTTGTTTTTAAACATTTTCTACAACTTTCACTCATGTATTGATTTTGTTTCAGTGATAAACTTCCTAGGTTTCCTGGTACACAGTTTGCTAGTAATGCTTTATCCTTGTTCATTGCAGATGGCATTGGAATTGTTCAAATAATTGTTGGAGCTGTAGTTTAGTTCGGAGCAATCAAAGAGTTTATTTCCATTTTGGAAACAGAATTGTGCTCTCCACTCTTCTTACTACCTTGATTCTTTCTAGTGAACTGATCACATGTGGAAGAATATCTCTTAGTGATTTTGAGGAAAACTTCCTAATGCAATCATTGAAGTCAGACATCCTTGGCCTCCTAGGCTTCTAACCAAAATTGTAATTCCCTGCACTGTTAGGGGAATTTTTAGTAACTTCAAAAGAATGACAAGAGGATGGTCCCATTCCACTCAAAAATAGAGCCCAAAAAAACCACAGAATTGTAAGGTGGAAATTGCAAGGTATTTGACCTTTGGTCAAAGCTTTAACAGATGAGTTTGTATCATCAGTTACTTGCAAGGGTTGTTTGTTGCTCTCAGAGACTGTGGATTGATTAGCACGAAGTTACTAAATAGCAAGACTTGTTCTGGAAATTTCCTTGCTGCAGATAGTGTGACTGGAGCTGATACTACTGACACAGTGTACTCGTTCTCAAACAGCACTATTCCAGTGCTGTTGTGCACTGCACTGGTGCATCTGCAGTCTGTGTTTGCACCAAGGGTGTGATCATCATTTTAGTGAGACACTTAATTATTTTATGAGGTTACCTGCTAAGCCTTTTTTATATTCTTTTGTTGTAACTGAATTCTTAGAGGTTAATACTTGTTTTCCTCTGCAGTAACAACAGGAAGAAAAGCGATGACCATTGTGCTTTCCTTTTTGTTCTTTGCGAAGCCATTCACATTACAGTAAGTATTTATAGTTTTTAGTGTTTTACAAAGTATTTTATAAAAAATCATGTTCTTCAGCATGGAAATATAATGACACTAATTAATCATATTCAGGGTTTAATGCACGTCATTTCGTATCTTCTACAAATGTTGGCAATCTACTGTAAATATTGACTGGCTCGTTGATACTAATCATGCTAGAGAAAAGAGTTTACATTTTTCTAAGGGTCTGAAAGACAGCAAAGAAAATTTAAGAAAAACCTTACATAATACCTAGTGCTTATGATACGTAATAAATTGTTTGGGTACTTTCTCTGTAGTGGAAGATTTGGCTAAAGGAAGGGATTTTCTCCATTATGGTATTGTTCCTGCTTTTATAAGCTCATATTTGAATTCTTAGCTAGCCCTTTTAAATAACTGAAAGCTTCTATTATCTTGATATATTAAATTGCCAAATGTTTGAGCTTGGGTTTATTTCTTTTTTTTTTCAATTTTAAGGAAGATTTTTCATTGAAAAATGCAGCTAAGTTGCTACTTTGATCTTAATTTTTTCAGGTTTGAAACAACATAATATTCTGTTTTATTTCTATATACAAATTGATTTAAGAACAAAGCTTGCATGCAAATCCCTAATGGAATTTACCCCAGCTAAAAATATTGAGGATTGAAAGAACGGAGAGGTGAAACAAAAATGTGCCTACATTGGGAAGTATGGATATAAGGCACTGAGTGAGAAAATGTTTTGGACCAGTAACAGAGAGTATATCTCTCATAACCATAGGAAGGAAAAACATACTAAAGCCCCTCAGGATTATTTTATTCATGTGAGGAAGAACAAATACTGTTTAGTTATTATTTAACTTATAAATGCACTTTAATAAGCTCTCCAGCCAGGACAGGAAAAAGGAAGGGTGGAAGGATAGTATAATAAAGATTCAGGGAAATTCTATCTCAGAGCTCAGTGATTTGTGGGGGTTTTTTCTTCAACTTTTCTGTTCTTAATGTAAAGTTTATTTAATCCACAAGTATTGGTATGTAATTGCTACAGATAAAATGTTAATGGTAACTTTTTTCCCCCTCCTCTGCCTCTCCTCTAGGTATGTGTGGTCAGGCTTACTGGTTGTCCTTGGTATATTTCTTAATGTTTACAGTAAGAATATGGACAAATTTGAACTGCCTTCACTGCTTGGTCTTTGGAAAAAAAGAGTGGAAGAAAGAAAATCAAGGACGTTGTCACAAACTGTATAGACAGTGGTTCATGCCTTGTCTAGATTTTGACTTACTATTTTATTGGAACAGTCTTCAACTGATTCACTTTCCAAAGGGAACGTTATTGAAACCAAAGGAGCTGGAGGCATATTGCCTGCTTGCAGATTGCTATAAATGCACACTGTTGTGAGCCCTTTCTTCAGAGCACTTGAATTCGTCATAAATGATGTAGTAGGCCATTGTCAGACGGTTTTATCGGCAATGAAGGACAGCAGCTCCCGGCAAACTGCTGAGAAGCTGCACTCAGGTGGGACACAGTAGAAGACTAGTTTTGGGCATTTTAATAGTATTGGCCATGTGGCTGATCTGAGATTAGTGGTTCTTTGTTAATTGTCTAGGTGGGGTAATTTAAATGTAATACTGTATTAATCACCAACTGGTTGACCAAATTGTGATTTTAAGGGTGGAAGGTTTAGAATACAGTATGTTGTCTCTCTTTTACATTTTAAATAAAAATGTTGGGGTTTTTTTTAAGTTATTGTTTAGATCATCACAGAACTTGATATTTATTGTAATAATTGAAATTTTTATGGAAATCCTAGTGTTACTCTTTTTGACTATTGCTTGCAAGTAACAAAACTAAGATTGAGTTTGTGCAGTCAACACTCCTGCTTTTCCAAGGGGAAAATGGGCTTTTAGGCCTGAACAGAGTAAGATTGAAAAAGTGGTGTAAGAAAATGTTACTTGCCTATTCTGTGGTGAAATACAGAATTTTTAGTGGCCTGTGGCTCTCTACTATAGTGGTATAAAGAGACATGGAAGTTCTCCTTAAATTCATATCATCAAATCAAAATTTTTCAATTTCAATATTGGAGTAAATAATAACAGCATCAGCTAATGTGATTGGAATATGTATTGTCAGTCTGTGTGGTCTTCCGATGAAGTTAAGAGGATTAGGGTACAGATTACAATTTTCTTTCTTCAGTGACAGGAGGAGACAATGTGCTACCAGTCTGTCTTTTTCATCATGAATTTAGGAAGACTAAGTCCATTTATCTCTCTTTCTTTCATATTCAACTCACTTTTGAATCGCTTGCCATCTCTTTCATTTTATATATTTAACAACAGCACTTTAAAAATACTAATCACCTTACAAATTTATATTCTTATGTGGTCGTGGTTTTTTTGTTGTTGTGTCCCTTAGATGCATTTTGGTGTGCGTTCTTTCAACTTAGACAAAAGTTAATTGGGTAATAGAAATATATAGTCAGAAAGAACATACAAAGAATTTAAATATCTCACAGAATGGCCTTCTGTCAAAACTACTAGTTGATGAAAATATTCAAGATGTGCAAAATGTTTTTCAGACAGGAAGAATTGCTCTTCAAAGGAGCTTGTAATCAAAGCACAGACACAAAATGTGCCTTAAATTTTTCTTACTGAGTTGGTAGCTCGCACCTGCCATATTAAATATGTTATGGAATAGAACACGGAATAACAGCCATCTTAGCACGATGGGATGAACAAGAGAAGAGCTGTGTGAACGTAACTGCACTGTTCCCAGCACTAGCGCTTCTCTGGGGTGTCAGCAAAGCCTCTCAACACATACAAACCCACTTTGTTGCCAAGTCAGGAGAATTTATTGCATGGGACAGTTTTGGTTTTTAAATTCCCAGCTGCTGCACGATCGATTGTTTCCTGGGTGAGGGGTGAAAATCTGATGAACAGATACACCTTGAAAGAGACAGATGGCCTGCCATGGCTCTACATTTTCATGTTGCAGACAAAGTTTTATGGTAAGGTATGATAAAGCATTACAATTTCAAATTTGGTGTAAGAGTGAATTTGGCCAAGTCAAGGGGATTGATAACACTTCTTTCCCCAAAATATTTATCAAATCTTACATTCCCTTGCATTCTTTTCACTAAATGAAGTTGTTCTTTCCAGCAAGGTTAAGATAATTTTACAGTCTCAGTTCTGCCATCTGTAAACTCTGCCTGTTGCTAAACTTTATTGAGCTTCAGGAAACCAAATTATGTGAAAGCTACAATACATGCAGAAAGTCATAGTAAATATACTTCATTTGGCATCTGTTTTATTTAAATAGATGAGAAGTCACTCACAAAGTTTCTGACTAGAATTCAAATGTATTATGTATGTTTCTGAACTCTTTATATAATCCAGTTTTGTCTCTATTGTCTCTCTTTGGAGAGAATAGTAATCACAATAATTCAACTTTTAATTTATTCTCTATTGTATACAGGACTGAGTTAATGAAGCTATCATTTGGGGAAGTTTTGATTTATTTTTTAAATAATTTTCTTAACTGTAGAAGCGTGTGTTTTGTTTTACCGATGTACTTTAAAAATTATTTTTATATACAAATGAATATTGTAGGTTTACTGTTAATAGCATAAATTTAGGAGTCAGCTCTTTATTTTCGTAGGTGTGAGTCTAGTACTTGCCAATCAACAATATGTGTGTTAAAGAAAGTGCACACACAAGTGAGAGTAGTTCATAATTTGCCACACATCATGGTCTGTGCAGTTTCATGCCTTTATTAAGAAAACCTTTATTTCAGTGAATTGCTGTTTGTGGGGTTGTGAGGTCTTTTTCATAAGCTTCATAATGCATGCAAGTTAGCAAAACCTTACAAACTTGCAAGTGTTCTTACTACAAAATTTCGAGTTTGAGTCTTCTTTACTGTATATGTATGTTGGTTTGGTGTTGTCTATGAAATATGAATAAGGGCTTGTCCACAAAGTAACTGTAAATTATTTATTTTTTTTCTAAGAGCACTTATACTGGGGTGTTGGTTAACCCTTCCGAGTGTTGAAGGCTGGTCATAGTAACTATTGCATTTTATACTCATTGTCTCCTGGACTCTTTACAGTAGGCATGGTGAAACGATGGAAAAAAACATTCAATTCTCTCACCAGAAAATTTATTATCTAAATATAATGTGAATTAGTTGCTTCTTATTCTTGTGCTAACAACCTTTTTCTCTCTATAAAAAATTTTTGATGTAGAAATTAGTTATAACAGCATTGAAATTCTCAGTAAAATTTAAGTCTGACCAGGCTCTCCATTGATGTCAGCAATCTACCTCTGTGACACCTGCTTCTGCCTCCTTTGGGAAGCTGAGGGAGCTCTGTTTTCCTAAATCAGCATGCATTTGCAGTTGCTTTCATATTACATTTTTGCATTTGTCTGGCACACTTTAGTAATGAAGTAATTGACTGTGCAGTGGATTTCTTCAGTATTCCAGTACGTCAGTGTCATCAGAACTGCTAATTACACAGGTACCTGTGTGTGAATACAAGTGAGGAAGAACTAATGCCCTGCCCTCCAAACCTGCAGTGTTTCTTCATACTGCATTAAACTGTTTTTTTTTAATCTTGTTTTACCACTCCTGTGCTTTGAACTTAGCAAACATTTTAAGCTAAAGCTTGGGCTTTTTGTCATTCCTGCTTGTCTTTCTTACCTCCTTGTCTTTCTTGCTTTTGGATGTGAACTCCTTTTTCAACATGCTCTGTTTATGTACTGTGGATTGTTTCAGGTTTGTATTCCTGCATTTAAGGGCTTACATCACACTATGGCAGGTTGGTCACATTCCAGATTTTCTGTTTCACATCATTTATAACCATCTGCATGATTCTTTTAAATGCTTTTTTCTCCATGAAAAAATCTGTCATACTTTTCATTATTTTTGGAAAGGTCTTGATGAGTGCACGTATGAGTTAACTCCTTGACCTCATTCCATCTTCCAAGAAAATCTCTCTTCTCCCTTGCCTGCCTGTGAGAACTAAAGGAAGAGGAAATAAATTATTGCAAGTGCTCTTTTTTTTCTTTAATAAGTGCCTTCCTCACTAACCTGGTGTGTCTTAATTGTTTCTTTTCTTTCTGCCTCCCATGCTCCCAGGCACAAACAAGCCCTTCTCTCATGTTTGACCGCTGCTTGTTCAATCATGGAAACTTTTTGAGTTGTTTACTGTTCTGAAAAGAGGTATAAAATTGCATGTATACTCTGGAGGGCAGGAAATAATAAGTAAACTTCACAAGTTAAGGAAGTAATTAAATGGATTAATACATTTTTCTGGAGGGATTTTATATATGGTTTAGTTAATAGCTCAGAATTTGTTAGTGGAAGGGTTTTTCTTTTTTTCTTTTACATTTTACCTGTTTAAAAATCCTTATATTAATTTTAATATTTAATATAAAACTCCTGACTGTTCAGACAGTTTACGGAGATATATTTCAATCCTGCCTATGAGGCAGAAAATCCCTATCTCCATTTCAGAGATGCAGCAGAAATGGTATCTTGCCCAAAGTTGCCTTGGTAAGTCTGTGATGAGCGAGGAATAGATGTTAATACCCTCAGTTATCCTGTGCCCCAAGTCCAGCAGAGCCCATCTGTACTTTAAATGAAATGGTATCAATGTAAGCCCAGTTTTCTTTTACCCCCAGCATTGAGGTGTTAAATTGTTTCTGTTCCTTGTTCTGTACAAGTATAATTTAAAGGGAAATTAAGGTAGCCATAAAATAGCTTTTCTGTATTTTATTTGGAGCTTTTTTGCATTGTTATTTTCTTGTTGATTTGTTCTGTTGTCTGTGAGCACTGCTGTGGAAGCAAGCCAGAGACAGTAGCAGTTTTAGGAGAAGCCTAATATCCTTCGCTTTAAGGTGACTGGGTCACCTTGCTACTAGTCAAAAGCTGCTGCCATGGGAAAACTGTGAGGAATTGTCATCACATGAGGAATTAAGCATAATGATGCCTTGTCAGGTCTGGATCATTTTGCCATTCGCTTGTAGAGAAGCAAAGACTAATGCAATAAAGAACCTTCATGCACAAATAGTCAGCTTAGAATACAGTGCTGACTTAACACTTCTCTGCACCTGGATTATGCTGTTGTGCTGGTTTTTTGAGGTGTGTTGGTAATGTATTGCTTCTCTCTGCTTTTGGTTATTTAGATGTTTGTTAGATTTCTCAGTTTTATACTTCCTCTTCTATTTTTCCCTTTTTATTTTTTTATTGTATTTTAAGTGTAAAGTTTTACTTTGTAATTTTCATTACACCTGTAGTGCTGTGTCCAGTTCTGGGCTCTCCAACACAAGAGAGAAATGGGGCTAGAGGAGAGAGTCCAGGAAAGTGATACGAAGATGATGGACTTGACCATCTGTCCTGTGAGGAAAGGCTGAGAGAGCTGAGATTTTTCATCCTGGAGACGAGAAGGCTGGGGGGAATTTCCTCAATGTGTATAAACACTGAAGGGAGGGCACAAAGATGGGGGAGCCAGGCTCTTTTCAGCGAAGCCCAGTGGCAGCACCGGGACAGTGGGCACACACAAAAACACTGGAGGTTCCCTCTGAATAGAGGAAATACTTTCTTACTGTCAAGGTGCTTGAGCACTAACGCGGATTGCCCAGAGAGGTTGATAGGTCTCCATCATTGGATATATTCAAAAACTCTTGTCTGGATATGGTCTGGGGCAGCTGGCTGTGGGTGGCTTTGTGTTGAGCAGGGGAGGTTAAACCATATGACCTCCAAAGGGGCCTTCCAACCTCAGTCACTCTGTGATCTTAAATCTTGCTGTCTGTGTCTATCTTCCACTTTTTCTCCTGTTTACAAATGTTAATAAATATACTTAAAACAAGTATCTCTGAGTTGGTTACAGTAACTGCTGCAGCTGGCAAATCCATGCGGAAAACACCTGATAGTGTGGTTCTGGCTGAACTGTGAGTACCTTCATAGCACAATCCCATGGGGAGAGAGACACCATTTGGTAACTGCTGCTCAGTGCATAACAAGAGTATGTGACTGAGCAAATAGAAGACACTTGCAGGTGAAATTGATACTGTCGATACAGAAGGAGTTCAAAGTTGCTTTTTATTTTCTGTGTTTAGATCTTGCAATGCTGTTTACTGCTCTAGCACAGCACCTGATCCACAGATATGCTGGAAGTGTTGCTACACTGCTTGCTGCCTTCTTGTCAGCATTTTGCATGAACATGGACAGCTGTGGTAGATGCTGTCGTACTTGTTCAGAACCTGAGTATAAGCTCCACTTGAATAGCGTTCTGTAGTAACAGGCATTAATGCAAGCAGATCTGTGCAAAAGTCCAGTACAGAACAACGTCTACAAGAAACCTGGACAAACTGTTTATCAGGGGCTGTTGGGATGGGGTAATGGTTTTAAACTAAAAGAGGGTAGATCTAGATTGGGTATAAGGAAGAAACTGTTTACAGTGAGAGTGGCAAAACACTGGAACAGATTGCCCAGAGAGGTGGTAGATGCCCCATCCCTGGAAACATTCAGGGTTGTGTTGGACAGATTCTGAGCGACCTGATCTAATTAGTGTTCTTGCTCATTGTGGAGGGTTAGACTAGGTGACCTTTAAAGGTCCCTTCTAAACCAAACTATTCTCTGTTCTCAAAGAGGATTTGAGGCCCCTGGAAGGCTTTAATGCATAAAGAAGGGTTCATATAGGCTTCAGGCAGCAACAAGCAGAATTTAAGCTCTTTAGGCTTTAACATGCCTTTAATCTTTTGTTGATGTAGCCTAAAGTTAGGATTATTTATTTTATGTACTATCCAAATTTTGGTACTGGAAAATCATTTTAGTGAGAAATACACTAAAAATTGCCCTTAATAAGCAGTTCAAGCTAACAGCTGGTAGTGCTGTATACCTAGTTTACACCATCCTGTGCAGTGCAGCTAATAGACAAAAGCTGAGTGAGTGCTTGGCCTCTTCAAATGAAGACTGTATTCTTGCTTGCTGTTAGGAAATATATAAAAGAAAACAAATTCTGTGTAACTTTGTAGATAAGAACTGTTTAAAAGGTAGCTAATCTTTACTATGAGTTGCACCTGATTTCCCTGGACTCCTTATCCTTAATAAATGACTCATGCCTGGCTGTACAAGCTTGGCTTGCAGATTCATCTTTCCTGGGATTAAAGCAGCCTGAGATTAAGCTATCATGCTTGCTTGCTTGCCAGGTATGAGACCACTTGCTGCCTGAAGATTTTGGATCCCCAGGCACATAGGTAAAGGCTGCTTGAATCGACCATCTTAGACTTGGTAAATTTTGCATTGAAACACAGCTTCAATAGAATCTATTTTTTGACAGGTAAGAGCTTGGGGTTTTTTCCAAGAAGTTGAAGCATGGGCTGTGTATAAATGATACATAGTTTGGCTTCTCAGTAAAAATGTCACTAGTTAAGAGAGCTGTCTTTCTTTCTACTGAGAGCTAAATTTGTGTGGAGAACAGGTGTAGCTGTGTATCAGAAAGGTGCAGTGTTATACCTTTTACCGGATTATATTTCTGCACTCTGCACTGTGGTAGGATAAGGAAAGAAATGAAAATCAAGATGTGTTGGTAATCAAACTAAGGCTCAGGACAGGGATTTTTCAAAGGAATTGAAGACAATTTAAATACTGTTGAGCCTTTACTGCTTTATTGTTCTGAAAATACCAAATTCAACCACCACAGAAGAGCATTAGACTGCCCTTCTCTGTGCAAAACTTCTCTTCCTGTCTGTGGAGATCCACTGTGAAGACAAATTAATCTTGAATGTATATCCTGTTTGATGGGCAAAGACATGTTTGTAGGTATAGTGAGAGTTTGTGGTTGGAAATAAGATGGCTTCTGTAGTCATCTTCACTGCAGGTCCTTCAAATCTGAGAATATCTGTGCAAAACTGAAAATGAGTGAAGCATGTTTGGTAGGTATACAGGTGGCTGAAGGGAGCTGTATATGATTAAGCATGCAATTTCTTCAATCTGCTAGATTTCTTCTGGAGCTGTGGTTGTTTGATTAGATTAACTGGTCTCTTTCTGCTAATGACTTACAGTGTTAAAATGTGGTTTTTTGAAAATGCAGATACTTGGTTTGGCACAGTTTAGGGAGTTCAGATTGGTTCTTTTAAATTAATTTTATTTTTCCTTATTAGAATTTTATGGTGCAGGGGATTATTCATAAGTAATTTTCAGTATTAGGCTTTAATCCTTGGTTTAGTTTATTTACTGAGACTCTCAGTAAAAACTGTGTGCATCTCTACTTGTCTGTGTTCATTTCTATTATTGCAATCTCTCTTCAAAAGAATTGGTAACCTGCATTATTTTCTCAGCATCATGTAGTAAATAATGGTACATGCCTGAAACTCATTGCACCAGCAAATAAGATGGTGCGTAGCGCATCATCCTTTCCAAACTGCCGCAGCAGGGAGGCCTGGCAGTACATCCATTACCTCTGTTATTTCTTGCAAAAAGCTTAATTTATCTGCCCTTTGATGTTGTAAAGCAACAACAGAAAAAGAGCTGAGGTAGCTACATGGGGATGTGAGCCTTTGGGAGAATGCTGTTTTATTTTAGTCAGAGGAGCAAGCCACACTGGATTGCTTGTGGCTTTATGTCTCTGCCCTTACCCTTTTCATTTTCTCATAACTGGAGAATACGTTTAAAAACCTGGCATCCTAGTTGCTAATTTTGTACTGTGCAGGATTTTTTTAATCATTTTGTATTCTATGACAACTATGGCCTTATTAAGTGTTCATTTTGTTCTCCTTTTTGAGCAAAAGATACATGGACTTTTTCTTTATGCAAAGGTCTTGAATTGTTAAAAATAACGACCAGATCCCCAGAAATATGTAAACGTTTTGCTCCTCTAAATGGCTGATAGACAGCAAAGAGTTTGTGTCCACAAATTCCTGTGACATGAGACTCAGAAAAATTCCTTACAGTAAATTCAGTAAGAGCTGCCCATATGTGCATACTTCTCACTGAACAAAACCTCATAAATTATCTCATATGTATTGAGCACATAGGCTGTTCCTGTGGAATAGCTGACAGTATAAGATCACATTCTCCCATACCTTGTAGCAGCTTTCATGTGTCTGTGACCTGAACTCCATTACATTTTGGAAAAAGCTGGAGGAGTTCTGGGAGTGAGCAGAGGGATGCAGCCAATATTTCCTTGAATATATGTGTAGCCTCATAGCCTCAGAAGTCTCTTTAGCAGAAAAAATGGTGAAAAATCACAGCAAAGTCCCATTGCTTGTAGAGTCTATTAATGTCCAACTATCAGAAGAGTAGTACCAGTAGCCTGTGAGTCGCCCACTGCTGTAGGGATGAACATGCCCCCTCTCTGCTAAACCAGTTAATATTAAGTCTGAATTTATACCTGTTATATTATCCTACTGGTAAGTAAAACCAACACATTTTTCTATCAGGTGTAATTTCATTTCTGTTAAAGTGTGAGCTACATCCTGACTCTCTTAACTCCTGTACTGTCAATTGCTGATTTGTTTTGACAGTGAAATAACTGACATTTGTGAGTCTAATTTAATTTCATCTCTTTGCCTCTGGAATTCTGGTATCCAAAAGCAAACCAAGTGATTTACTTGTATTTGTTGCTCAGAAGTCTGTGTCTGGCACTACTGCATATTATTTTTTAAACAATGGATTAATAAAGTTCTGTTCAGACACAACTCCCTGTTTCTCCACAGTTGTCTACGAAAATCTGTATTGCTAGTTTACAGGAAGTGCATTACCTACAAATTTGTCCAAATTCTGTGCATTTCACAGTGTACCATAAAGCCTGTTGACACGTATCAGCTGCATGGACTGCAAATATGTTGTTATTTCACTGCAGGAAGACTGTAACTGCTACTTAAATTTCAGAAGAGAACAGAATCTCATATCTTTGGGATATCTTGTTGAAACAGAGGAGTTAGTTCTTCTGTTCTGCCAAAAAAGAGTATCTTTCCTGAAGAAAAAGAAAGTATTTGAGACCTTGCCTTGTAAATGAAGGACAGCACACTTGTGTGATCTCATATGTTTAATATGCACTAAATTAGGGGTTTTTTGCAGAACAACAAACACCAATTAGTGATTTTTAAAGAAACTACGAATACAAATTGAGACTTGAAGAAATTCTTGAAAAGCAAAAACGTACAAATTACCACAAAAGCAGATCAACCAGCTCCTCCCTGGGGCTGAGTTTCAGCAATTTAAACTCCTTCAAACTCAGCAGCCGAACTGGAGTAATTGTGTGTATGATTTGGCTTGGGCTGAGGACAAATTTCATCCTGAGGGAAAGTGTAGGGAATATTTTGGTGGTAGGAGAGGTAGAAAAAAACAAAACCCAAGGAAGAACAGTTCACACTTACTGGAAAGTGAGGTCTGATCTAAGACAAGGTGTTGCATTTTTAGTTAAGTGCTGGAATAGATCTTTATCCAGTGATCGACTTACCAGACCAGTCATCTTGGCTCCTGGAGTCTCTTTCAGTCCCTTTTACTTGAGAAGGCTGTAATGATACAAATTCATAGAGTAGGTTCAAATATGAGGATGAAAAGATGGGCACTTTCCCACCACATTACTTGGGCAGCTTTGTAGCTAGGAGAGAAGAGAAATAAAAGAATTAGGTCTTCTATGTGGGTTTTCTCTTAAAGGTGCATTGTATCTTACCAGTTTTACAGGACAAAATAGATTCAGCACAAATTATTCTTTTCAATTTTATTCTTTATATTTCACTAGCATTGTAGTTGGAGCATCAACGCCTGGGAATCTGTTCTTCACATTTCTGCTACTCCTCCAAAGTAAGGCTGGGATGGCAGTTTTATCAGGTTGGGTCAAGAGTGCATTCTTGATGTGGATAAATACTGGGGTTTGTTCTACCTGTGCTTTCAAGATCTTGCCACTTTGAAGGTCCTCTAAAACAGCAATTAAATGGGAGAAAAATTGTCAAAATACATACTTGTTATTCTTTGATTTTGCTGTAGCCTTTTTTTTTTTTTGGAGTAGAGGTCTGCATGAGTATGTTTTTTTATTTTTTAATGGTGTCTTCATTAGGAATATTGAGTGCTGGTACTTAGTAGAGTTTCTTAATTGGCATTAACGTAACAGGTTTTTAATAGTTTATCCTAAGGAAAGTCTTGAGCTAAATTAAATTTAAATTCACATTTTGATAATGTAAATGCATAGAATATAAATTTTGTGGGGAGGTTATAACTATCCCCAACCAGAACAGCCCAGTTTGTTACTTTACCCACTTACCCACCCTCCTATCCTAAACACCCCACACCTTTTCCCTGATTTGCATCCAGGCATTAAAGGGATAAAACACTGAAGGCAAAATGTATAGCATTGTTTTAAAAGTACGTAATTTGAAGATCTAAAATGCCTGTCTGTCACTGAACAGTTACAGCTTCGGGTCTCTGCAGGCTGAGGTGAGGCTGAGGGCTTTAGTAACATTCTCTGCTTTGTTCTCCATAGTCTCATAAGTGTAACTTTAATTGAATTTTCTGGATTTATGGTACTTGTCTTAGGGAGGTTATTTGAACCACGTAGCTGTGGCTGTTTGTGTTGAGGTAACGCGTACCCAGCTCTGCCTTGCAAACAGCCCCGTGGTGCAAAGTCACCTTTGTCATGGGAAGCAAACCAAACCAACAGGCAGTCAGCCACACATGAAAAATGACAAGATATTTCTCCCCATTTCAGAGGAAAAGAAGAGAGGGTGACTCTAATGTGGACCTGCTGGATCCCAGCCCGGTGCCTTTGTACCATAACCTCTGTATTGCTCTTCTTTGTTTTATAGGTTGCACTTAGAGTCAGTGGCCTTATGCTGCTGTTTTAGGAAACTGTATGGCCTGGCTTTATTCCCATCAGCTGACAGAGATGTGAGAATTTCATTAGCTTGATAACTGTTCTCATTCTGACTGATATAACATGAAAAAATGTAGTTTGAAAATACCTTCCAGGGCTGTTGTGGTGGCCCAGATAGGGCTGTGTCAGAGACCCCAATTCATTTCACAGCCTTTCAGTCCTCTGGATGCCACATTTACTAACTAGACTCCCACAGGTTTCTCCACAGCAGGCAGAAGGGCAGATGAGCAAGAAGCTTAGCCAGTACTTCAGCAAGTGTTTGGATACTTGATGGAGTTTCATCAGGAAATGCTTCTGATGCAGTAACTTCCTAAGGCCACCTTAACTGGCACATAGGCTTGCAACCTTCACTATGGCAGGATGGTCTCCCACAGCAGCAGGATAGAAATAGGTCTCTTTCCCACCTTACTGCCAAGGGAGCTGTGAGCCTCTTGGGTAATGTGACCTCAGAGCAAAGAACTCCCATTGTCATCTATGAGTTATGGATTAAAAGGTTCATGTACTCAACTTTGTTTAGGGGAAATAGTATTCATATCTTGAAAGCGTGAGTGTTCAGCAAGTAAAATTCAAAATGCCTTGACTAGCTACCATCAAGCAACCAACTCTTCCTAGATAAACAACAGGCTACAAATACATCACAAAAATTGGAAAATAATGTTGAATTATAAATATATTTGAGAAAATTGTACTGCACTGGCTGACAATTCATTTTAAAAGAGGAGTTGAAATTGATCAAATGAATTGTTTGTTACTAATTATGTGCCTAGTGCTAGCTGTGATGTGAGACCTTGAGGGTGGGAATAAATTATCTTAATGAGGGTTTAGGTTAAGGCATGTTATAAATTCTCATTTCAAGAACTAACCCCACTATTAATATATTTGCCTATAACTGTGAATCTTCTTTAATAGCTCCCTGTCTTTTTTTGCACTGCATAAAAGTTCATCTGTTTTTAAATCCATGTTCTGAAGAGGAAGTATTGGCCTCCCTGATTTTATCTTCATTAGAAACAACTCAGAAATATCAACAAGGAAAGAGCAGTAGTATATATTTGAAGATATATTTCACTATGGAGAAAGAAATGTTCACATCCCAAGGATGAAGTGCGAACACATCTCTGATTCCAGAAATCCTGTTGTACAGAGCAAAAAGCCTTAGAGAGAGCTTTCAAAGTGAAATGAGGATGGAGAAATGGGGCTAAACTGTTTATGCAGCCTTGAAGGGAAAAGAGGAACAAGGATGCATGTATTGCTTTCTGGTGACGGAGTCAATAGTTGCCTCTTATGATCCAAACACTGTACAGGCTCATCATGGTTTGCCTTGGACAATCTAACTAGCAAGGATTTTAAATCCTATCTTCCTCCATTAAGCTTCTGTAGTCACAATATTATCGTACTTAATTATTACAACAGCTATTAATAATTCATAGCAAATTCTGAGACAGGTAAATCATAGGCCAACTGAAATAGGGACCATTTCTCTTTATGTATTTGGGCAATGTTTTGTGAGTCTAGATGTTAATGCCATCTAACAACCATGTAATAATAAAACATTATGTTTTTCTTTCCCTGTGCTTTTCCCATTTTCCTTAGTTATCCTCAAAGTGCTTTTAAAACTAAAGGCATGTTAATATCTGTAGTCCTACAGGCAGGTCCTACAGCACCCACAGTCACTCAGCAGGTCAGTGTGGCAACCAACACTCACACACCTCCCTCTGTATCATTGGCAACAGTCCTATGCTCTTTTCCTTAGCTACTGCTTTGTCACAAGGCCACTGATGCTGGCTGTTTCCTAAGGTGAGAGTGGAGAAGAAGGAGGATGTGTTAGAAAGTCTTGCCTTTCCGTGAACTTGCTTTGTTTCAGAGTTAATTTCATTGGATTTCCCTGTACTTTTAAGGCACGATATAGTGCCTCAGTTTGCCAAGTGCTTTAGAGGACTTTTTAAAAAGATGCTTTACTTGCCTTCTTTTTGATTTTTTAAATATACACTGCTGGTTTTAACTTGTTACCTGTCTCCCCCTTTCTGCAGCACCTGGTGTGTAATTGGTTCAGCTCTGGGAACACACACTATCCATACTTATTGTCAGAGCTTTGGGGGGATGCTGTTCATTTCACTGGAAACAGAGTTGGGCCCTCTCTACTTCCAGAGAGACTTGTTTCCAAGCACTGTCAAGCCCCTTGCTATTGAAATTCAGAATAGTAGCAAACCTCCCAGAATACATTATTCTATTCAGTCTCAATTCAGAGGCAGCACTTGTGTGTTTGGTTTGTACAGGAAAGATTCATCACATTCTTGGGTCAGCTACCTTGTCAGCTCCACAAACACAAACACGGACACACAGAGAGGGAAGAAAAAATGAGCTTCATATGCTTCATTCATGTCAGAACTCAACAACTTTAAGAGTGCAAATATTCTGCAGTCACTCATGAAAAGAAATTTTTAATAATAAATATCTAACAATTAATGGGCTGGTAGCTGCAGTTGTCTTCAGGGCATAATATCTAATTTCCTTGCAATGTTTCATATCCTTACTTTTCATGCTGCAACAGTCTATCATTAAAACCAAACGCAGGTTTCTATCACTTTTATTTATTTTTCAAATCAACTTATAAATCAGTGCCAGACCTTGTTACAGATGAGTTCCAATAAATTATCGGCTGTGGACAAATTCTGAATGTTAAACATTCTCTGTTTTTTCCTTTTTTTTTCCACCCCCAGATACTGTGCTCCTATGTCACCCTTTGAGACTGGAGCTCACGACATGCAGGGGCTTTTGGAGGTTTTTTTGCCCTCTTAAACAAGACAGGAACCTGGCTACATAATTACATACTATACTTTAATTTTAATATTATACATATTAATATTATTAAATTACTATTTAATTTAATATTATACATATTATATTTTAAAATAATGTAAAAATGTAATAATGTTTGTTTTTCCAATTAAAAAATACCTAGGGAAACAGTTTCACACAACCTGCAACAAAATTTACATCTCTGGACTTTACTAAGATAGACGTCATTTCTTCTACTCTAGCTGACAGGTAATTCCCAGAGCAACTTGTAACCCTAATCTAACTCACGTTAACTCTTTTACCAAAATGCTCTGTCATTGCCCTTCAGAAGAAGGTCATAAATGCTTTCAAGGGCCGATGCTAACTTTTTCTTAGCTGATTTGTCACTTCTAAATTGGATTGTTGCAATTAGCAGTATATTGCTGGTTTTGATATGACTCTATCAGTTAAGAAAATTTTATTGCTAGTTTTACCAGTAGGCTGAGATACATCAAATGGCCTAAAGTGGCATAGCCTTGCATGATTGATGAAGCTCTGGATATAATAATTAGCAAAATAACTTTTGAAAATGTTCTAGGTTCAATTAGCCTGAATGAACTCTGTAGCCCATGAACATGTATGGAAGTAAAGATGCACCCAAAAAAATTCATTTACAGAAAGCCCTCTCCAGAATGTGTTCTCTCAGAGTTTTCCTCTTTTGGGTCTCCTCCATTCTGCTTGATTTTTCTTTTTTCTTTTATTTTTTTTAATTTTTAACTGTTATGCTTCATTTTTCTTTCACATCTCTCAGGTTTTCAAAACTTTCCCTCTATCATTGTTTTCAATCCCCACAGACAGAGTATGATTTAGTTGATTTTACCTCCTAGAATTCAAGTAAACTTCAACCCATTCCAGCCTTAAAGGGAATCAAGTGGAAATTACCCAATGTTCCTTTTTTTTTTTTTTGATAAAAACCCCTGTTATTAGACTCTACTCTTACTTTATCAAGTGGTATTTCTGGTCATTGTCTGACATTTGCCTTGCTGGGTAAATTAGGTCATCTGATATATTGCTGAGTGACAGACAACATTAATCCTTAGCATAAAATAGGAAATCCTTGAAGAAAAACAGGAAGAATTTGTACAAAATGTGGCCAGACCCTGGCATGGATGAGAGCCAGAAGTGCAGATTATACAGCAGTTTTAGACACTTTCCACCTGAATTTAAAAAAAAAAATCTTGTAATTATACAGTGCCAACTTCTGGCTTCATCTGAATGCAGCAAGAAAATCCTTGGTGTGTGTTTGAGGTCTCTTCTGATTCCTGCTTAATGAATCATTTTCAGTCTTTTTTATGCATCTCTGCCCAGGTACCTGCCATTATTTCAGTAAAGCAATTACTTTTTTCCCCTAAATTCTTCATTTAAATACATGTCCTTGTAATCAGCCAGATGAAACTGCCTTATTCCTATGTCAAAGGAATTATATATATGACTTGTTTTTTCTCCCTGTCCCTCAGATTAAGTGCTCTTCAGGGCAAAGATGCTGTTGGTTTCATGGTCTGCTCTGCACCCACTGTCAGCACAACAGCAAGTGTACAAATGAGCACAGGTACAGAGCTGAGCCACATACTCTCCCTCTGATTAAAGATGTAACTTTATCTGCCATACACAAGCACCTACTTTGTTCTGTTTATCAGTCCCCGTGAATGACTGACAGGGAGAATCAAAGATATCTTGAGTTGCAAAACATGCAAATCTGGGGACAGAGCAAAACTTGAACTTTCCGGCCCTGCCCTGCTCTACTAAATTTAATTCAGCCCATTTACACTGTTTGTGTGATATGAAAAACTGCCTAGAGCAACTACTGAGCTGGGAATGTGCAATTCACAGCTTTCCTGAGGAGGTGTATTTTTAAATCTGGACCCAGTGAGGAAGATCAATTGATTTGATCCTTCCCCTTAATTCTGTCTATGTGACAAGGAAACTGAGGTAAGAAGCAGAGACAACCTTTTTCATTCTCTGCAGTGAGTGTTTTGAGTTTATTTCAAAAGTATTTAATATTGCTGATAGGAGTGCACTTATATATCCATTTAAATCCTATAGGGGACAAGCTACAGGAGAGATGTAACCACACAAAATGGGGATGAATTTGTGCTTATAGAAGGACTGGGGTTTCTGGGTGGGTATGAGGAAAACTTCCCAGTGCTTCCACAGATTTTTCTCTCTCCCGCCCTCAGGTGATGCCACTGAAGCTGCACGGGACTTGGAGCTCTCATCAGTCTATCTCCCCGTCAGCCGAATGTCTTTGCAGCATAACCTGGTCCTGTGAGATGGTTCTACCGTTCTCACACAGACATGTTGCACCTTAACCACAACACAAACAGACAGATCAATTGTACATCAAGAAAATATTCAGTTTCCATTACCTGTGATGCTGAATTGCCACCAGTTTGAATCCCAGATGCTTTCAACAAGATATTTAAAATCATACTGAGAAGCCTAGACTTAAACTGGGGTCTAGCTGCGTATGCTCAGTGTCACTGAAAAGCAGGGCACTTTTATTTATGTGTTTATACAGAAGCTGATTTCAGGAACCCAGACTGAAAATTAATAACTGATATGGATATTTTATTTCTGAGAGATTTCTTTTTCCATCTTCTAAACTCACTGTGTTCTTTGCACTGTATAGACAAAGTTGCCTTATAGTCTGACTTCAGGGCAGTATGAATTGGGACTCCAGCTTCTATCCACAGCTCTCCCATTGACTTCCCATGGAGTTTAGGGCAAATCTCACTCTTTTCCCATCTACACTTTCTCAGATCCCACAACAGATTGTTGGGAATGCAGTGTACCAGAATTGCTGTCAGGCCTAATTAATTTTCAGGGTGCTTGGAGTTGTTTGAATGAAAGTTGGTATAGAAGGAAAAATGTACTGATTATATTATTATTGTTGTTCTTGTTCTTGTTCTTGTTATTTCACAGGAGCCCTGTCCATTGTTCTCAGGAGCAGCCTGTTCGTGGTGGAAGACTGCCTTCCAATCTTTCTAGACACAAGCTCTATTAACATACAAACGAACAGGTCACACTATTCTTGGAGCAGAACTCTTTAGCATGTTAATGACAGATTCACACTGGTGGCCCCTTAGTGCTCTGGAGAAATACAGGTTTTGCTTAGTGCTTAATAAAAAAGGCCATCATAAAATATGTCACTTGGGGCCGATGAATATTGTCACAAGAGATAAAATGGAAGAGGAAAATGACATAGATTTATCTTTTCCTGGGTGTCAAGTGTGGCTTCCACTTGTTCTGGGATCTCCCTCTTAATGTAGCATTTATTCACAGCTACTTGGCAGAGGCATATATGAGGCTAAATTTTCAAGTGAAGGCACAAAAAAAAGAGTTTAACTTCTGTTTCTGGGCACCTGAAATAACAACCTTTATCTGTGGCTTAGAAAAGAGACCATAGTCAATATGGACTAGTGTGGTGATGGCCACTAGAAGCCATGGGATGGATCCACAGCCATCATATCCTGCCCTAAGGCCACCAGAGGACTGCTACAACTGATGTCATCCGAGGACTGGTCTCACGGCTTTGGCTACATAATTTGGTCCTTCTGTGCAAGCTGAGAATTTCTGGACATCTGGTCCTGCATATAAACAGATGAGATGTTTTTACATTTATGGCCACAGTAATATGCGGTACTTCACAGCTTCAGGCGTATTTTAGATATGACAAGGCAAGGAAAAACTCCTGCTCCTTATTTCTTACAAAGCACAATTTACGGAATATTTTTGTGCTTCAGAGATCCTACACGTCACTTACATGAGTTATGGATAAGAGAAAAAAATATTTGCTTGAAAGACTTTATCCATAACCTAAAGAAATAAGCAGAAACTACTCTCCTTGATTCTCTTGGGCTTTGTCCCAGGCCCTCAATTAGGAATGACATTTTATTGCTGAAAAAAATTGTTTGGTGGCAAGATATGTATGCATGCCTTTAAAAACACTCTTCTTTTTGTACATACTAGATTAATTTTCTTCTGTCATTTTTATTTTAGAAGCAAACACCTGAAACAGGGTGCAGGAGTGCACAGCAGCATTACCCATATCCAGTCCTTGTTGCTTGCTACATTGTCCATTATAGCAAAGGTGAGTTGTTCCATAAGGGGAAAACACTTCAGGGCTTCCAGCAGCCAAGCGCAGAGCTCAAGCAGAGCTCTGCACCAGCCAGAGGCTGTCCACATGCTGCTCCAGCCAGAAATGCTCTGTACACACACTGAAAATTGTGGCAGGCATTTGAAGATGTCATGCTGACACTGATGTTGCCATTTTAAATTCAATCAATTAATATTATAGAGAGGCAAAAGCATTACGCTAGTAGGTATACCGCTGCTGCCCTCATGGAGCTAAGCATTATAACAAGTGCTGGTACTAAGTGGTTTTCTGAGTCCCATAAAGGTTAGATCGTATCTTTGAGGATTTCATGCATTTCTTCTTTTTTTTTTTCTGATTAGTTCATTTTTATTATTATTAGCTATAGTAAGAGAGTTTACCCAGAAGTGAATGAGAAAATGAAACTGAAAAGCAGTTAATTGGTACTTTAATTGCACAGATACAGGCTTTGAAATTCCAGTGGCAAACCGAAGTTACAATATTTACAGGGAAAAGAGCAACAGAGATATTTCTTCACAGGCTTTTAATTGGAATCCTAATGAAATCACCTTGTGAAGGTGTGGGATGCCTGAAGCATGTACGTGATGGTGAAGGAGGTGACTGTGCATTAGCATTCACAAAGAGAACAGCCTGTGACATGATTTAGGCACAGTCCACCCAAAGCTTCCCAGCTGTGGGGAAAGCAAACTTTGCCACTCCGAGATTAAGAAGGTGAGCTTTCCAGTATATCTTTCTAGGCTTTCTTGGCATGGGAAAAGAGAGATCCCTCCAAGCAGCAGCAGTGGCTATGGGTAAGGACCCCTGTGAGATGTGATGGGACCCTTTGGCTTTCATTCATGTGTAATCCTTAGGAAAACCAGAGCACCAGCGCACAGCTGATTTTCACATGGAATGAAGAGCTGGCACAGAGCATGGCCTGTACCCAGCTCAGTACACAGGAGAGTTTTTCTGGGCTCTACAGCAATAACCTAGACCCAGATCAAGCTTCTCCTCCTGATCACCTTCCTGTCACTCTCCATCAATCAAAGAGGAATAAGGGTCTGAACAGTTAACACTGAATCAGTGTGGCTGGGGTTCTCCCACAGGTGTAGGTTATATAATAACCACCCTGTTACATTTCCTAAGGATAAATAAGTCATGGGTATGTCTATATCCTTAGTCCACTGCAACTTTGGAAATGGCAGAAAAATAGTAGACTTTGTATTTTTCTGCCACTGGTTTTATGCAGGAGGATATATCCTGACTCCTATGAAATCACTCTTTATTTCCATAACTGTGAAAGTACCAATAAGAATACCAGTGTACTTAGAGTAGTAAACCAGCATGAGACTAATTTGTTAATGTTTGAAAAACTTGACCTTGAATAAGGAATATTTGTGTCACGTGAGAGTCTGCCCCTGAGGGAACAGTGGTATTTTGGTCAGCATTCTCAGGTTTTTTGCACCTACAATGAGGATCTGGTTTTCAAAGGTGTTGCCTTCTTAGCAGGCTTCATAAGACTGAGCAGAACTGCTTTGATGAACATTTTGAGACATTAAATGAGAGACATTAAATAAGGCTCTACCTGAAAGCTCCCTTTTTATCTAACTCTCTTCTAGTGCATTGCTTGATCACAGAAAATTTCCATTCCTGTTTCACAGATAGCAAAGGAGGAAGAAACTAACTTAGCCCAACTGCAGATGAACACGACCTCACTCATTCATCAAAGAGAATCAAAGTCAAGACAACAGTGTCAGTAAATCCCATTTAATGATCTCTCACGAAAGAACTTTTACATGTAGAGAGCTCCTTTATTAATTTGCCACTTTGAAATATAACCCACTACACACCAAAAGCTCAATAAGCCACAGGGGCAGCAATAATTTCTGAGAGAACCTCATGTTTTACCAAAACCATTACAACAGTCCGAGGCTGCTAAGAACAATGACAGTAGCTGGCTGAAAGATCACTTTATCCTCTGGTGTGTGGGAAAGGCCTCTATTAAGCACTACATTGGCAGGGGAATCCAAGATGTGACACTACCCAGATGCCTACTGCACTGCCAGACCAATAACATGAAGTCTTAAGAAGGGCAAGACTTTTGTTTCTTATGAAGAGTTAAATTCCCTTTCAGAGGAAAGCACCATTTTTTATATGAACATCTCATGTCCTGTTTCTTATCCCCCATATCATTTTCCTTTGCAAAATATCTGTTTTAAGATGCAGCTTTCAACCAAAGTTTAAAAAGTAGGTTTTAGCTTGCATCGCAAATGGGCCAGCACACATTTAAGTTGAATTAATGCCATCGACTGCATTGTGCCTGTCCCTGCTATCCCTGAACTCAGTAGGAAGCTGGTGAGAGCAGAGTACTGAGTTGTTTGACATCAGCAAGGATTGTAAAGGCTTTTGGAATTTATGGGAGCACAAGAGGCCCTGCCTTTGTCAGATCTTATCCCAGTGTGAAGAGTAGGAGAATGGAAACAGAGTAGGAATATTTACATAAGCTAGCAAGTGACATTTTGTGGCAAATTTTACTCTCTTCCATTATGTTCTTAAAACATAGACTAGACTAAACTAGACTAGACCTTAATAGAATAGAAATTTCACTTGGAAGGGACCCATAACAATCATCAAGTCCAACTGTCTGGTATAATAACATTCCATTCTTCTCCCTCTTCCTCCATATATACATATGGGCCATTTATATGGTGTCTGCATTCTCCAAATAAGCAAAAAAATGTACAGAATTTGAGACTGTAGAATTAAATTATAGATTTAGTAATACTAACTTTTAGACAGAGATGATTTATCTGTTTCATCAGCTAAGTAACCTTTTGATGCACCTTTGATCTAGTCATTTGCAAATATTCTTCCACATTAAACCTACAGCCTGTCTTTTGTTTGGATAAATTCAATTGTGCAACTTCAGGGCATTTATTCATAAGTGTTTTAGAACATTTTTCTGAGAGTCAGTAAAGAAAACACAAAACCTTGTCTCTGAGAATAAAGTGGTATGTGTCTGGTTACGGTATTCTGGATGTTCCACAATCAACATGATCCTCTGTTCAGGGGAAAAAAATGACTAATTTCTGCTTGTTGGGTCAGATCCAAAACACACCAATGGCAGAGGTCTGTTAACTTCATTGAGCTCTGGATGAAGCTTCCAGTCTAGGAAGAAGGATGGTGCTGTGCACTCCAACAGCAGCAGTAGCCCTGGCAGTTATCTTTGCCCCTAAACATATCCAAAAAGCAATTTAACGCACCAGCAGCAGTTGCCTATTAATCGGGCTAGAATAAAAGGTAGCCTGGGAGGGTGGGTTTAAAAAGAGGAATGTGGCACTATTATGTATTGCTTGCAAAGTAAACAAGCAACATCAGTATAGTCATTTCCTAATTACGAGCTGTTTCATAAACTGTAAATGCTAACATGGGAGAGGTAAATCATAGCAATTTAATTAATAAAACACTTTAGACAATTAAATCCATATGTGCATGTCCTGGGGCACAGCATCAATAATAGAAGCTTGCAGGCATATTTTGGAAATTTTGTGCAATCATTTGCAGATCTTGTAGTCAATAATTGGTACAAACTGTTTTAACTCTTCCTTGCCTGGCCTAGAAAATGAAAAGGAATTGCTAATTACTATTACTATTATTGATTTCACTAGTGTTATTTTGTTGCCCATTTTTCCCTTCTATGTGTATATTTTAAAATTATTTCTGTGCAGGCTACAAAATGAATTTGAATTCTTTCTTACGTATGTGTTAGCTTTCTACACAGCATAATGAATTAAATTCTTCTTGGAAAAGTAATAGACTTGTCTTTCTGGCCCACAGAGCTAGACTAGACTTTGCACATACACTACAACTTTGGGCTCTGAAGTACGATTATAATTTCTGAACACTGGGACTTGAGCTCTGGAGTTCAAGGACCTATCCATGAGCAAAGATACCTTTACAGCTTTTGAAGACTCTAAGCACAGAGCTGAAAGGTGACTTTTACGATTAAAAGATGTTCAGAGAGGCTACCTCATGTGTGCAATAAGGCAGACTCATGCACAGGCTGTTAGCCCAATACTTCACAAACCAGGCTGACAGCAACCTAGAAAAGAAACTAAACTCCTGTGTACCAAAAAAATGCTGGGGTCTTCCAAGGCTCATTAAGCCTGGAGAAGAAAATAACATGGATCTCATCCTTGCACTGGCTCCCAGCTAATTTCCAGTGTCCATGTAAAGCTTTGTTCTTACAATTTCAGGCAATAATGAATCCAGCCCTGGCAACATCAAAGCGTGGTATGATCTTTGAATCACTATAACTGCATGTCCTCTGGGACAATGCAAATCACAAAGACTTTTAAAGCAATTAATGGATTCAGCCCCATTTACATCAAAGTTCCAGTTCTGATTTATGCACTGCCATGATAGCAGTGCTTCCTGGGGACAAGGCAGTTCACAAAGTCCCAGAAGAAGCACATAAATGCTGGGGACATCTTCACTTAAGGGGATCTCACAATGGGTAGTCTTCCAATAGAGATCAAACAGATGTTGAATTTCCAGGGAAATCAGCCAAACTTTCTGAGAAACTCCACTTTGAGCCATACATGCAGTTTAAACCCCTGAAGCTTAACTGTCTACTCACTCTAAACCTTAAATGTCCACCCACTTCCCAAAGAGAGACAAAGAGATTTAATCCCAAATAGGGAAGACTTGCCAAAGACTTAATGAAATCCACCAGGGATTTCACCATGTCTATTGCTGTCATATAAAAAACAATGGATGATGACTTTGAATTGTTGAGTAGATAAGCAGAGAGATGAATTAGCTGGTAAAGTGATTTTGCTCTTTACTTGTAAAGATAGTATAGGGAAAAAATCCATTCTCTGAGAGCACACTACCAATTACGGTGAATTCCATCTTCCCTTGAATTTTTGTTGTCTCAAGTTGTGTTAAGTGTTGCTATAACTTTTCTCTCAGCAGAAAATCAAGAGATTAAACATATGTCCCTCTTTCTGATCTTTACAGATGATGTTTCCACTGCCTGTTGTTATATGCAGGATCAGAATTTCATACACTTCAATCTGCAGAACATTTGAGGTTTTCTGAGAGAGTAAAGTAAGTATGAATCACTGGTGCTGTTACTGATAATGATGCAAAAATGTTTGTCTGTTTGTAGGGAGAGAAAAAAACAGGAACCTTCTGGAAATGTGGATTAAAGAGTCTGAATGATTTAAAATTTCAGTGTTCAACTGCAAATCATTGTAAATTGAAGCTTAGTTATTTCAAATTCCTTTTTAATTATTATTATTCAGTTACTTGGTAATTCAACAGAGTATACCAGAGCAATTCTATTTTAAACTGTGAGAGCACTTGTAGCATGAAATTCTGACATAAGGAATGTTGGTTGTAACTATGTGGGCCATTATCAAGTAAATTGCCAATATATAATAATGTCTATTTGCTTTTTGGTTTTATTTATAATTGTTTTTTCTACCCTGTAGAATGCAGTAAAACTCTTCTGGCTCATGCATGTTTTCACAGCGTGGAACGATATCAAAATGAATAATGTTGAGGTGGTTACTTGCAAAGCATTGCAGAGAATATGTTTGTTTGACATCATTTATATGTAAATCCTGCTCCAGTTCATCGAGATGTTAGGCAATTTCAGAGCCATGCTGCACTGCCTTGCTTCCCACTCACAAGAGTTTCTTCTGTTACAGTGCTTTGATTCCTGATACAGGCTTGCCTCCTTCCTTGGATGAGAAGTGAGCAAATGCCCTCACTGCACTTCAAGTCCCATCACTCAGCTAGGCTGGTTCATGTTGCCTCTGATAACACTGCTGCTGACTCCTGCTGCCCCAGTTCTAAGACTGTCTTGGCATCTGAGAGCAATTTTCCCATAGTTTTTTTGGTGACTCAGTGCTCCTTTACTGCAGAAAATCTTGACTGAAAGGGGAGAACAGGCATGCAGTGTTCTGAACTGGCACCCCTGTTGGCTGGCTTCTTTCTCCAATTTGGAGCTGTGAGAGAGCTGAGACACCACCTTGTGTAGCACGGTCCCTAGTTGGGTTCTGCAGGGCTCCATCCTCAGCCCTGTGCTCTTCAATGTCTTCATAAACAACTTGGATGTGGAACTTGAAGAAATACTAAGTAAGTTTGCAGATAACACTAAATCGGAGGAGCTGTAAACTTCCTTGAGGGCAGAGAGGTCCTGCAAAAACACCTCAACAAATTAGAGGACTGGGCAATCACCAGCTGTATGAAATTTAACAAGGGAAGGTGACGGATTCTGCACCTGGGACGGGGCAACCCTGGATGTACAGACAGACTGGGGAATGAGAGGTTGGAAAGGAGCCCCATGGAAAGGGACCTGGGGGTCCTGGTTGATGTCAAGTTGAACATGGGTCAGCAGCACCCTGGCAGCCAGGAGGGCCAAGCCTGTCCTGGGAGAGCATCGGGCACAGCATCGCCAGCCGGGCAAGGGAGGGGATTGTCCCCTCTGCTCTGCTCTGCACTGGGGCAGCCTCACCTCGAGTGCTGGGGGCAGTTTTGGGTGCCACAATGTAAAAGGATGTAAAGCTATTAAGAGAGTCCAAAGGAGGGCTACAAAGATGAAGGGTCTGGAGGGGAAGCCGTACAAGGAGCAACTGAGGTCACTTCAATTGGCTTCAGTGTTTATTATAGAGTCTGAGGTACAGCAGCAAATGGTCCTATGTGATTTAAATTCATGATAGGCAGACCATGTGAAACACAGGCCCTACTGTGAGATGTGGCCTACAGAATGCTGCTGCCACCAAGGTGGCACATTTTGCTATGTGCCTAAAGAAAGAATGAGCAGCTCCCAAACAGGGGTGATGTTGGTCTTTTTATACTGCATGAGCCTGCCTTCATCTTATCTAGAAAAGATATTCACAAAACAGTATTTGCTACTGGCAGACAGATATGCTCACTGCTAAAGAGTAAAAGCATCGTGACCTTGGGTGAATTTGGGAGGAAGCACCGGGCAGATCAGAGAGCCTTCCCTCAGGCCCTGGGCAGCTGAGGGGAGGCCGTTGCAAGGGAGGTGGTCAGAGGTTACCTCAGGGATAGAATATTGTCCTTCTAGATTGGATTCCCTTCTGTCATCACCACACTGAGGTAGGATCTTACAGATGTTACAGATATTGAGTGTTTCTGTGGGCTCTCTCAGGGAATGGAGACACCTGTTGGTGGGATATCATCATCATCATCCTCATCATCATCATCTTAAAATATCACTATAATTATAGTAATAGTTATTACAACAGTGACAATAGCAACCACAGAAAAGAACATAAAGTCCTCACTGATGCTTTAAAACAAAGTTTTCTGGCCAGATCATGGAGACTTAGAGAGCACTGGAAGTGTTTAGCACATATGCTCAATTTTGAGGAACGCATTTGTTTATTAAAAGGAAGGAATCATACTGTCATTACAAGAGAGGGAAAGTGGTGTGAATCCAAACAGCTCCCTGATATATCCAAAAGTGATTGCAGTCAAAAATTAAACATGGGCTATTTCTCACTGTAATAACAGGGGGGTTATTAAAAAATATTATTTCAATCCATGAGAGCCTTCTCACTGTCAAAATTTAATGCTTTTTCTCTCTTCATTTCATTTGGTAAAAATAAAAATATATTTTCAGGACATTGTATGGGATGGGGTTTTTTTGGTAATAATAGCTACATGGGTTTAGCTATCTCCACAGTAAATTATAATTTAATTTTCAGCTATTTAAAGGTCACTCTGAATAATATATATGCTGCTTAATAATCAGTTAAAATAAAGGCACCTTTCAGGACTGTAGGCTAATAGCAGTATTGCCTTTGCACAGGCCTTTGCTGTTTTCATTTGTTGTGTGATCAGTGAAGCAAGAGAGAAGTTCCCCTCATATGCCCGAGCCAGATCTTCGGTCTCTCTTTCTTTCTCTTTTTAATGGGAGGAACAAAAACCTTTTCGCAATCAGCAGTAATCTCTCCAAAGGTCTTTTAATTTAAAAAGTCATAAGTGTTAATTAGCTATTATTAAGTGCCCCCTGTATAAATTAACGTGATTGATGAAAAAATTAAGGGTAATGAAAAATGTAGCAATGCATGTATTTTTAAGAGACTATATTAAAGATGAAAGTCCCCAAAGACAGAAACTAAGGCCTGCTGCACCCGTGCCCTGCCTTTATTAGTATTAGTAATAAAAAATGTATGGATATATATCTCTGGAATGCACATGGACATGTTGGATATACCAGTTTTAATATACTTCTCACTTCACTGAGCTTTGAATACCTCTTTGTCATAAAGCCTTATTCCAATGTGGTATCATGTCCAAATCCTATCTGGTTTGTGGACCAAAATGAGCTCCTTTGAAATTGGAAACTGGGACCCAGAGTTAGAAGGAAAAGAGAACTGAACTAACTGAATCACTGGTTTTCCCTTGATTTCGTATATACCTCAGTAGGGCACTACTGTATTTTATAAAACGAGTTCTTTTTTTTGTTTGTTTTATCTGTTATCAGAATCAAAAAAACCCCCAAAATTAAAATAAGATTTTTTTTCTTCTCCACACAGATGATTTTCTTTTCTGTTAAAAACAGTTTATGACTGTGCTGAGTTCTGCAACCTGTTTGCCTACATGAACCTGATCCAACCATCGTTTGTTTTAACAGCATTTCACATGAAACAGGCTAGATTAGGTCACAGTGACTGCACATCAAGACATATTTCCCAGTTAAAAATGTTTGAATAAATGACATCAGATCTGGATATTTTATTTGCCTTCTTCTCAACTACCCAGAAAATATTACTTGCATCATGTAGTCACTAGTTTACTTGCATTTTTGGCCTCATATGAGGTCATAATCATAATGGGATCTACACTACATGAATACCCATGAAGAAATAGTTCCCACCAAAAACTAGCACTACAAAGGGGGGGACTAGGAGAAATTTCTTACTAGCCTTCTTGTATTCTATAAACACAGAATCCCTCTCAAAGAGATGGGAACTTAACCCTAGACTACAGAACTCCGCTGGGGCGTGTGAGCAGTAAGAAGTTTCACAATCTGCAGCTGTGACAAAGTCTAATTCCCTATGGCACTGGGTCATGTAGTGTGGCTGTCATACCTGCATCACTCCTCTGTTGCTCCACCTCCTGTTGCCTGGTCAGCAGGCTGGGGGGCTGTGAACCTGTGGGCTGTGGGCTGGCTGGCCAGACCAGGGATTCTGCATGGCAAAGTTGGTTTGTGTTTGCTAACTCTGGGTAGCCTGCAAAGTGTCCAATCTCTCAATTGCATGTAGTCCCCTAAAATGGCTTCAGAGGGTTCATGAAGTCTCCTCTCCTTCCCTCAACCCAGCCCCCAGGAAATTATTATGTAGAACTAACGTGGGAGTATCTCTCTGTAACTCTACCTGATGAATCTGAACCTGAACATGATTCAAGGTATCAGATAGTCAGAAACAGCACAAGCTTATAAGCCTGTTCTCCTTATTTTATTTTGTTTTCCATCTGCAGCCTCTTCACCCCACTTCTGCATCTTGTTTGCTAAACTAAGTGGGATTTTAACTGCACTGTTCTACAGACTGTGAGCCCCAGCAGTCCAGACTAACTTGTATGGTTTAGACATCAGCATAACTCTATTGCTGTATGTGACATATGATATTAAAACTGTCCAACACCTTCCAGTATGAGACCTTATTTTTCATTTGCTCATCCCCTTTTTTCAATTAATTAATTAAGTAATTGTAGTGAAATAATTTTTCAGGGCAAGAATCTGTGTCTCACTAATAATTTTAAAGCAAAAAGGGCTAAATATTTTTGAGAGAAAATGTGGTTTTCTGGTTCTAATAAAGAATCTCACAGTTATTCGTTGATTATATGCCCCACATTTTATGCTCTAGTGCAAAAGTTGGAAAGTGGGAAGAACACGCTAGATATACGCCCTTAGCACAAATTTGATCAAATCTCAAATCTCTATAAACCCTCTGTGAAGTCTGCTGTCAAGAATTGGAAAGATTTTGACAGCTGAAGTCTCTGAAGAGCCTGACTGCATTAAGCAGCCCCATGCAATGAGCAAGGTGCACTGCTCCCAGAGGGCTGGGCATTCTTTGGCCAAGAGCTCCAGGGGAGAAGAAAAAAATTATCTCAACATACCAGAAAAGGAGAAAAGACCAAAAGAACAGCTATATTAAGTCAGATCAAAAGATCATCTAATCCAATACCTTTTTTCTGACGGCAATAAATAGTAGATGCATAAGGAAAAGTATAGAATAAAGTAAGTATGAAACAATAGTAGCCTTGAATATACTTCAGTTTTCTGAAAATTTGCAACTCTGGGACTTACAGAGCAGAGGTAGTTTCTGTTTATGACATCATCAGATTTCTCCTCGATGAGCCTGTCTGGTCCTGGACTCCATGGAAACCTCAAGGTTCCATACTACAGAAAGAATTGCTATGAAAAACCCTCTTTTCTTTGTCTTGAATTTGCTCCTATTCCTTTAATATCCCAATAGCTGTTGTATTGGCAGGTGGAGTGAACTAACCTATCTATGGTTATAATTTTCATTCTGCACAAACAGAACTTGACTCTAGTGAAAACCCAGGGATAAACATATGATGTTTTTCTAATGCATGATAATATATGGAAGTGGTATTTCAGTTGTAACAAATCTCTGCTTGTGAGATTAAAAAGACTTACACAGAACCATAGAATAATTTAGACTGGAAAGAACCTATGTGGTAAAATGGTTTAAGCCCAGCACAGAGCAGGTCAGACTAGGTGCTCAGAGACTTAGCTTGGCAAGTTTGGAATATCACCAAAGATGGAGAGTGTGCAGCCTCTCTGGCAATGAGTTCCAATATTTGACTGTTGTCTTTGTGCAAATTTGCTTCCTAATATCTAAACAGAATTTTTCTTATTGCAGCTTGGGCCCGCGGCTCATCATCCTTTAACTTTCTTGGATGGTAGAAGACAGCAATAAAATCTCACCCCAAACTGCCTCTTTCCAAATGAAATCACCTAGTGAATTCGTCAGCCACTACTCATATATCCTGTGTTTCCACATCCAACCATCTTGTTGGCCTTCCACTGAACTTGTGTCAGTATGGCAATGTCCTTTTTGTAGTGGAAAAACCAAAACTGGACACAGTGCTCAAGATGCAGTCTCATGGGTAATTATAGGGACAAGTTCATTATTTTTACTTCCAAGTAGTGTCCCAGGGCCCCCAGACCTCTACACAAATGTTTTATACTTTTTGTTAGTAAACAGGCATGGAATGAGAGCACTGGGAAAAAGTTACTTGCTCATTGGAAGAGGTAACTGGAGGCCAGTTTCCAAGAATACAGCAGCCCTTGAGCCTCATCTGGTATTAACCATTACAGCTGTGTTCAAGGCTGTGGAAGTGTGCAAATTTATATTAGCTGAGAAAGTGACATGCTGCCCAAGCCGTGGGAGCACTCTCAAGACAGTGATCCCATAACAATGTAAATCCTTATTAATTTGCTTTTAAATGTAGAAGAAAAATACACTCTGAAGATCTAGTAGATCTGCTGACTTGGAGAAAAGCCTACCACACCAGCAGAAAGATTCCCAGTGATTTAAGTGGACTGTATTTGATTTGTCATGAAATGTACACTCAATTATCAGGTACTATTATTCCTCATAATTTACAGCACAAGAAGTAGCAGATCTTATGCCACTTATCTGCACAGAATCTCAATTATTCAAGAGCAAAGTGCTTTTGAACTTTGTTTAATATGGAAAATAAATTTATCAAACCACCAACCCAACATTCACAAACTAGAAATGCATTTTTTTAGAAACCAGTAGAAATACCTATCCACTTGAGTAAAATCAAAGAACACCTTTACTTGCACAAGGCCTTACTTCGTGAAAAAAAATACCCTTGGATTCTGTTTGAACATGTACAAAAAATCTGCAAATTTTGTGCCTCTCTATACTATAAATCACTCCTCCATAATAATGCCTTCCTGTCCAAGCACACTAATCAAATCTCTTCCCTGTCACTGGAATTATTACATTTTAACAAGCACAGGATTTAATCATCAGTGCAGGCTTTTCACACATTTGCTTCATTCACGTCTTGACAGCAAACTCATGAGTTGTCCTTACAGTGGTGGTTTGATTACCATTTTGACTACTCATGTGAGTAATACTTTCCTGTTCCAGGCCTTTAATTAGCTGAATGCTTTCAGAGATGTTTCTGTAAACTGCATTTTCTCTGTGAACCATGGTATCCTTTCTCCCTCCCTCATGTTAATGACTTGGGCAGGTATGTATTTGCCTGATGTGTCTATCACTTTCTCCTTACTTTCTACACATATAAAGACTTTCTGATTGCTTCTCATGAATTTTAAGAATCTTCTTTGATAGAAAAGACCTTGGCATCTGTATTGCATGTCATGTAGGACTTAATCTTTTGTGACTGAAATACAGGGCACTGCCCAGCTAAAACATTAGCCCATGTTGTTCTCAAACTTGCCAGCTGCTTTGCTTCTTTGTCTTTCTGATGCCCTCTCATGGCTTCTGCAGCTTGAAGGTCATCAGTGCATGTTCACAGGTCTCCATCAGCATCCAGGAGTGACTACAGATGTTGCTAAGGTGATTTCGTTAATTGGATAAGTAGCTGTTCATTGGCAGAATATGCTGCACCTGGGACTAACAATGACTTTCTGTAATATATTAATCTATTCCTGTTAGAGACACGAGGTGAGAAAGGAGAAGGAACTTATAAAACTTGATGAACTCTCTAAATTGACTTGTTATTCAAAATGCTCCATTTTCTATCTAAACTCTGATGGGTAATCAAAAGTTAAAACTCATCTGCAATACCAGAGATGTCCTGCAGCCAAATGTTTGTTTACAGTCCTTTTGTTCTGTGTTGTATATTCAAGGAAGTCCAATCTTACAAGATTTTACAAGTTGTGTAAGGATTAAAAATCCCATATAAGAGCCTGAAAAGTTGTCACCCTACAGCTGCTTTTGCAGCAAGTCAGACCAGTAACTCAGTTCAGTGGACTTTGCGGGAAAGCAGCTGAGTGAGACACGTGTAAATTAAATCCTGCTAACTCATTGTGATAACAGTAATATCTATAGAAGGCTGGGGAGGTAACTTATAATTCTGCTAGATTAGTCAGGGCTTACCTGTCATCATGCTTGAGTTAGAGGCAAGAATGCCAACTAAAAGAAAGTAAGTTCGACAAGAAACTTCCCATTGCTCTGCTCCATTTTTCATCAACTCCCTATGATACATCATGTTGCAACAAATTCTGACAAGTGATGAAGAATCTGAGTTCTCAAGCCCATCCAGGGATTGGTCTCCCTTCTCCACCTTCAGGGAAAATTAATTTGTTTGCTTATAAAATATTTATTTTATATTCAAGTGTTATTCACAGTTTCAAATCTAAAATATTCAAACCCTATTTGGTTTGGAGGAAGGGGAAAGTGGATCCAGTTTTTACATCCAGATAATGATGCTGTGGGTTTCTCTCTATCTGATCAAGTTTCAAAAAGGGCTGGTTTTCCACATCCTCGGAATTTTTTATCAATGAGATTATGAGCAAAAATCAGAAGTTTAACAAACAAACAAACAAAAAAAAAACAAACCACTTTGGATCTCATAAGTCAAATTCGCTCATTTCTATAATGCCTGCCAAGATTCGTCTCCTTGATTGAGGAAAGGCTACACAATTTCTGTAAGATTCCGCAAATAACAAAAGGAATGTGGACTCTTTTTTCCTGGCATGAAAAAGGCCAAAGAAAACAAGGGAAAAAGGGATTGCAAATGAGGGTTTTCAGAATTATACCCAAATTCTAGACAACGCAAAGACAGTATCTAAATAATGAAATTAATTTTCAATGCAACTGCTTCTATTTTACTACTACCGTTGTTCCTAGTGAGGATTTGAGGTCATCTCAAGCAGACTGGTCAGTCCATACCCTCAGATCAAAAACAACTTCATCAAATTCCAAATGCACCCTTGGGTATTGCAGATCATATGGGAAACAAGATAATTGAATGTTCTGAGAACCCTAGAAGCTGATTCAAGCAACTGCCCTAGATAAGCCTGATAGGTGAAATGAGGAGAGAGTTTTAGCCTTAACTCTGAATATCCTGGCATTCGCCATTCCGACAGGCAATACTTCACTAGGCAACTGCAGTCTTGGGAATGCAGGGGGCAGTCTCCACAAATGTTATGGGTCCTGTGATATTAAGAAATCTCCACTGGCTCGATGAATCAAGTTCTGTCACTTCATAAGCATGCTCTGTAGCACTAGGGGGTTGTTCTACCTCTGTGATACCAGCAACTACGAGACAGCAAAAAATTCAATATTTTACTCTTGTTACTCTTGTTTCACATGTGCACATCCTTCTACTACTAATTGCAATTGTACCACCTTATGGCACAGACATATGAGTGTGATGTCTGCACCCAAAAACAAAGGGTCCTTAGAGCTGTGACTTCCACTCTTGTCAAGTTCAATTTCAAACAGCTTCCAGAAGTTCTTGAGACACAGATGTGTTCTCCCACTCTAGGTCTTCTAAAAAGGTATTGGAAAGCCTAGCTGCATGAGGGAAAAACATCACAACTGTCATGCTAAAGGAGAAAAACAGAGCAAACCACACTGCCACTGAAAGCCCCTCCCTGTCAATAAAGCAGTTTTACAGCAAAAACATTTAATTTTATTTTGTTTTTCGTTCACTGCCATCAAGTCTTGGCTGTCTTCAGGAAAAGAATGAATCTGACAGTTTCATGTTGACTCTTACATTTCCCATTACTGACTCTTTTCATCTCTGTCCTAGAGCAAAAATACATTTCCCTTTTTAAGCTTTTGATGATAAAAATCTCATCTGTAACCTCATAAATGATCCTTTATTATCTATATTAATAATGAATAAATGTCTGTTGAATACCCCTGATCCTTTGCATTAATAGTGCCAGATGTATTATAGATAACCTTTTGATTTAACAGCACAAACTGTGAAACAATATTAAACCAGCAAAGGACTGATCTTACTGGAGTCACTAAGGTCAAAATTATAAACATTTCTTTCATTTCTATTTGTAAATTGTCCCATTATGCAGCATCAGTCTCCATCATTTATTTTTGAGAGAGGTACCACATAGCTACAGTCCTAGAAATAGAGCTCATAAATAATATCTTGAATAATTTTTTTAAACATTTCCGTCTCTTCCACTTCTCCTTCCTAATGCCTCCTGATGATCTTAATTAATAGAGCATTACTACACGAGCAGATCCACTTCCGCTTACTGTACTATCATTTAAAAATATGTTGCTCGCTCTTTTCCCATTAGCCCTGTCAGAATCAGGCACAAACTTCACTCAATCATTTTTTGAGATGACACTGAGAGAACTGTAGTTATTCCTGAACAAAAGGATGAAGCTCCTGCTAGTTTAGTACAACTGCATCCAGTAAGTTTGGCTGCTTTCCTCTTATATATCTGTTTTCTCTTCCTTTATGATCACTTTCAAGTGGGTTGCTGTTTTACACTGATGGCCATAACATCTGAAAAGCTATTTGCCTGTAACTCTGGGTAACACCCTTCCTAAATATTCCCTTCCGCCTGCTGTCCTGTGACTCCTGTTCCAACTTCCAACACCTCTAACAGAAGTGAAGTGCCTTTTTCAAGATTAGGTAACAAAATGCAGTGTGTCTTTTTTTTAGGAAAGAAAGAAAGATTCCCACTGAAGTCAAGTGGGAAATATCCTAGTTTTGTGCTTTTTCTTAAGTGTAGCTTCTGAAATAGATTACTTAATGCTGCCAAGGCTGAAGCACAGCAATTCTGCGCACCCACTTACCTATAGCAGTAAGTGTAGCTACACTGTTACCAGGCCAATTCAAAAACAGCCTGAAAAGCTCCAATTGCCTATGCAGCACTTTATTTCTAAGATCGGTGCCCTAACAATGTCACCTGAAAAATGTTAGTTGAGATACGCAGTGGCAGACGGAGCTATTTAGCCTTAGTGCCGCCCAGCTTTTATTCCCATCCCCAAGTTTGCCTAAGAACCACCTTTAGAAATACTCTTTGTACCTCAATAGCTGGGACATAGTTTATCCCCAAATACCTGTGGCTTTTTTAGAAGCATTAAAATAACATTCTGCAGTAGTAAAATTGCTACCAGTACGATTCAATACCTACTAGTTTAATCTAAGTATAATTAGTAGTGCAGTGAGCCCTTAGGTTCTGTTCAGGACTCTGCAGTGGCTGGAAGTGGCTACCAATGTAACTATCAACAAAGTATTTCAGGACTTGGACCCGTGAAATGTAAAATTATGCTTTGGAGTCAACATTAAAGTGAGTTGCAACAGTTCTCTTGAAATTTAAGAGAGCAAACTCAATAGGTTTTTATACAGCAAAATGGTACCAGGTATCAAGTATGATAATAAAAAAAACAGAGGAAAAAATTCACTTCACAATCATTGAATTATACCATTGGTCAAGTTTTGATGACCCACCACCAAAATAGCTTTTAAGGCTTCGATTTTCAATTACATGTATTGTAAGAAACGCTTTCTGCAAGGACTACTCTCAGATTCTACCACTGCTGGAATTACCCAGGCAAAATAAAGGTTCTCAAAATGTTTTTATATGTATGTAAGAAACTAGCACGCTTCGGGCAGTTTAGCAATCTGTAGGCTGAAAAAATCCTATTTCTGTCATCTTATAGCTGAATTTGGATTTGCATGTCAGTTCAAACCACGCTGGAAGCTGTGAGTGAAAACCTGATACCATTGAAGTCAACAGCAGTTTTGCTGCGGCCTCACACAAGCCAGTTGACAGCTTACCAGATCTTACCAGATTCGGTTATTCGAAAGAAAGTCAAAGGTAGCTTTTGAAAAATATTCAAACCAAAAAAAAAAAAAGAGATGAAACAATTTAAATAAAATTAAATTGCTGAGATAATAATAGCTCAAGTTGACATTAAAATTTATGGTGTTTGTTATCGCTTCAAAGGCAAAAATAAGTACCTCTCTTCTGCCAGTGTCGTAGCATTATCATACATCAACTAATTCCATTTGATTCATGAGTTACATGCATAACAGTTACGGCTGTTAGGCAAGATCCTCTTTAAAGGCCTAATCCAACAAACACCTGCATACTTAATCACTTCAGTCACAAGCACAAGTGTTCCCTGTCTTGCAGACTCCTTTTCAGTACTACATGCATGCATCTGTCAGGAAAGGCATGTAAGACACATTTGGCCACGTTCCTGGCTAATCTGTTCTGGAAAGTGCATGGCAATATCCTGAATCTGCATATCATCCCCTGACATCATCAGGTGGGTTCTCTTTTGTTTGTTTCAGAGAACATCCAAGAGAAACAGAATTAGATGAATACATTGACAAATGCCAAAATGAACCTGCCTATGAAATCTTGGCTCAGTGGGTCCAAAAGCAGTTCTGTTGCTGACTTGGAGTGGACTTGGAGGGTTTCATTCTCTAGCTTCAGCTATTGGTATTGGTTATACATAATGTATGCGTCTCAGTAGTACCTACCTTAAACCTCCCTGTAATCTCAAACCGGAGAAACAGATTTTCTAGATTACACAGGTAATTAAAGAAGAGTTCAAAATACATCTAATTTACTTAGGCTAAGCCCTAACAGGGGGATTTGTAACAAAATGCATATTTTTGCTACATTCTTTCTTAACTGCATAACAAAACACTGCAGACTTCATGGTTTGCTTTCTTGTTGAATGATAAATAGTGCCTCAACTTAAACATGATTGTTCTCTGTGAAACTAAACTACAGCTTCCTAAAGGCAGTAGTGGCATTTCCTTTTTGTGTTCCATTTCCTGTTGATGAAAGCCGCTGTCTGCATTGCCAGATTTTAGTATTTCAGCTGGACTGATAGCATCAAAGATATTTCATGCCTTGAACCTCTCCTTTGTCTCAGCTGTTCTACATAATAAATACTCCCACATCTGCTTCTTTGACTTCCTCTCTGATTCTCTGCATCTCTAACTTTATTCTATTTCTCTAAATTAACATGTATTTCTATTTAATGGCCCAGACATCTAAGTGGTTTGAATACCTTCAAATCTTCTACCCTGGTCTTTTTTATTTGCTCCATTTACACTTCTACAAATATTAGCAAATGCTGGTCTTAGTCTCTCACTTCCTTTATGACTGTCCTCGTGTTGATTAGCACCAGCTCTTCAAGGACTCTTGCTCAAATCACGTGGTTATATTCTCCAGATATTTCATAACAAACTTGTGAGCCACTGCAGAATTGTTACTTACTGTTAACAGAGTCCTCGTCACACCCTGTGACTCTAGAAAAGAGAAGAAAAGCCGTAGTCTGAAACCTTTCATCTTTCTTTCTTGTTCATGCACAGCTCTGGATTCTGGTTTCAGTTAGAAGCAGAAATATGTTGTGAAAAATATGTTTCTGCTTCCAGAATCTGGATTACCTGTGGTATGTTGAAGAGACAGTATTTCCCACAGAGATACAGCCACATTGTGAGACACTGTAATAAAATAATAAAAATGGAATAGCAGCTGTTGAGAGAGGTAGGGTTCTAGCTCAGCTGCTCTGAATGTTGGACAAACTTTAAGTGTGGAACCCAACAAAATAGTTTTGCAGGGGCGATACAAAAGAGATATTCAGCGTGAATATATATATCACTGAATATAACTAATATATCAATGAATATAACCGCTATTAAAATTCACAGGCTTGCAGCTGATTTAGGAGAACAACAATAACTTCCTTCAGTCAAAGACTGAAGCAATTAGGTGCAGAATTCCCTGACTTATTTTCTATCCCTGAACTTCTTCCCATGTTGCAACTATGCAAATGAAGTTACAGTAAACTGGCCTTAATCCATTCTTCCTGTAATTTATTGCATTGTTCCCTACCCATAAGAACAGAACTCTTTTGGTATTTAGCATCTTTTGCATCTTCAAACAGGTGAACGTAAAATTTGCTTCTGAACACAGAAAAATCAGCCTGTAAAATATACATATATTATATATTAGCCATCAGAATTTGGTAATTTTTTACTATTGCAAAACATTTTTTGAGGTTGTAGCTAAATGAAATTGCCCCAGCCTGTCCTCAGTGGCACTTTATATTAGAATAAAATTCCATAATTGGCAATAAATAAATCAGAAAAGCAGGATATTACTGTTGCTGACGTTTAATGCTGTCACACAAAGAATAATAGTCAATGCTTTTACCAGAATAAGTAGAAGCAGGATGACATTCTCTTTCAACTTTGGGACAATTTAAGACAGCATGCCATTAGTGGTGACTGATAACAAAGTGTTCTAGGTCCTTTTGTTCTTGTTTTGAGGGAACGTAATTATTTTTTCTTCTGTATTGAACAAGCACATTTTCTGTCCACACTCCAATAAACACAAGGGGTATCTTTTTTAGCCTCATTCACAGTCACCCTTTCTGGTTCTTCTGTCAGCCTGGAATATTATTTTAACCATCTTCAAAGAGGTCATCAGGGCAGAAGTAGTCAGGGGAAAAATGTGGGGGAGGGGTAAGAAGCAGTGAAATAAGTAAGTGCAATAATTGTTCTTCGATGAAGAAAAAGGTAGAAGAAAAAACATCCAGCTTCATCAGTAATGCAGGCCCTGCCATCCCCAGATGTTACAGAAGCATTAGAATTGCTCCCTGCAAGAAAAATTGGATTAGTCACAATCTTGTCGACTAATGGGCACACTCTGTGATCTTTAGAGCTTCATTTACTGGGTTAATAGTGCTTTGCCTGAGTTCCTTTGCAATAGGGAAAAAAAAAAACCTGTAAGAAGAAATATTCTGGGTGCAGTCCACAGCCACTGACACGAGTAATATCATATTCATCACAGACAGACCTCGTATCTCATTACTACTGAAGAGTTTGCCCCCAAGGCATTTGAGCTCAGTCAGGCCAGGCCCCTCATGTGGAACCGTTCAGGTATATTGTGAAATGATTTAATGCGATAATAATGTCCACTTTTTGAGATAGATTATGTTTTTTATAGTGGCTGATGGTTAATGAATGATACATTAGCAAACATCACTAAAACATTATTGAGAAAATGCAGATATGAGATAGTAACTCCCTCATTCCCTGCCCTCACTCTCTCCCAGATGCATAATAATGGAAAGTAGAACTTACAGAAAACAGAAAACTTGACATTATTGTGATGTTACCAGCTTGCATAGTCTCTCTCTTGCTTGCTTGTTCTCTAGAGAAGGGGCAAAAGAGATATTTTAAAATGTTGTAAACACAAACTGAAATATCTCTTCTTAAATCAAATGAGAATCAATGAAAGTGCAAACCTGAAAAATACATTATATGTTGACCCAGTTTATTAGATGAAACCGTTTACCCTGATTTGATTTATCTGGCAATACACTGCTCAGCTGTGAAATGAGATAAGAAGAGCCTATTCACCTTATTTACAATATTATAGTGACTCCCGCTAGCACCACTATGGTTAAGGGTCTGTCAGCAATTCCATTGCAAACACTATTTTTTTAGGGTTTGTAGCATGGCCGTAGACTCATGCTTAGTTTGAACACGGCAATCCAAAACCAATAGATTCAATTAAAATCTCTTATTGAGTTCCACGGATTTTGGATTTATGAAACACAATATTAAAAATGTGAAAAAGTCTAGGTCATTTTCTACATTTTCAGTTATTATTGTTGTGCTTTGAGAAGAACTACCAAGAGGGTCGTATCCCCTGACAGAGCCACTTTACTGAGGTCAACAGAGTGACACTGATTTACACCACTTGAAAAGCTGCCTCCTCTGTCAGGGTTATATGCTCGGCAAAGGTGAATTACACCAAGCAGTCCTTTTCCTCTTTTTGTCTTACTTTGATTTGCTGTGTTCTTTGACTTACGTACATTTCTTAAACCTCTTTGTCTCCTCAACAAGGGAGGAATTTGTCCCACACTCTTTCAATGGGAGTTAAACTACTTCTGAACCCACAGCCTAGAACTGTGTTTTTCCATAAACCTTCTGAAATGGCTGCAGACTTTGAGTTTTCTCTGCAAAAGTAGATATTTTCTGTTCCAGGCCTTTTTTCTCTTTTGTTCTGTTTTAAAACTGAAGCCTCCAAAGAAGTGCTGTTCTGGTTTTCTTCATTTTAATTTGTGAATATCGTAACTCAAAAATTGAAAGAGTTGAGAAAAAGAAGAAGTAGGGAAAGCTATAGAGGGACAGTCTCCTGAGGTCAAACAGTACCTGATGAACGCAATTTTACAGACACAAAATGGATTTTATCCCTTTCACAGACAGTGTAGATAAACACTTACCAGCAGCATCGCCCAGCAATAACCAATTAGACAAAGCAAAAGCCTTTGCTACTCTGGATTTCATTTGATCTGCAGCTGTGTGACTGAAGGGGCTGGATCACACCAGTTAGGACACTGCCTCCTTATTTTCTAAAACAAAGCAAAGTGCATATTAAAAAATCAGTATAGTCCTTTAATAATGATCTTTCTACCTCACAGGCTTCAGAGAGAAATTTGAGAGGGGAAAAAAAAACCCAGAAATCTGAATAAACTAAGACTGTAATAAAGGGACAGTTAGTCCATTCATTTCCTCACAGCCACGCTCACAAATTTTTCTCAAATTCACAAGGAAATGTACAACAACGGGCCCGTGTGGCTGTGAGCGTGGGAGCTGCGAGGCGGCGGGAAGAAGCTCCATCCGTCAGAGAGCTGCAGCCTGCCCAGGTTGCCATGCCTATTTGTGAGGGGCAGAGCACAGTGGCAGCTGTGAGGAAGAGCCCTGTCCCACCACCTAAGCCAGCCCAAATCCTGGCTGCTGCCATGAATCTTGTCAATATCAGCCATGGAGCCTGCAGAGGAACCAGCAGCAGAGAGAGGCGGGTCTCTGAGGAGTAAGGACAGGGCAAGAGGTGAAAGTATCTGGGGGCTTGGGGCTTAAACCCATCCTGCTAAATTCTTTCTTAACAAGAAAAGGCAAAAAATATTATGGCAGGAGGGTTGTGCAGTCCTGTGGTTCCCTGCTTTTGGCACCGCAGCACAGGCGGGACTCAGTCTCCATCACAGCCCCCACAGAACCGTGGTGGCGCGGCCTGGTCGGCGCAGGCGTGCTGTGCAGGGTAGTGCCGTGGGTGCTGAGGCTGCCTTGGGGAAATAAACCCACAAGAGGAAATATCCCGGGTGCAGTCACATCTCCCTGAGCCGCACTCCCGCCCCGCGCAGGTGCCCGAGGGGAGAGGTGGTTCCCAGGGGGCTGTGAGGAATGTAGCAGCCCCCTTAGGTGAGTGTCCGTCTTGGGAATGTCTCTCGGACAGAGGGGGCACAGCCCCAGGCCTGGGGGTCAGCGGGAGACACAAGGACTGAGCCTTTTCTCCCCTCCAAGGGGTATCTGGATTTAGACTCCAAAGATGGGACAGTTTAAGGGCATAGGGCAGAGTTTCTCTTTTAAGGTAGGTTCTGGCAGGCAATAGCTCAGGATCTGCCAGGGCATGGCCTGTGCTGAGATGCACCTTGATGTTCTCAGTGGCACCTGCCTTGGTGGGAACTCTGGCAGGAATCAGCCCCAGCTCTGGTCGTGATCTACTATCAGCCGTCAAGCTCCAGTTTTCTTGTGTTGGTAAGGTTTTTATTTTGCACGCTTTCCTAATTGACAGTTTAGTAGGATTTCTTTTTAGGTTGTCTACATTTGTAATGTTCTGAAATTTAGAATGTGGATTATCTATGCTACTTAAATGCATCTCTTCTGCTATGTAAGCTCCAGCACATGTGAACCGTGTACACTACTGAGAAAATTTGCAGAATGTTCTGATTGTATGCTTAGGCAGAAAATACTTTTTTCTACTTGCACTTAGCATCTCATTAATCACTGCTGCAGTCACAATGTCTTATTTGTGATGGGTTGGTTGCCTCAGTCTTTTATGAAATAACATGTACAGTGCTTTGATATGTTCTGTTCTTTTTTTACACTGCCTGCTATGGCCAGAATCAGAGGAAAACACAATGCTTGTATAGAAAAACCTCCTTTGGTTGTATGAGTAAAACCAAAGTCATACTCAGTCTTTGTGAATTGTAAATTAAACCTCCAAACATATAGAAATTTGAGGCAAATGTGAAGCTTCTATGCTACCTTATTTTGACGGATATAAACTGATTAACAAGTTAAGAAAAACAAAATTATTTGCACTCCTTGCATTTTATCAGACGCATGGAATTCACATAAGACAGGGGTGTCAGGATTATATGTTTGTACATTTGGAAAACATGCCACATTAAAACTCATAAATGTGTGGGCCTTTCCACTGTGGCAGACAGATCAAACTCTTCAAAGGAAGGCAATTATGACCTGAAAAATAATCAGAATATCTGGAAATTAAACAGAATATATCTGAAATTAATATTCTGAAATTATAGATAGCCAGAAAATATGGGAAATTCGTTATTTATTCTCTCACTCTATGGCATTACCAGAAGTAAGGATTAATTTTTTTTTCATTCCTGGCGATATCATGAGGTGAGCTTTGAAATGAGACAAAGATCTTTGTTAGTGACAGGACATAGAAGACAGATAGTAGAGGCCAGAAACTCATGAAGAGAAATGATCTTTAACTATCAAGTTTTTAAAAAATGGCATTGTTCCTTGTCAAATATGGGCATTGATTTTTATCAACCTGCTCACTGACACTGCATATCACTAATCATTTGAATCAAGCCTTTCCTTATTTTTAGGTAGAGTTGCAGACTTTTCTTAGTTAATGATGTAGGAAAACGGTTTTTAAGTCTTATAATAATTTATTTTTCGAGTAAAGCTATATGATAAATGAATTATATACCTACATATTGAATCTAAACTCTTTCATAAACATCCCAGAATATTTCTGGCACTTGCTTTTCTGTGACCGTTATTCTGGCAAATACATTTTGTGAACTATGACTGTTCTTTTCCTTTATTTCCCCAAAGATATTGTTATGTCTGTGCAGAGAAGTGGAAACCAACTGGGACCACCAGTAGAAAGAGTAACATATTTAAAACCAGTCTGAGTGCTTAGAGAACTTCTCTCAAGAAGTTGGAGTTACTGTGGAAATCTCAGTGTTATACCTGGTTGCTGTAACACCTGGAAGTCCTACTCATGGATTAACACCATATTGTATTAGAGACTAAACACACATGGAACAGAAAAACCTCTGTCTGTGTAAAATGAATATAAAGCAAGAAGTAAAACTGGGAAACAGGCACGTTAGGGAACACAAGAAAGTACTGGATCGAATAATAGGTTTTATCTGAGGAATATTTCTTTTTATTCATAGTATGGGCATGAGAATGGCATTCTGATATCTAGAAATTCCGAATCAGTCAACAGGAAGCAACAAAATAAGTCTGCGCATTTTACAGCCAGGAGGAAACTTCAGGATAAATTTGCAACTAGACACACATGATGTTGTACACATTGTACAAGAGGCTGTGTGAAGTGATTTACTAGTTTTCAAATTTTATTATTACATAATTAATCCTTAGAAATCCTCTGCCTATTTAGAATAAACAAGGAGAAATGGGAGAATGTTTTATTCTCAGGTTTCTAAGTAATGATCAGAGCAAGCCAATGAAACATTATCCCTTTGTTAAAGTTATAAAAGTTCAGGTTCTTTTCCTGTCTTTTGTTTGTTTGTTTGCCCGTTTCAGTTGTCTCCAGGTATTTGGTGTTATCCTGTGCTTTTCAAGACTACAGGAAGGGGAGGATGCTTCTAAATAATATGTTACCCTGACTTCATAAGGCTTGTTTTGTCTGGCAAATGAATTATGTAAACCTTCTCCACCCGAAACTGTTTCAAGTCAATTAATTGTTGTAATTACTTAAGATTTCTTTTTAATGAATATGACTCTCCAGGGATTTGATGATATCCTGTCATCTGTAGGCCTGATAAATGAAATGTGATTTGTGGCTTGCTGCAAACTGAACCCTTGTACTTGAACAATGTCTCTCTTTCCTGCTCATTAAACGGAAGAAATGCCCTTGATGGAATTAGGAACATTTGCTCTAGTTGGTCCCTAGTAAGAATGGATAGTATAGGCAGATAAATTGTGGCTATTTACCTCTTTTGTTCTCTCTTCCTTTAAATGCAGGTCTTGTTAACACGTTGACAATTACTCAGACCAAACACATGACCCCAGTGAGGTCACCCATTGTAACTGAGACTAGTTTAGCTATTCCATCTCTCATCTCCATCAGGTGCACTGAAGTGGGAAAGATTATCAGTCAGTCAGTGCCAAAGGAGACCAGTGCAGTATGATGGTTTTTTGTCCCATCTTTTGTATAGCCTTCTTCATCCCCACCAACACTTTGCAATCAGAACAGCCAAATTTGACAAGTGAAACACCTTCCCTTTGTTTTTGTGCAGCACTAGTTTCCAATGTGCACTGCCTAGTTTCCAGTGCCTTTCGAGAAAATCAGAGCTGCCCAGTGCTGCAGATAAAGACAAGCAATCCAAAACAGCATGACAAGGAACCATGAAATCTGCACTAAGTTCCTACTGTGAAAAACGAAGTTCACTCTCCTGTTAAAATTTAAAAGTTTTTAATAAAGGACAATAGGGGACAAAGACAATAAAGCAAAAGTTACAGTGCTGGGTAGCCTTGGCACTCAGCCAAGAGCACACCTGCCATCGCGGGGACACCCTTTACATACCTTTACTATTGCATCAGCTTAATGCATATTCATAAACAATTATGCATATTCAAACTTTTCCTTAAACTAGTTTACATTTTCTAGGAACTATTTAGCATGGATCCTCCCCGGGTCCGCCTTTTTTAGAGCATGCGTATTCCTTGGCTGTGGTTTTAGTCAGTTTTTGTTATCACCTCCAGTTTGGGCTTTGGTCCATGGTGTCTGCAGGCGGTAGCTGCTGATAGCTGGCATGTCAGTAGCAGGGGTCTTCATTATACGTTCACTGGGAGTTATCCAACCAAGCAGACAGTTTAACTACCACAAGCATAACTATATCAGCTATATTACTACTACTAATAACAGAAATAAAGGCATTAGCTATCGTTAAAAACACTACATCCTTTTACATATAGCATCCTTTTAATAATTGCGAAAAGCCAATATTATAATATGTATTTACAACACTACAAACAGTGAGACTGCTTATACATCAGTTTCAGCTAACCTATTCTCCCCTGCACTGCCATCAACATAACATAATCTAATCACCAGGGCTAGGGAAGTACAAAGCAGGTGGGTTTTCCTGATTGAATTTCCATTGGTGAAACGGGGATTACTGCTTTTATTGCAAGACCTTTCCTGAATATCATGTGAGTACATTAAAAGTCATAAAAGACATAGCAAAATGTAGTGTCTTGGTCATAGTTTGGAATGTAAGGCCAATGAATTATTGTGTATTAGAAGCAAAGATCACTTTGACATTTTTGCAGTCAAGAGAGGGTGCCTCGGATATGTGTAGCTGTCTAAATTTGACAGTCATGGGTAACGTAAGTGCACAAAAGACACAGCATCCCTGATAATGGAAGAAAATTAACAAACGGAAGAAACTGCTCCATATATTAATTATTTAGGAAAAACAAGTGGGCATGAAGGATAAGAAGGTGAAAAATGTGAGGAAAGAGTGGCAAGGAAGCACTGGACCTGTGTCTGGGACAAAGATGCCTTGGAAGAGAAGAAAATATGGAATTTTCACAGAAAGGGATTATGTACTTTGTGGTTCAAAATCCAGGAATGATTGTAGTGGTTTAAACAAAAAGACATCAAATTCTGACTCTCTCATAAACTCTTAAGCTCACTTCTTTGTGCTAGCATAACAGAGACTGTTCCACTCTTCCCCATCCCCCGCATCCTTTTTCTGTCTGGGTTGTCAGGAGATTTAGGCAAGAATACAGGTGTACAGTAAAGTGCAAGGAACTGGTTTTCCTGGCTTGATGGGCCCAGCTGAAATAGCAGTATCTGGAAGGATGATGAAACTGATTGTCTTTGGCGCAGTAATTGGATGGAAGACATTCAGATCACCTTTGATTAGATGAACTTTTGAAACTACTGAGATTTATCAGTGCACAAATCTTATTCTCAGAGGACTCAACAGAAAGTGTCCCATTAACTTAATGAATCAGGCCGCCAGAGAACAACTGCTCTTGAAGTCAGAATGAGAGATTTCCCATCAGTGACACAAATCCTGCCAATAAAGGCAACAGGATTTCTCAAGTGGAATGAGATTAGAATATGTCTCCCCTGATTTTCAGTAGTTAAATGATTGACTATCCTGTAATAGGCTAATTATTAGATTTCCCTTCAATTTTTGTGTTGCAGGAAGGAATGAAAGCTTTCTTTCCCTACCTACCAAGATTGTGTGGCAGCTGTGGCAGTGTTTCATCAATGCCGTTGCAGAATCTTGACCTTTGAAAGGTGGCATGGTGCATTCATCTTTCCCAACCTCATCTGCCTTCAGCAAGGTGTCACCAGCTCTGGAACTTCTGGCAATTTGACAAAGGCATCTCCCCACATGTCAGTTCTTGTTATCCACTCTGTCTTCTTCATATATGACACACATGTCAGCTCTCATTTTTCCCACTGCTTGCTTTTTCCCTTCACAGGTGGGAGATTCCACATCCTCTTTTTTGAACTGTTTCCAGGATGATTCTTTCCCTGTAATACCTTTCTGGCCTTTCTTGACAGCTTAAAAGATCCTTTTTATCACTGATGGTTTGTGGTCCTTCACAAAGTAAAACAACTTTTTAGAGTCTCTCGTAGTTAGCTGTTGTATCTCCATGCCTTTTTTATGAATTACATTCTTCCAGCTCCCATATATAAGTTGTTGCTAAATGTTTTTGACATAATGTGTGTGGAAGTTGTTCACCTGAGAGTGCTTGTTTAGTTACAGCAATGAACACTTTTATAGCCTCTTCCCCTCTTTTAAAAACATTTCAAGAACTGATTGTTTCATCATTATAAAATGGTGTTATTGCAAAATATTAACATCTTAATTTTACAGATGGCAAAACTAGCACCTACCTCTCACACACTCCTGCTTAGACTGCAGGACTCCAAGTAGTGTTATTTGTGATGGGGCATGGACAAAAAGGCTATTCAAATCACTGATCACCACCTTTCCTCTCATCTGGAAGTGAAACAGCAGGAAACAGACATTATGGAAACATTTTCTTGTCAGTCTGTCATTCATAAATGCAGGGAGCATCCGGCTGTGCCCCTCGTAGCTGCTCAGTGGTCTTTGAAGTTGGTGGTTCTAGGGAAGACAACCAAAACTTACAAAGAATACCTGTTGCCTTCCAAGTGGTCATGAAGGTTGAAAAAAACCCATATTCCTCGCACTGTTATTCACATGTTTGGACATCTGCAGTAAAGAATTCAATAAGAGCTGAGGCAATGTGTAGGTGCTGTTCAACTTGCATATGATGGCTGCACATACTTAACTTCATATCTGAAATTAAAAGAAATATGGTCATTTAAAAAATTCTTAAGCCCTGTTTCTTCTTCCATATGTGACTTTTTGCACGTCTCCACTTTTAAAAATATAGCTTATATTAATTTTATATCAAAATGACATCACAAATTAGAAGCAGATAATAAAGGCATCCCATTGCTGAGGTGTCTTCCTGTATAAGACTAGACTACTTTGGACCACATACTAATAAAATTGTCTTTTCTAGGCAGTTTGGGCTTTTTATTACATGATTTTATTTTTTTAGTCATTTTCTGTTTGTTTGTTTATTCCTGGTCCACTTCAGAAGCTGCTAGCACAAAGTAGTGTGAATAGTCATCTTTGTCTCATCTTTCAGAGTTCTTCTTTTAATGCAGTCCACAGAGGTTCCTCAGTCAATGACTTCTGTCAAATAAAATCCACTACCTTGTTTTTACGTAAATTTTACAGGGACAGTAGGTGTTCTTAAAGTTAGAAACATTTTTCAGTAACTGGCTAAGTGACAAACAAATGATAGATGAAATTGTAGCGTTAATTTATATCACAATATTCTTGTCATTTTTACACAAAAGGAGTTGCCAAACAGACAAACCTCTCTTGCTAAATTCAAACACGATTCAAATGAAAGATTCAAAAGAACGCACAATCTAAACTTAGAAGAAAGTTAACTGTCATTATCAAAAGAGAGATATTAGAAGTCTTTAAAATGCTCCTCTCCATATCAGGCAGTTTCCAGCAAAAAAATAAAGGATGTAACACTTTATTATTGTAAGTAGAATGCATGCTTTCAGAAATTGCCTATAGGCACATACTTTTATGCTACACAGTAAACACTTTAAACTGTGTGTCTCAATAATAAAAACATTAAGAACCACCCATTTACATTTGATAAGCTCTTTCCTGTTATTTATGTGAGTGCTATAACAATGTCTACTTCAGAGATATGATGTGGACTTTTATTAATTGATGTTTTATCCAGTTTTCACAGTTCTGAAATGCAAAGCATTTATGTTGTGTGTGTCTGCATGTATATATTATATATATATGCAAATCTTTCTGTGAATGTATTATTCTTGCTGTTCTAAATTTTTCTTCGGTTTTTGCTCACTGCATCAAGATCTTATTTTAAAAATCATTGGTACTGAAAGTGTGAAATACAGTCAGCTATTTGAATGTCTATAAATCAGCCATCTGTGCTACACACTGTAACAACAAAAAAGGAATCAAGTTTGCCAGTAAGTGCTACTCTGATAAATCTAATTTTAAGTAGAAGGTATTGCTAAGGGTGTGTTATAACACATTTCATGATTCTAAACAGGCAAATAAGTTATTTCTCTCTTTACTAATTGCACTGTATGTGATGATTTAGAATAGTTTGAATTTAGATTTCTATTTCAATGGTAGTTACATTCATCTCAAGGAAGTTCATTCTGTGCTTTTGGAGATATTAATTGCATTGTACACTACTGTAATCAAGAAACCAAAAAAGCCATGCAAATTATACATTTTAGACAACCAGAGCACTTTAGGGGACAAAGGAAAATGTGTTCTCTCAGCTAGTGTTGTAACCTTCACACCAGTTTATCTGGAAATAGGTTTTAAGGAAAAGCACGGCAGAGATCTTTAGGAGCATGTGTGCTTCTAAACTGGTTTTTGCTTGCTATTTTGATCTCTCTCTCTTTTTTTTTAAGATTATCTTTGCCCTTTGCAAAATCTCAGGATTTTGTTAAGGACAGCCAAGTCCGAGTTTTGTGATTATTAAATATACCACCCTAATAACCTCCACACTCTGGAGGTTAGATCAGTAAAGACACTTCCATACTGACCCACCCAATTCACTGCATTAATGGCAGCTGTTCAAATGATAAGTAAGTCAGATGACACTCAATAGCAGTGGAGAAATAATGTCAGTCATAGCCGTAAAAGTATATGCAAAACAATTGTAGAGGCAGGATGGACTCTAAGACACCCATAATCCCCCCATACATACGCACACCACATCCCCCAGTTTAGACTTCGTGAAGCAGGAGGGAAGTAGGACATTTTAATGCAGCATTCTACACACCTTCATGTCCAAAATTATAAGAATGGCACTGCCATGATGCCTGTCCTAGTACAGTGTATATGTGCAGCAGATGAAAAACAGAGCATCTACATGAGCTTTATTTAGTGAAATACAGTCCCCAAGTGATCAGAAAGTATAAGATGAGAGATCGCCCCACAGACAAGGTGAAAGGAAGTTGAATGCTATAATGGCTTTCTGTGAAGAAATCTCTCTGCATATCTGCATATAGCAGTGAAGAATTCATCTCTGGATGTTCCTAGACTGCAAGTCATGAATTTATTTTGATATGGGCACAGCTACTGCACAACATCAGGCAGTTGAACATGTAGATATGCCTTTAGCTAGCCCAAATTAGAACACACATTCCTGGTAGGTTTTGCCTTTTGTAGGGGATTTTTACTAAATGCAATTTCTTCAGGAGTTTCTTTTCATCAACTTCATTTTGTAATGAATCTTACTTTTATATGCACCCAGAAGAAAAGTAAGAAGCGCAAAGCCAATTAGAGGAAAATTGAATAAAATTGTGTCACATAATATCAAATACAATGAACAAAAAAAATACTTCCCTTGGTTTTGCTTTCAATCAATCTGAGTACATTGTCTCTGTACAGTTCTTTCTCACCTACTCTTCAACCATTTCCAAAGGCAGAGAAAGAAGGACTAGGATACACAAAAGAAAAGCATTTCATGCCATTGGACTTTTTCTTAAACTTCGTAAAGAATTTAAAGGACAATGTTACTAAAGTACTCTGGAATCTTCCTTGGCATAGTTTGATTGGCTAAAGAACTGATTGATTATTTATTTAAAGCGTCCTTTATTGTTTTATGATCTGTAACAGCACATCATAGATCAAAATCAGATGTACAATAAATAAAAATTACTATTGGGGTTACATAAAGAGATATGCTTACCCTGATTTAAAGCCCATGCAGTGTTTCCCCAGGGAAACCTAGCAAAGGTGAATGTTTGGGAAGGGAAGCTAGAACGTATTTTTGCCTGGCAAAATAAGTCATTCAGAAAAATGTAGATATCAGTGAAATATTTGTATGGAGAAATCATGGTTGAAACTGCACAGACAAGAAAAATAATTTTAGTCAGTCTAATTTCGTAAAGGACTGATTCCAGAAGGCTGGCAAGAAACAAGTATATATGATAATAACACTGCCAGCAGTGTTGAAAGAGGGCTCCAAAAATAATTAAAATGTCCTAAAAATAACGCAGCTTAAAAAAAACAATAATTAATTTTTAGGTACTTTTTATTAACTTTTTAGGTTACAAGCCTGTAGGAATTTAATTCATCTTTTCAGGTGGTTCTTTGTATCTGCAAAGAAACTTCTAAGAAAAACCAGTGAATTGAAGCTCAGATTTTTACTTAGTCTATGTGACTGTAGGAGTTTGCTCAAAAAGGCTACTAAATATAATGGTAAAATAAGAACATGGCAGGATTGTGTATTCATACACATTTATAAAACAAACATGTTAACCTCTTTGTACAGAAAAAAAGAAAAACAAGGGGCTTTTCAGAAATCTGCAATTTTTCTTTGTGTAGTAAACACAGGAATTTTCTACCAGGCTTTGGCAGGTAGTAAATCTTCAAAACAGAAATAAATATTTCCTGTGTTATGGTCTTTGTATGGAATACACATATAAGAAGCAGAAAGGCAACCTTTTAACTCTACAGTATTAAATCCCTTAATAGAAAAAAAATAAAGAGTGATGGAGAGAAAGCTGGACAGATGCAATTCTTAAACACGCTCCTTTAAGAATTCCTGTGTGCTCCTGAGTTCTTTCTCATCACCATAAGCTCTCTGCTAGGTGTGAAACCATAAGCATATGAAAGCCTGTCATGCAGGTGTGTTTCGTATACCTGCCACACTGTGAACTCACCATGTCTCTGGCCCTGAGGAGAAGTTCTCTTTCCTTGCAGCAAGATTATGTTTTTAAAATCTGACTTTTAAACCTCTTACTGAATTTTTTAATGGATTAAATTCATCATGTCACCAGCTGCTGTGCAGCTAATAGAGCCATAAAACACTGTATTAAAGGATTACCCATGCAAAATTTCCTTTTGTGCTAATGTGAATTTTAATACTTTTAACATTTAGTTGAGATGGGAATGTCCAAGAACAGCTTGTTCAATAGGTTGTTCTATAAAATTAAGTTCCTCAGCTCATCACAAATGCCAGGACTCCATTAAGTTGAAATTTTACAGAGAGGCTAAGATGATTCACTGTATATAGCATTTGCAGGGAGGAAGGCAGCATCTGCTTCTCCTCTAATGCTATAAAACAAGAAAGTAAAACACACATGAGCATCAGAACTGCAGGGAAACTGGGCTGAACAGCTCAGAGTCCTTGCTCCAAATTAGCTGGAGGTCAGTTTATGCCATTCTGTACATGCGGTACAAGAACAGAGAGAATATGAAATCCCACTCTCTGAAGTAGGATGAAAACTGTAGTCCTTGTGTTTAGTCCCACATTAATGTAAAGTCAGGAGGAATTTCATGAACTAAAGTTATTTAATTTGGATAGGAGGTGTGGGGAAGAGAAGGGATAGTCATGCTTTCAGAACAGGGAGTGAGACCTTTAGTTTTATTCTTATCTATAAACAGTAATTAGCCAGGTAACATTTATGTACCTGAAATCATGAGGTGACTGCAAATAAGATATAAAAGGTTACATTTTGAATTTCTTTCATCTGACAAGAACAAAATGATCTTCTGGAGGATTTCTTTCTGCAGTAGCTATAGGATTAAGAGCAGGATGCCTTTCTGGCTTTAACTCCTATTTTGTGCAGAATAGGATGGTTTATGGGATGCTAGTAGGCATTAGAAAGATCCTCACCAAGCTTCTTCCACACTATCTTACCCATAGAAAGGATCACTCATGTAAACCACCATCATTACCTAGATGCAATCCTTGATTACCGCTGGAATGAATACATAATTAAGTACTCAGACAGTGTTCAGACTGGTTTCTTCCTGCCCTACACAACAGGATAAGGTTGGAGGAAGGGCAAAAAGCAGGCAAAAAATGGCACTCCCAGTCCATCAACAACTGCACTGAGCATCACTCTTGATAGTGCAGCACTTGAGCAGAGAAGACTGCCAAAAATAAGGAAAACTAAATTTTCTTGTGACCCTAACAGCATTTGGTCAAGAAGAATGATCAGTAATGCAGACAAAGCATTTTTTGTGTTTTCAGATCATCATGTGAAAATCTTTTTCTCCTTATGGTAATTTGTCTGGGTACTGCTCATCCCAGTACCAGCTAATGCATGGTGTCATCATTTTACCCTACTAGCAGCACCTGATAATTCAGAAGGTGCTTCCAAATTCCTGGGGCATCCAGGGTGCTTCTTCCATCCCTTGCTGAGCATGTTGGAAAGGAGGAGGAGCCTGCTGACACTAACAGAGACACCATGCACCCTGGAAGAGAGGAAGGTGGCTCCCTGGGTCACCCATTGATCCCAAAGTGACCACAGCCACTGCCTGCAACCTCCTCCATAGAAGCCTGTGTAGGTGTTCACCTTTGATAGTTTCCTGAAGGGGAGGAATCTTCCCTGCCAGGAGCCTGATCAATGGGCAGAGGAGGACAACAGGAACAGCCAGTGGATTTTAGGTTCTCCAAATGCTTTAAAAATGCAGTAATGAGCAGTTGACTGCCTTTTAAATGTTTCCCAATTAGGAAGACTTTCCATATAGCTAGTACTTCATACTGCTAAATTATTTGACAAATTTTGTGGTAGTGATAGTAGTAGTACTAGGGAGTAAAGGTTTATTCACTTTGGAATAAAAACAGGGACAGTTATTTAAAATCCAACACAAGACTGGTGAGGAAGTTTTAATAGGAATATACTTGAGCTGCTGTTCCTTGCCCCAACTGAATTTTCTCCACAGCTCCATATTTTGTTCTCCATGTGTATTAGTGTTCTGAGAGCCTGTCATTTCTTATCAGAATGAGAAAGGCTAAAGAGATAATATTTCAATAACATACTGGCCTGATCATAAAATAACTCAATGGAAATGTGTAACTGCCTCAGGCAGCACAGCAGGATAGTCAGCAGTCAGATGATTTCTATTCTGGATTTCTTTTTTTTATGGTTACATTTTCTGTTATATCAGACATACCCTCAAGTCTTAGTTATGCTTTTATTCAGAAGGAGATCTGCAGTATAAAGACCTACAAAACTTATTATGATATATTACTGTAAAGAAATAAAAGTTGGTGCCACAGTAGCATATTGATAAGGACAGGCCTGCCACATTAATTGACCTTTTTTCATCTCAACCACCAGGGCTGAGGCCTAAGCATCTCAGTTGCTTAGCAACAGGGTCACTGCTTTCAGGCCTTAAATGCACCAAAAAAAAAAAAATAGTTAAGAAAAATCAGAAGACGTGATCTTATGAAGGCAGCAGATATTTGGCAGAAGAAAGTTTTTTCAGTTGTTATTTTACTCTGTTCTGTTGTTCGTAGTGCTTAGAGGGCAAAAGGGAAACCAGGGTCTGAAGTTTTACTGATATAAACAAACAGCAAGATGGTACTGAAACCACAGACACAAGTTCCTGCTCAGTACCAGTCCTAAAGAAATGCTTTTGATTTTTAGAACATCCACAGATGTTTACAGATAATTCATATTATTCTTTTATGTGCATAAAATATATCCATACATACAAATTACTAAGTGACCCTGGATAATATACATATATTTTTTGGACAGCAGGATGCAGCAGAAAAGTAAAGAGGGGTTCCTATTGTCTAGATTCTATTTTAGCATTCTATCATAAACATTAGTGCTCACTGCTATGTTTAATGACAGGGCTTAAGGCAACACAACATCTCCTAAAGGTCAGCTCAGAGAGAAGTTTGTTTCTTCCCTCCACAGCATGAAATACAGGGAAAAGTCAACACTTCTTTTAAACTTTAATAAAGGCCATGGAACAAGAGTGCTTCTCTGCCAGAAAGCAAAATCTTTCTATGTGAGAGTAGCCAAACGTTCACTGCAGGTTTCTCCTGAAGAGGATTCTTATTGCCAGAGTCATAAAATCCGTATTTTATTCCCAAATAATCATCATTAAAAATGATAAATGGCACCATGAATTTCACTCTGTCTTCACACTAATCCTTTCCTAGCCTAAATTTGAGCTGGGAGGCTCCTGTTTTACCAGACCTAATGTAAATAACTACATGGTTTTCAGTGAACAACGTGTTTAATGTAAAATAAAAGCCAGTACTTTCTTCTTAAAAAAATCAGTTACGGCTGAATCTAATGTTAAATATGGGCCACAATAAGGATACTTTTAAATTTTTTTTTTATTTACGGTTTTACTTTAAATAGTCTAGACCTTCCCTAGAGTGTTTTGATCTTTTTTCACTGTTGCTACATGGAAACAGAAGTATTTGTATGGAAGCTTTTCACAGAATCATAGAAGCATTGAGGATGGAAGGGGCCTCTGGAGATAGGCTAGTCCAATCTCCCTGGATAAGATTCCCTTGCATCTTCTGTTCTTGAGGTGGAACAGTCCCAACTCTCCTAGCCTCTTCTCATAAAATGCTCTACACCCTTACTCATCCTCACAGTCCTATGCTGGACTTGCTCCAATGTTCTTGTACAGAGCCCCAAACTGCATCCAACACCCCAAATTCATGCAATCAGGGCTGTCACATCCCATCCCCTGTTCATTTATCTAACTTCAGCAATTTGTCTATGAAGATCTCAGAGTGTCAAAAGCGTCAAAAGCCTTACTATAGCCAGTATAAACAACAAGCACTGGTCTCCTCTCATCCACCAAGCCAGTCCTTTCACCACAAAAGCAATCAGGTTGGTGAAGTGTGATTTCCCCTTTGTAAATGCACTTTTCTGTTTTCCCATGTTTTCAGAAATGGTTTGCAGGAGGATTCACTACTTGACCTTCCCAGGGATTGAGATGAAGCTGACCTTAATTCACCATGTGAGAGTACCCCATCAGTCCCAGGGACTCATGTATGTCCATCTATTTATATAATCCCTAACCCAGCACTCTTCTACTAAGGGTAGTTCTTCCTTGCTCTGGAACTTTCACACTGGTCTGAGGCAGCTGGGATTCCTTAACTCAGTCATGTCTTAAGACCCAAGATGAAGAAGGCATTGAGTACCTTGACCTATTTGCTGTTCTCTGACAGTAGGTCAACTGACCCATTCATCAGAATGTTTGCATATTCTCTGTGGTCTTTCTTTTGCTGGTGATGTCCTTGCAGAAGATCTTGCTGCCCTTCACATCCCTCACCAGATTCGATTCAATGAGCCTTGTTTTCTCTTACCTGGTCTTTGCATACCCAGACAGTGTCCATATATTCCTCCTGTGTCAGTTGCTCCTCCTTCCACTTCCTGTACACTTCCTTTTTACATTTGAATTTTGTCAGGAACTCCTTGCTCATCTGTGCAGACCGCCTGCCACCTTTGCTTCATTTCCTGTTCACTGAGATAAATCATTTTTTGGCTTGGAGAATGTGATCCCTAAAAGTCAATCAGCTTTCTTGGACCTGTCTTCTCTCCAGAGACATTTCATACAGGACTTTTTTCAAGCAGATCCCTGAAGAGTCTGAAGTCTGCTGTCCTGAAAGCCAGGGTTGTAATCCTGCTTTTAACCTTTTGTGATGCTTACCTTTTTGCCTTGGTATTTGCATTTTCCCATTTAATAGGATTTAAATGTGAGGGGAAAGGGACAATGATACACAGCTATAAAATGGCAGGAAAATTGTTGAGGTTGCAAATTGTCCAGAACATAGCAGGATTTTAAGAACATATTCTAGGCAATGATGCCTCAGCAAGTTCTCACTGTATTAATACAATGCCCTCTTTCGCTTCAGTTATGTTTCTAATTAAATGGCCAAAATACCTACACTCTGTTGTTGTCTGGATCAGCAGATAAAATGGGCACCTCAGTTCTGCTTTCTGATCTTGATACCCAAATGGGGAACTTGAATGCCCTATTTTGATCCTCACACTTGCATACTAACTTCCAAAATTGAGTTATCACTAGAATTACAGCTATTGGAGAAAACTGTGTATCACATGACGACTGTACAGGACATAGTGATCAAGCATTAGTCTTTGCCTATCTCATGAAGCTGGAGCATTTTTTCTACACAATACATTTAAGGAGGTAAATGCATTTAACCAGGAAATCCATTTAGAAACTGTGATAATGGATGTCATAGACATTACTAGTAGTGTCCTGAAACAAGTTCTACTTGTATAAAAATTTAAATGTCTGCACACACCGTGTCTAGAAATGCTTTTAGTTTGACAATATTTAATAGTTGTGTGCAGGGAACCCAGCGATTTTCACAGTTGTTGTTTGATCTTACTTGTTGATTTTAAATAACATCAGCAGGATGTTTACCATGAACAAAAGATCAGCTTTAGTACACTATCTTTTGGCTAATTGAGTTTAGCCTTCTGATATCTTCCTGAACATCAAAATGTTAATCAGTTGTAACAACTAAATCAGCATGGCAGGCTCTCTCTCTTCACCAAGATAGGGTGTTAAATATCTATTAAGCTTCAAAGTTACCTGCTTTTGGTATTCATTAATACCAAAGATCACTAAAGACTTTTGATGAATTTAAACCTGGCCTACACGTAAAAGTTCTGTGAAAGTGTGACTCTCAATGGTAACACTATGGAAGTGACACAGTCAGGGCGTAGGATTATTAGTGTAAATGTATTTATATAGCAGGCACAGCCTTCCTGCTGCTTCTTTCCTCTAGTTGTCCCATGTGAAGGTTCTCAGCAGAACCACTCCTTTACTAGTGTAGGTAGATCTTCTGTACACCTCAATAAAATGTCACTTCTAATATAAAGCCCAAGTACATTTCTGGCCTGGAGAGAGAAAGACCAGTGTAGAAACCTATGGCATAAACATGTCAAAAACATAGGTGATTACACTTTTAAATGGTGATTAATGATATCATGAGCAGTAGCTATGCTAAGCCCAGATTTCTACTCCAGGAACTTCCAGAGTGGTATGCTCCCTTTTTTGTCTCAGTGGCAAACTCCTATAAGATTCTGCAGGTTATTTGGCTGTGCAGCTAGTTTACCATGATGGTGAAAGCCTGAAAGCCAGGGAGTATCACAGGAGAGTGCCCTTCAATTTTCCAGTCAAACCAATCTTGTGTGCTCACAGGTGTTACTGGAATGTTCTTTAACCTGCAGAACTGGAAAATAAATTCTTGAAAAGATAATCAGTGAGAGCCAGTGATCATTAGAACTCTTTACAAGAGGACCAGTTGAACTGAGTTACGCTGCTATCGGCACAAGCCAGTGCCCAAAATTGCCAAAAAGAGACCTGAAACAAAAGTAAATTTCCTGATGTAAACCACAGAGAGTCCATGTTGGACTCCCACTCCAGACAAAAGGATAGTCAGTACCTACACAGATATGTCAGGTTCATTTTGTACAGCAGTGGATAACAGTTTCTCTGCATTAATTTGAGGTCAAAACTGCTCAAGAGAAATGTTTTCTTCTGCCCATTCCCTTTGAGACATTTTTTCTCTAGTAATCTTGCAAAAGGACTCAGTGCAAACTTACTGTGGTCATTCTTATTGCACACGGAAAAAGCTGATTGAACTTTTTACCTTTTGGTTATGCTTTTGATCTGTAGCCCACATGAGCTCATTAAGATCATATTATTTAGCTTAAACTTCAGATACTTGACCATTTCTCACAATAGCCCCAGGCTGGGTGCAGAGTAATATTGTTCATGCCGGCTTCCTGGCATGGCAACATGTCATAGAGTATCTGCTGGGATATGACAGAAGAGGTGGTCTGGGGGATGGAAGATGGAATAAAGAGGCTCAGACACTTAAGAGAGATTGCAAGGAGAGGTCAGTGCCCATCAGATGGTAGGATACTGAATCCCAATTACTCAGGAATGCTCGGTGTGGTCTGCCTGATGCAGACTGCAATAAATCTTATGGCAGGCATTAGGAACACCTGGTTTCAGATGAGAATGCTTTTCTTAGGTCCATCTAAATCAATCCTCTTTCTTCCCCTTGCCTGCACTGATCTCTATCTAGTGGGGGGAGGAAGGGCAAAAGCAACAAGCAGGTGATCTTATTATGGGTCTTGTCAGCTTCACTAATGCAAAACAGGTAAGAGGCAGAAGAGACAAAAAGGAGAAGGTTTAAACCATGCAATAGCTTCTTGTCATCTGCCTTGAGATTGGAGAGGAGCTTGGCATATGTCACAACAGTGGATTTTTTCCAGCCCACACTCAGATATCAGATGAGCTTGATGGTCATGAGTCCATCCATTAAGAGCTTTTAACGTTGCTGATCTCCTGGATAGCTTGGGTCCATTGTTCTACCTGGAGAAGAAGCAGGGAGGTAAACAGAGTTCAGCCACTATCAGTTCTTCTGATCTAAATCAAAATAGTGATTTCAGGCAACTTAGTCTGGCCACATTCATGATAGTCCTGCCTTGCTTTCAAAAGACAAAAGGATATCTCCCAAATTATTTTTTCTTAATATGGCCATGAGCATTACAAATGACTGTTTACAGATTTGTACACTTTAGCTTTGCTGTATGAGAAGGTGTAAGCTCTGATTTAAGTATTTTGCCTGGACTGGAATATCAGTAGAATCTTTCTCCTCCAACCTGCCCTCATAAAATTTGCTTAATCTCTCCGAGATCTCTACTGTTTCATTAAATTCTGCTGATATTGGTCAATAAACTCAAAATTTACCAGGGAGAGAGAGATGTATGCTCTTGCACATGAAGAGATAGAAAATAATTATGCCATTGTTCCTTGTCAAGTAGCCTGAAAATCAGTCATTGTGGTTCAGTGTGTTGCCCATTTTTTCTTTCTAAGTTTTCTTTTGCCCCTCTTCTTTTTTTTTTTTTAACTTCCCAAATGATTTTTTTCCTTTCCCTCAGGATGAGGTTTTCCCTTTTGAAGAACTCCCATGAGGTCCCCTGAGATGTAACAGGTAATCATATGACCCAGTTACAAATGAAGAATGTATTCACACCCTCATGGTGGTCTCTAGGTATGTGACTGTCCCAGCCCTATTGTCTGTTAGCATCCACTGCAAACAGATACCTAGTTCTGACCCTGGTAACACACACGTAATTTTCCATGATGAGAAAGGCCAGTTCAAGACCTTAAGGAAGGAAGGAAATAGAATAAAATCTTCACATGTGCACCTAGTGGCAGACTGGAGCTTGCTGGCTTCCCCATTGCACCTTGTGAGTAGCCACTGTATTACCAAGAGCTCCAGGGACAGTGCCACCCGTGACATTGGCTGTGTGTAATGAAAGCACTGAAGTATCTGCCACATGGGCTCATTTCAGAAACGTTTATCACCTCACTGAAACGTTTATTACCTCACTGATAGTCTTCTCCCCCTGGTACATACAGCAGCACCACATCTCAGTGCACTCAAAGCTACAGGACCCACTGAGAAACTTCACAGTAAATTAAGTACAATTAGCAGAGCAAACATCACTACTGCTAGCCTCATAGTCTTGTAATTATTCTGACAGCACTTATTATTTGGGCCATTTCTCAAATCAGTGGTCTTTGTAAATGAATATCATCATAATTAAGTCCTTTTTCAAACAGAGTATCCCAGGGTACAGTAAAGATTTGGGGAAGAAGGGGTTAGATCTCCTAATTGAAATAAACATTGCAGTGCCACTTGTCACACTCTGTCAGTTGAATGCCGGAAGGACAGCTACAAAAAGAACCCATGACCTGGTTCTTCCTGTCTACATCAGTGTTTAAATGCTGGATTTTTGAGTTGAATCCAGATGGCACTGTGACACAGACTGCAGGAGAAAATCTGGCTAGTGGTGTAAAAAGGCATGTGTCAGACTGCCCGTGTCCAGCAGTGGATCCCTCATATATGCTGGTCCTCTGGGGGTCTGTGAAACTCTGTGTCATTAGGGGATGATGTAACTGAAGTGCACAACCTTTTAAACACAGCTCAAGGCAGATTTTCTCAGTGCTTGGCAGCCCCTGTTCATTGCTCATTGCTGCCTGTGAAAGTGCTCTGCACTTAGCCTTAGGCTTACATTTAACATCCCTCACCTAAAGAGTTTGCTGGGATAGGAGCCAGCCTGGCTAGGCTGAATACTGGAGTTTAGTGTCCGAAGTCCATCACTGGAACCACTGGAATAAGATGCATTCTTAGAACCCTCACAACAACCCTTATCTTGAGATCAGATGTGGGATGGGATGGCATTGTCAACATATCAAATTCCTTCTGAAGCCAATGGGATCCATCCATCTTTGGAGCCTCTGGGAGCTTGTTAGCTCTACTGCTGTTTTACTGCCCAAAAATAGATGGAGGTGACTGACTTCAAGCAGCAAGGCTCAAAAAACTGTGGCTAGTATAGCTAACAGTGTAGTTATTTGAAAAGGTTCATCACCTTTCCTGCTCTATACTGACTTAGCTCCACTGAGTGAAAAAGTGGTGGCAATTTGTTCCATTTTCAACGACCCCAAGAGTAAGGGTGAACTGAGGACTAATCTGTTGAGAGCATCAAAATAGGGAAGTGTAAAGTGACTGGAAATGACAAGACCTCATCTTAGAAATAAACTCAAGTAATAAAGAGCTTGATAATTCTCTCTGCTTAGCAGAGGCCAGGCATGGATAAGTGCCTGCAGAGATAAGGGGTAAATGGCCAAATAAAAGCTGCAAGAAAAGATATCAAAGGATAATCTTCATAGTTAAAGTATGTGAGTTTGACTCTTTAGTTCACAATTTACTGCTACTGAAGGTTTTCTACGTATTTAAAGACCAGAGGCGTGCAGAATTTTCGGCAAGGGAACGCCAAATGCATTTCTCAGAGAGGAGGGGCCACTAGGTGGCACAAAAGTTGCCCAATTTAAGCGAATTCTCTGGTTTTGAGATTGGAAAATGTCACTTCAAGGGATGAATTGCAATTTTATAAACACAACCTTGTGATGCAACCAGCAAGGGAAATACACTGATGTTCAGAATCTCAGGGTACTTTAGGTCCATCCTGTACGTTGTAGGATTAGTGTAGTTTTGCTATTATTGTCTCCTCCCTCCAAAAAAACCCAAAACTAGGCTGGTTTGTTTTTCAAAATAATAATTGATGCAATTATTATTGAAATTGAAAAACAATTCTGTAAAACAAGAGAAGAAAAAAAGAATATCAACAGAATGCTTCTTGTGCTACAAACCAAAAATTCATAACCAGAAAGAGATGACAGATTAATTGTACTAAAATATGGAAGTAAACATGATGTATTAAAAAAATTATCATTTGCATTGCTCTGTAGTACAGTCTAGAGAAAGACATTGGCAAGACACAAGATTGTCTCATTGGCAAGACACCCTGATGTCAAGGATTATTTTAGGGTTATTTTTGAAAGAGGTGAAAATGACATCAGGAAAAAAGATAGGCAGAAGAAAAATATGTATAGTGGGAGAGGTTCTGGCAGTGAGAATTTATAACCTGAGAGGCGGTCAGCTGTCATAGAAGTCATCCTTACCCATGAAATCTCAGAGGCACTTAATATCACAGCTGAAGACCAAACACTTTGGCCTCAGTGGACATGCAAGGAAGATCCCACAATTCATCTGACCCCCTGGCCGTACAGAATGTTTCACAATTTGCTGCTGGGGCTACCAACTGTCTGATCAATGCCTTACAGACTACGTGAACATCCACAGAGTCATTCTGGTCAAGGAGAGTCAACTCACAATCTGAAATCAGTTTTAATGAGAAGACTTTGATGGGCATTATGTCAGCTTCTTTCAACCTTGGGCTTTTGACTGACTGCTGAGGACTGTCCTTTAGATGATAACAAGGATGCTGTCAGTTCTGCACAGATAGCCTGCACCAGGCTTGAATGCAAAAGCAAGTACTGAGTATATAATACATGATTTTTCTGCTTCAGAATGAATTTCTGCTTGAATTAATTTCACTGTGGGTAGTATTTAAAAACTAGTTATGGATGACACCTTAAAAATCATTTGCTCCTCCTGAGGTAAGCTATGGGCCTGATCACAAAAGTGCAGCTCTTGAGATCAGGAGGAGAGGAGAGGAGAGGAGAGGAGAGG
>VXAZ01005568.1:159737-301521 GCA_013399875.1 Gymnorhina tibicen | reverse complement strand
GAGGAGAGGAGAAGCTGTTTGAAAAACTCTTTTTGACTTTCAGCCCTGCTACTGCAAATATGAAAAAGCAAGATGTATCTTTAAGAAGAAATTAATGAAATTCAGTTTTCTACTGGTTCCCTTCCTACTTTCTCACAAATAGTGATATCTGCTAACACCTCTGTACTTCAGATGTCAGAGCAAAGCAGTTCAAAAATCCCCAGACAGAGAAATAAAAAAAGAGGAAAACCTTTGTCAATGACAGGTTTTTCTGAGAAAATGGAGCTTTGTATTGAATATTCAGAGTCCTAGAAACAGGATAGCATGTTGGAAAAGAAGTATTGTTTTTATAAAAGGACTCATATGAATAAGATTTTGAATTCTACAGCAGCTCATCTAAGTACCAAATGACCACTCTCCCCGAGCTATATCCTTAAATGAAGCTATGACTAAGCCATGCAATAAACTGGGAATTTTTACCCCGGAATGTTCAAAAATATATGGATTCTCTCTATACTTTTGTTCACAACATAAAATGTTATCACATGATCAGGCTGAAAATACCATTTATCTGCTGGGAAAAATTATCCCTGGTTCCCACAAGATTGCACTCGATATTAACATTCCACTGTAAAGCGGTTTATAAAGGTTAATAAATAATTAATGGACATTATAAGCACATTTCAGATATGATCAGTATATGCACTAGATGCATATCAGTATGTGCAATTGTAGTTGGTTATGTGGTTTTCAGCTGCTTAGTCCATTTATTAAAACAGCTGCAAATAATTTAGTAACTCTTTCTACACTTCTTATATCTGGAAGAATAACATGAAGACTGACCAAAAAAGGAAGAAAATTCTTCCACTTCCTCAGCAGTACAAGTTATTTTAATTTGATTTGGGTTGGTCCTAATGAATCATTCAGTTTTGTCATTGTTATTTTAACTCTAGAATCTATTAAATGAGATACTAATCCATGAGATTTAAAATCTTTAATGTGGGAGAGCAAAAAGCCCCTGAAACAACAGCAGAGATTAGCATTTGATAAAAATTCTTAAGGAATTAAACTTGCATATTGTAAGTGCAGATATAAGGAAGAAGTACATATATAAGAAACGTTTGTGGTACAATACATCTTGTCATTTTCCCACTGTATCACTCACTGAGAAACTGGATCATGCCAAAATTTGATATAGGATCAGGTGCATAATTTCCTGCCCATTTTTGATAGGACCAAACCTAAGGTGGTTTTCTGGTTTTGGTTTTTTTTAAAGGAAATATATTCTGAGCAAAGACTCTAGGAAGGTAGTAGCAAATAAAAGGGGATATACCTCTGTGTACCAGCCAAAATTACCTACTTTGTCTTATCCAAGGTAAAAGGGGATAAAATCTTTCTACTGGCTGTTGGCTTCACAGTGCTCTACATAGGGACTCTGACAGACCAGCTGATAAATGTAGTTACTGGAGTGCACAATACCACTGCCTTTTGCCACTCGTGCCATCCTTCCTCCAGAAGTTGCTGCCCTGTGTCTGTGGCTGCAGAACACAATGTGTAAGGCTTTGCATCATCACCACCCTTCAGTGGTCTGTGGTTAACCCTGAGGTGCAGGTTCACATCATTCCCTTGGCTGTGCAACAGAATGACTACCTAGGGCATAACGTGGAAGGAGAAAGCGTTAACATTTTTGGACAGTAAGATTTGCAAACTCTTTTTGTTCGTCTTCTTCATGAAAACAGAAGGTTTCTAATATCACATCCCTCATATTTTCATTTTTAACCTAATACTTAACCTTGTCTTATCTTTTAGGCTGTCATGGTATTTTAGATCTTAGTCCCATCAAGAGCTGTAAACTGAGAGCAATATCTAATTCCTTCTCAATTAAATCCTTCCTGAAAGATCAGAAACCCTGTCCAGCGTATTTCTGTGAAACAAGGGCCAAGACATTCCAAATACTTTTGCCAAAACTTTAGTCAAAGTTGATTTATTGCTTTTAGAAATACATATCCATTTAATGATTAACAGCAACAACAAGAGTAGTATCAGTAGCAGCAGCAGTAGCAACAGCAATATAGTAGTAGTAAAATAAATACACCTTGTCTATGCCTCAAGGTTACAATTTCTGGGTTTTGAGAAACTGGTAAAAACTGGTTGGTTGAAAAGTAGCCAGGAAGACAGCAACAACGAAGGGAGAAATTTAAACAACAGCCACTTAAAGCACATGATTTATTTTAACTTAGAGAAGGATCCAAATTCAAGTCTGAACTGACTGAGTTGCCTGCTTACTTCATTTTGCCTAATTATTACCCACCAGTACTCGGAAATATGTCCCACTGCACATTAGGGGTTCATTAAGATTTTCTTTTGATCAATACAGCCCATTTTACCTGCACTTGTAAATTCACCAGTTAGTGTTCTTGGAAACCTCAAGTCCCAGCACTTTGCCAGGAATTTCTGAGTTCCCATAACACTCCCTATCTCTGCAGTGAGGAGTAAGGGGAAATCTCTGGCCCCTGAAGCCAATGAAAAAACTGATATTAGCACAGTGAATTCAGAATTTGAGTAGCACACTATGTCTTTCTGATTCTTATCACTCTTTCTGATTTCCCAGATTTATTGCACTTCCAAAAGATGCTGTGTTAATTAACTAATCGGCACACAGCATTTTCTTTTTAACATAAAAAGCTATTTTTTCTACTTAATCATTCACCATGTCAAGGAATTAAAAAAGAATATGTTGAGGGGTTTGCTCTTGATTAAAACACAAAATGTGGCAATAAATATTTTTTATTGGTTGTAATACCTTTAATTTATTAGGAAGATAACAGACTGCTGGTTAACTGATCATGAAATATTAATTTAAAAGAAAAATATATGATAGGGGGTTATTTCTGTTGTTTCTGCCTGTTTTTTATGTCTTCGTGCTTTCCTTTAAAAATCTGAGCTTTTCTAGTTTGTTTCTTACTAACTACTTGATATGGTATTACCCAAGTCAGTGCAGTGAAGCAGCAGATTTTGAAGTGATGTTAGCATTTGCTTTACTTGCTTATCAGTGCTATTCTGGTATATGGATTTTTTAAGCAGAATGAAAATTAAAAATAACTTTCAGCACTGATTTTAGAAAAACCCTTACACTATCTTATAAATAGATATATATATATATTTCATATATACTGTATCTACTTTATATCTGATATAAATTATCTGAAATGTGCACATGTACATGAACTCAGTGCTTATAAGGATGAATTGAAACATGTGCCAAAATGCATTACTGAAGTGGGGGGGTGACACACACTTCATTTCAAAAATCAGTTATCAATATATTGTAATTATTATGATAAAAATCCACCTAAAGCTGCATAGCAATTTTGACATTTTGAGAAAGGCTTAGTGTTCTAAGATGTTTATTATATATTAACAGCACATTACAATATCTATAAGATTAAAAAAATCTTATTTTTCAGGTATGTTTTACAGGGTCTTTATTTCTAACTCCACTAATGCTACATAGTTGGGGATCTTATATGCCTACTTCTCATTTAATAAAAAAAAAATCTTATTACTGTAAAATTCCATTACTCTCATGCCTCCCTATGTAGTACAATGTTAAGTACACTACAATACCGAGTCCCAGATGGAATACAATGCTGTAATTCAATTGAGGGATCCTGCTAATGTCCCACACTGAAGAATATTGCTTAAGGGTTTGGGTATGGTAGCAAACCTCTCTCAGCCTGGAGACTGAATTACAACCTGACTATTCAATCTGGGCCTTTGTGCCGTTGTTTGTAGTGTACAGGACCTTGATTATTTGTAATACATCTGTAAAACAATTATTACAATAAAAAGGAGAAAGAAAAAGCACTGTAAATTAAGGTTTGTCCATAAGAATTATGCTATTATAGGATAAGTGGGGTTACAATGAGCACAGAACAGAAAGAGAAGGTTTTCAAAATGTGTTAAAGATTGCATGGAAGGTCTACTGAAGGAGGGTTCAATCCAGTTCTGTTAGAAAGCATTGCTGGTTGACTTCAAGATAAATTAGATCCTGTGGGTAGGTTTGAGTCTTGGTTTAGTTGAAGAGGTAGTCATGAGAATTATAATCTCCTCCCTTTACATATCTAATATCGCGTTTGACCCTGAAGCCACCTGCCAAACTTCCAGCTGACTCTTGTGGCACCCAAAATCTCCAGTCCCGTAGTTTTCGGCAGTAAAGCTTACTCACCACCCACAGATGACCAGAAGTGCTTCCATCATGGCAGAGATGCACAGCTCATATTTAAGCCTTTTCTGCAGCTCCAGTTGCTTTTGTTGCTGCTGCTCTGTTTTTAGTGGAATATTGAAACACCAGTGGAGCCAGGCACAGAAAGGGTAACCATAGCTCTCTAGCTCAGCAATTGCATCACTCTGGCCAAGGTTTATTTTAAACTGCAGAAATTTAAATTGGAAAAACAAAAAAGTGAATGGTACTGTTATACAGCATTTTAACAGCTCTGAGGCAGAGTAAACCAAAGCCTTCTCCATCTCTCAAACAGGGCTTGGCTGAACACAGGAGCTGGTTTTAAAACTACGCCAATCTGTGAAGCTTTCAGTGCAGAATACACACTTACTAGATCAATAAATCGGAGTTATGTGGACACCACGGAAAAAATTGTAATTGTTTAAATGAATGCCCTTCACTGTCACAACAGAGGAGAATGAGAGCTGAAAGGAGGCTTGTTATGGTGCACCCCCTTGAGCCAAGGTGCACTGAATGTGCTGGACTGCTGGGTCACTGGGGTGTCACAAAGTTGTGGATTACCAAGTACCTCTCTTACATCTCCCTTGTTGTCAAGAAATCTGTACCTTCATAGAATTACCAATAAAACAGTCGTAGCAGCAGATTAGGTTTAAAAATCTACCTAATGTAGCGTGAAATTTAGAGTGTATGCTCCAGCGATCAGAGCTGCAGTGTTGACCCATTATGCTCTGCAGTCACATTCTTCCATTTTCACCCTTTGAAGCCACAAAGGGAGGGGGAACAAATAACACACACACTTGCAACCATTTTCTCTTGTGGTTTTTCGGTTGGTTTTTTTCTGCAGTAGGGTTGTAGCTTATAGTGCCTGTGAGGGTTTGCTTAGAGCTTTGCTTAACTTTGCTTAATAGAATACATCATGGCTGTTTGTGGTGGTTTGTGGCAAAGCAGCCTTGGGTTTTCAGATACATGGAAAGGAAGCATCTTCTTAATTTTTCAGGCTCAGGATTTAGCAAAATTAAGCTGTCATCCTATATAAGTTAAGAACAATCAAAGCTTTACCCTTTAGCTTACAGTGAAATATACTTCACTGAGAGTCAGCGAAGCAGAAGACAGCGTGGTAGCTATAGCTTGTGTTACAAGTCAGAAAGCTGCAGCCGTGTTAGAAAAGGTATATATGATATTTTGCCCTGCCTTAGCAATTACGCTGTAGTATTAAAAGTGAATTTAACATTTTTCACACTTTCTTCCCCTTTTCTGCATTGATAAGAGATAAATAACACATACTCAGTAGTCAAAAAAGTTCAGAGAGACTGTTTACAGATATGAACTCTGTTTTTAATCTCAGATCAGATATACCTAGTGGTATTAGCAGCTAGTTTAACTTTGCATTTTTGGGCCTAGACTGAGTTGTTCCAAGCAGACCTGCAGCAGGTCTTAGCTGAAGTAATATTAGGTGAACAGAAGAAATCAATTTATGTCCATATTACAAAATTCTAGAGAAACCATCCTATTTCCAAAATCTGAAGTTATGTCCTAATCTGACTCACTGAGACTTGTGTGCTGTAATATGGCAGAGCCTGAACTGTGGCAAAATAAGATTCCTGACTTCCATTCTGACAGATCTTGTCAAAGAGTTTGTGAAGCATTCTGTCCTACTATGTCAAGTCATGTCAGAATGTCCTGGAAGTATCCCCAGTGTGCAAACTGAGCACTGGTTTCCCCATAGCACTTGTAGAAATTGAATTTCTATCACAATTTTGATGAGAAAAGACCAAAGGTATGCAAATATTACTAAAGAAATTTCACTTCTGAGGTGAAATAAAGAATTCTGAAGGAGGAAGCGGTCTTCAGTCTTTGTCTGACAGAGTAGTATTTCCCTTTTTTTGGTTATATATTCTAAAGAAAATAGAAACCTTCTGTTCTATACTTTTTGCAAAAGTGCAGACTGTAAGCATGCATCTTGCAAAACTCTTATTCCTACACAGAGACACCTTGAAAAATCAAGTATATTCTTTCATGTTACTGTTGAACACAGCAACTTGTGCTATTTGAGACCTACTGTCATTTATTGAAGCCATCACAAAAGACCAAATGGTTGTAATTGTTTAATGGTTTTATTCCCTATCACAGAAATTCTAGACAATGCTGCAAAACAAGGGGGTTACTAGTATTTGACTGTTTATATCACATAGTCTGACATAAAGAAGAAATGCCCCTGTTAAACTTCACAAGGGATTTTAAGAAATCCAGAACTATGTATATACACATTTCAGCTGCTGCTGAACTATTGTATTTCTTGGTAGCACTCTCTCAGCATGAAACTATTTTCCACCATATCTTCAACTGTGAGAGTACCATCAGACAACAGTGATGGAAATCTCATTTCCTAGATTCCACTGCCATGTGTGAAACAGCTCCAGGGGTACAGAGCTGTAACTACAACCAGAATCTGGCCTTGCCTCCTGAAGTGAGGACAGCACTCAAATATACATGCATGACAGTACCTGGGCACAGACTTTGTGATAATGGGATGGGGAAGAGTCAGAGGAACCATAATGCTTCCCACTGAACCCCCTGCTGTGACATGTACATTTTGGATCAAGGGATGCTGAAATGACCACACGGCTGGGCAGCCCTTCTTTTCACACCATAGTGGTTGTGAGCCACTAATGGACCTGACAGCCCTTGCAGTGTCTAATGTTTTTCTTTATTACCCCTTCAAGTTATTAGAAGGACAATCTTGGCTGTCAGTGCAAAGAGGTTTCCAGCCCTTCTTATTCAGTAAGAGGAGATAAAAACCAAGAGATAAAAAACAAACAAAAAAAAGGGGTTTTGACTCTCATGATTTTTAAGACAATTGGATGATTCTGTGGTGCTTGATTCACGATTCTTCAGTGCTTGGGTGTGTGTTTTCTTATTAAAAATTGTCGGTAAAATCACACAATAGAAGCTGGTTGCATCCCTGTTGGGAAACTACATTTTCCCCTGTGCAACAAGCTCAGGGCACTGTGGGGCCTGGTATATAAGCCAAAAGATTTCTGCATTACAGCATCAGGTTATCATAACCTATCTCCCCCTCCTTCCTACCCCCAGAACTCATCTATATGCTAATTTAACATGACTAATGCCGCCCCACAATATAATGGCTCTAATGTTTTCAGGGGAGGAAAGAGAGTGGAAAGAAGCTGACGCTCCTGTTTGATTAGTGAAGTGTCTTCCGACAAAAATCCCAGATTTTCTGATTATGAGGTCTGATTGCATCAACACCCTGGATACATCTGGTTCAGCACTTCACCAAGCTTGCAGTTAGGTTTGAGTTTACATTCCTGTGAGTCAAATGTAAGCAAATATAAAATACAATTTTCTCACCTGTTTTTGTGGAAATGACTAATCAAGCCCAGCTGTTTGTTTAAGGGGAAAGGCACTGTCATTCTTATTGTCGGGGGCTAGAAACTACCCTAGCTGCATCTGACAGAGCTCCCTGCTGAGTTACAAGATACCTGAGCTAGCTGGGATTTGGCTCCTGGGCCTTTCTGGCTCAGTCATACAGCCTGGGGAGCTTTCGGTTTCTCCACAAACACGTGCATTGATAGTCCCTCTGCCCCTTTCCCCCTTCCTCCCTCACACTCGCTGTAACACTATTAAGATATCAAATGCAGCAATTACAACAAGAAAACCCTAATTAGGCAGCAGCAGCTTCTGTAATAAAGGAATCAAGGAGATCTGAAGAAAGAGCTAAGAGGAAACACAACAGAGGCTTTCAAATCACAAGCTTTTTGTTCTTAAAGGACTACTCAGTGCAGATAGTCCTCCACGAGTTTCACTTCACCAGCTTTCTCTGTACTTTTCTAGGACAAAAGGAGTAATACCAACATAGAGTCCTGTGGCCATAATCAAATAATAATTGGCCTCGGAGATCACTTATGACAATCAGGGAAGTAATAAGGTTTCTGAATAATTATGAATAATTAGGCACATTTATGAATAATTACACTGTTAATAACTATCTAACACATCCAGTTTTTAAACTGTAATTCAGTCATTATTGATTGGTTAGCCATCATCTTCACTGCTGTTTCCCTACTCATTAACATCCTGATTCAGCCAGGAGCCCTGCAAGGCTGCATTTATTCTTTTGGCGTGTCAGAAAAGAGGAGTTTTATTTCTGTAACTTCTGAATCCCAAGAAAGAGGAAAACGTCCTTAACAGAGCCAGATGTCACTGACCATAGAGGAGGGACATTTTTGGAAGGAAAATATCCTGTTGCTTTCTAAATGTGATGTTAAGACTGTGCAAAGATACCATGACAATGTGGAATGGGGAAAACAGTTCTACAGTGGCATGTCTGGAGTTTGACTGTTTAACTTCCTGTGTTCAGACTGCCAAGTTTTTGAGGTATGGAGCATCTTGTATGAAATGAAGTTAGCAGAGCTAACTCAGGATGCCCCCAGCAACACTCATAGAAATAAACGTTTCTCCAAGAGAGAAGGGCCTGGGGCATAAAATTTCTGCCCTGGGGAAGGAAAGGTCCAGGGAACAATTTCCAGCCAGGACCTCAAGCACAGAGGACTTGTTGTTGCTGTTCTACCTCTTATTTACATAGCACATTCACCCTGAAGAGCTGGGTCTGACATGAAGGAAATGGGAGTCATGGTCTTGTATGATTTCAATACATTGGACACATGCTACCTGCTTTTGGAAAAGCATTCAGGAGAGTAAAAGATACAGATCAGGTACCATGAATTGTAAGTTCCAGTGTGAAAATAAAATAATGCTGCAGAATAGGCCTTTTGCATCAGGTAAAAACCAAAACAAACTAACATTTGCAAATTCCTTTTATTTCCAGGACATGAGTAGCATTCTGAATGGTTTTTTAAGAAACGTCTGTATTTATTTGGTATTTACCAGTCCAGAGAGGTAATACAGAATAGCAAATTACATGGTGGACATAAAGAGAAGTGCTTAAATCACTCCAAGTATTGCTTTAAAGAGTATTAGCCAAAAATAAATGCCATAGATAAGTACTCTGCCTGTATGAGTTTTACATTTCTATCCATTCCCCTGGAAAGAATCCTGATTCATTTTCCCTTTGGAGGAATTTACTTTCTGCTTTTTCTCCATAGCTTTATAATGCATTTCTGTGCCACAGTGCACTGTTTTTATACTTCAGATCAGAAAAAAGAGACGAAACAAAACCATCACTTGTTAAGGTTGTGGCTCAAACTATGTTTCAGACTCTGCAAGGGTCAAAGCAGCTGTGATAAACTCTGTTATCTCTTTCATAATCTTCAAGCACACTCTTTCTAATCTCCTCCTGAAGGCTCTGAAAGGAGAAGAAAATAGATCAAACCACTCAGCAGGAAAAGTGAGTGAGTGAATGTTGAATGTTTGTTAAACTAGAAGTGACCATTTCTGAAAAGCAGAAAAAGGTCCCAACATATAATTCTGAGAAAAAACTGTGAAAGACCGGCTCTTCTACTTTGGTTTTGACATACTAAGATATGGCATGAAAAATGGCTAAGAAAAACTGCACTCTTTTCACTTTCAGGTAACAAAAATGACAAATCTCTATCAAAGATCCTGAAAAGTCCATTATTTTCTTTTCATACACTGCCTCATTAAACAGTAGAATTTATTACCATCGAATGTTGTGGAGACTAATGTGTTAGAGAGATTCGAGAAGACTGGAGAAGTCTGTGGGGACTCTAGTGACCAGCTATGAGCTCTAGCTCACATACTTTAAACTGGAGTAGATGACAAGTATCCCAGGTTATATATAGTCCTTAAAAAAAGAAAGGCAAATCTAGAACATTTAGTTTTCTGTAGAGGTATAGATTCTAGCTTTTGTTTTAGTACCAGCAGTTCATCTTCCATTTCTTTCCCTATAGCTGTGGACAAAGGGCTTGGGAATTCCCTGGCAGAACATTTGCCTCTAACAGCTGATGCAGCAGATATGTTCAAGGCCATTATTTCCTGTTGTAATTAGAGACAAACACTGCTGCTGTGTTTTCTATGAAGACCACAAGCTATCTCTCTGTGAAGAGTTTCCATGATTATGTCAGGTCTACCATCTAAGCGCATGGCAAAGTTCTTCATATTTAGGGAAAGGGAGAAGGGTGAACTGAAAGAAAAATAAAGTTCTTGCTATGACTAGCTATTTGTTTATTGGTGTACTTTAAAGTGTCAGGTAGCATTCAGAAACCTTGAGCTTTCTTTCTGGTAACTGTCACTCTGACTGAATTTTGCAAAATAGTGAGGCAAAATATTAATGTTTGAGTAAGTGATCAAAGCCCAGCATGGACTTACTGGGAAAAATAAATAGATAAATAGTTGTTCATTTCCATCTTGAATTGCTTGATTCTGTTTCAAAAGGATTGCTTTTTACTCCGTGTTGGTTTTGCGGTCTACATGAGAAGTTTCTGTTTTAATTTGTCCCAACCCTAGCACACTTTGACATCCACTATTTGACTGAGCTCTGAAGCACCCCTAAAAATATTTGTTTTCCTGAGCACGAACATCTCTAGAATTTGTCTCCCCAGCATTAGACTCTGCAAGGCTTTTTGTACATCCCTTCTTTCACGTTGTAGAGAAATACCATGTTGCAGCTGGTGCCCGTACCAGGGAGGCAGAGAAATGTGAGAGACCAATCTTCTCTCAAAGTGGAAAAGTCACCTTGCACACAGCCACCTGGGGACCCCACACTCTCTCGCCTCTCCCCAGTTGTGCATGACACTGTGCCCCAGGCCATGCTAACTTCCCCTGCCCCCACCCCAGCCCACCCTTTCATCTTCAATTTGTTCATCCCCACACCATGGATGTCATTGAAAGCAAGGGCCAATTAGCTGAATGTAGTCAGGGCACAGTGATTTGGATCCTGGTTTTTTGAAAAATAGATCCAAAAAGGTACATTCAAAGTGGTTGCTGACTGCAACCATCAGTGGTGGTGAAATGCTGGCAACCTGGGGCCATGAGAGGCAGAGCAGAAAGAGGACGCTCGGGGGGGCCCAAGTCCTCACGTTAGCTATGTGGGATTTGAGACCATGACAACTTCCAGTGAGTCCTTTGGTTTCCATTAAACATCATTAATGTTTTCAAAGAAGCATGAAATCCACACTCCTGATTCCTCTGCTCCCCCTCCCCCATCCATGTCCCTTCTGAATCACAAAGGGGACCTTCTTTTGTTATATTTGGATAATTATTCTGCTGTCTTCCCTCCTGCTACCCGCTAAACATCCGTGATTGATGAAGGGAACACATTGAGAATTTGAGATGAAAAAGTGAAGAGAGAGCAAAGCTGGGCAAATGAGCCAGTGGGTTGAAGCACTTGGGACATTAGAGGGTGTCAAGGATGGCAAATGACTTCATTGAAGTAATGATGATAAACATTTTATCCCTGTGCATATATGTGCATTATACCTAACGATCTCAAGCGTAAGTGAAGAAAGGCACTAAATAAATCATACGAACAGGCCCTAAATGGGAATCCCTAAGGAATAGGATCTGAATTGTAAATGCGTGCCTGAATTTCACACATCAAATTACAATAAGGAGATTGATATTTTAAACAGCTCTGTACTTAAAGGGTACTGTATCTAGTCCTGAGGATTTTTCTTTTGCTTAGGGTTTGTTTTTTTTTCAGTTAAACTGTGTGTTTGTGTGTATACATACACATACACATGTGTGTGTAAGTCCGTTAAATGAGGTACTTTACATATCAGTGGGTTGCTCTGAGTTTCATTAGCATCTCAGAGACTGGCTAAAAAGCATTTTTTTCTGCCTGACTGAGATTTTTGAAGACATAAATTCTCAGGGACAAACTCTCTTTTATTACACCAAAGAAAATAGAAAAAAAACCCCTTGCTTTAAATGAACTTACTCTAAACTTGATCTGATGGAAGTGGAAATACAATCTGACACTTATACTAACACTTCTTTAAACTTTGTCCCTCCTTTCCTCAAACTGTGCAGCCAAATTCTTAGCTGGTGTCAACTGGCAAAGCTTCTTGAGCTGTCAGCAGAGCATGCCTGTTAGCATGAGCTGATTTGGTCCAGTAGCTTCACAAGTAGAGAATGAACTTGAGTATTAATGGGAACAGGTTTTATGCAGAACAAATTATACTAGAAATGCCATCCCATTCCCTTCCAGTCTCAGACATCCTAAAATCATCAAAGTACAACTGCAGTATTATAAACACACATTAATAAATCTAATAAGGTATGGGAAAGCTTCCAGGCTGGAAGAAATGGAAATGTCTAATAAGAGGTAGCAACACTATGTCCTCACAGAGAGCTCTGGCCCCCCCACTGCATTCTTCAGTGGAAACACATGAAAAGATAACCATGAAGACTAAAAAACTGTGGGATTACAGCTGTTCTACAGGTTTTCTCATTAGAAGAAAAGGATTTTCACCTGGCTAGTAAAAGGATTCTGCCCCCAGATATCACAGTCATCCTAGGATTGCCACATCTTTCTTCCTAGCAGTTACAGGAAGGCTGGTTGAAGGAGCAGGGTCTGCATGAAAGCTGGTGGTCTTCTCCCACCACATTCCTCCTTGGCAGGCAGGAGTGCTCTTGGTGCAGGCTTTTGGAGATGCTGCACCTGAGTTTCCCTTTCAGCATTTTCAGAGCAGAAAGAAGCAGTGAACGAACCTTTTAAGTATCAACTCTCCTGACTTTTTCCCAGAGGACTGTCAGCCCTGCATACAGAGTTTCTTTCCCAGGTCTTGATCTTAACTGGGAAATTACATACTGCATTTAATTGCAATATGCATTGGTTCTTTGTGTTGCTGCTAAGGATGTGCACTCCCACATGCTCACGTATATGTACATTATACCTGCATTCCTATTTACATGTCTGTGTGTTTGTGTACACACACATACACACACACAGTTATTTTGCATTGGGGAAATATTTGTGCCACATACCATGCCATAAGTAAGAAATTTAACCCATCCTCTGCTTAAACCTTGTCCATTATGAGGAATCTGGAAAGTGAACACATTAAGTATGCATTTTTAATTTAAACAAATCCCTTCTGCTGCAGACACTTATAAAAACAAAAATCCATGTATTAATTTTTAAACATTTTCCATGTGCTTGGTGGTGTATAAAGCATAGCAAAAGGTCATGCAGTAGCTTTGAGTGTAAGGGCTAGATCCAGAACCCACTAATGTCATTCTCTGAAGCCAATTCCAGTCTTTACCCAGAATAAAGACTAGCTTTGAATACCGAGGACGAACTACTTTAAGTTTCTTTGTTTTTCAAAATGAATATATTTCAAAGTGTTGCTAAATTATAAGTAAGTTTTCCTATCAGCACTGCGACCACTTTTATTTTTACTGGAAAAATAGAACTCCTTTTTGAAATAAGAAAAGACACATCCACTTATTCTTTATATTAGCAAACTATATTTTCTATAAACTGTTTAAAAAAAATGTATTACATCTTGTAGTCCCTGAAGGAGTGTTCAATTCTTCACTAGACTTATTTGACTATTGATTGATTTTCAGAAATATGTTGACACAGCCCTCTCTGTGAAAAAGTCACTTCCCTTTTCTTTCAGTCCTAAACTTGTATGTCACATTTTTGCCTTTTGCATGATTAATGTGGTTTTGAAAGATTCAAGAATCAATAAACATATGCTCAGATGGAAACTTCTGTATTTTAAATGTATCCTATTATCTTAGTTTTCCAGCCAATCCACAAAATATGTTTCCTGTTGGACTTAATAGGTGTGAGTGGTGCAGGTAGTGATAACACAGAAAGTCTTCTGATCTGACCAACTCCTTGCCATGAAACCAGATCCTCCTTGCAAGTTCAGGAATGTGGTGTATCCAGTATGATTTTCTTCTCCCTCCAGGTCTCCAGGAAGTATTTTTCTTATTAGATCTTTTTCGTTTGTTTATTTTTTTGAGGTACTCTTGTTTCTTCTTGCCATCCTGGAAATATTTGGCATAACATTGCACACGACAAAACTGGTGCAACACATCTCTTCATGTCTTCAGCCAGCAGATAGCTTTACATTCTCAAATTCCTCTGGCTTCTTTAAATGCTCAGCGTATTCAGTGTATTGCAGGATCAAACCTTCAGTGGATATCCCCTGGGAAATCAAAAGAAAAGATTCCTTCAAGCCAGCTAGCATCATATATATTCAATGAACACAAAGGGGATGAGACAGAGCATAATCCAGTATTTGAGGGATTTTACTGGCATGATATTGCAAAGATTGTGTTAGTCCATGCTGAGAAACACTGCAGGTTTTTTGAGGGCTAAATGTGTGTTCTCTGTCAATGCAAGAATCTGCCCTTTAAGTGGTCACAGTACTTCTGTTTCCTAACTCAGAATCAGAAATCATGCCCAACTGCATGAGCCTGGCCTGTACTGATCCTTCAAAGTGCTGCAGTGTAGAGAAGGGGAAAGAAATAATTTACTGGCAGGATTCTTTTTCCTCCTCAACAGATTTAATACTATGTGCTTGGAACTTTCCAGAAGCATGAAATACTAGTCCCAGTCCCAGAGAAATGGATCAGTGGACGGGACTATGTAATAACCCATAAAATCCATTTATAAATGTTGCCAGCAACTTCTATTACATCTGTGGAGCCTCTGCAACCTTTCATACTGTTATGAAAGTTCCTACAAATCTGTATGATATTGCATGTGCTCTGTGGTCTAAGCTGTAGCTAGGAAATAGTTACACCACTGTAAATGCAGAATTTGAATGTAGGAACAGCAATCGATTCCAGGAGAAAGATGGGCAGAGAGGAAGGAGGAAAACCTGCTGAAAAGCACAGTTAAGCCCTTTGTACTGTGGAAATGAATCTGGTTTTGGTGCTGGGGGCTGAGTTTGTATTGATGCACAGAAGTAAAACAAGAGTATTCAGACAAGTGGAACATGATCTGATAAGCCTGGAAATAACTCTGTGGGGCTATCCAGCCTGAATGACATCCCTGTCTGTGTCCTTTCAACACGTTTGATTTGAGTACAAGCTTCCCAGAGGAAGGCTTTTCCTGTGCTTTCTGTCCTGCTTCACTACTTCGCAAACTCCCTGATGGCAGAAACAGTGCAGGTTAATGTGAGAGGAGAGCTGTACACTTTTCTAGAAGGGACAATATTTCTTCTGTGGGTTTTTTTTTTCAGCATGCAACCTGACCGTCCTTTCAATATGTACTAACCAAGGCTTTTACTTACTCTGCCAGCTTAATACAGAAATGATGTTGTACATTTCATTTATAAGATGCTTGAACTCTGTGTGTGTACATGAATAGATAAAACCAGAAATAGCGCTGCTCAGGTTTTTCCACTGTGAAGGAGATGAACCAATTTTTATAAACTTCCCAGAGCACAATTTCATTAAGGTAGCTATTCACTGAATGAAACTTTTGCAAAACGTATATCCTCATAACACAAATAAAATGCAACAAGATTTGTGCCTGAAGATTCATAGATATGAATAATGTTCACACAATGCCAAATTTCACTAAACTTAATATAAAGATTTATATTCGAACTATAGTCTTCAATTTGCACGATTTATGCCCTAGCGGTTACATGACTGCATTTATCAGAAAGGGGCTGATCTTCTGGGAGGTAATTCTACTAAAGCTTGTGACCATTTGGCTCTTGATCAGTGAAATGAACTGAATCTCATTTTCTGTGTCTGTCTCTTTGTATGTTTTCCACCCTCATATGCTTTAACTCTGGTAAGAAGAATACATATTTCAAATCAGGACATGAATCACCTGCCCATGAATCAGCCAAATGTAGGCTCTGCACCTAGCACCATCTTTAATATTTCTCCTAGGCATGATAGTCGTCCTATCCACAATAAGCATGGATTTTAGAAATATGAAATATTTTATATGTGGAGAAGTAAATATACCCCACTCTTGTTCCTTAAGCTTCACAATACATCCTACTGTCTCAGTGTTTACTTGTGAGCAATCAGGCACACTATAGGTGGGTGGGAGATCAGTCTTCAGAGTCATGCTGATACCTCCAAAGCTCCCATTGTGTATGCATTACCACTGATTGAATGGTGTTGCCTTTGGGAGAGGAATATTGACTCAAGTCAGAAAATTGGGGAAGCTCAGGAAAACCTGAGCATGCAAAGATGAGGATGCAAAGGTGAACAAGTTGACTCTCTTGGGCTATGGCAAACAATGAACATCACCAACACAGTTTCGTTAATGTGGTCACTTATCCCTGAAAGAAATCTTATTGACTGCTGTGACATCAGTTGGATTAATCAATTAATAAACAGTGTTTTCATCTTAATAAGCAATAATAAGGAAGAAGAGAATAATCTTGAATAGATTAAGAATGGGAAAATAAGAATAGCCAGATAACAATCTCTTAAAATAAAACAGGGTAAAACTCTTCAAACTTTTTCCAAAAACATGATTTTGGTTTAAAAAAAAAAAAAAGAAAGAAAATTAAAGGGAAAGAATCACCAAAAGCACTTTTTTTTCCCATGACTGATGCCTCTTCTGCAGCTGTGAGCACATTCATTTCTCCATAATCCCCGGCAATGCAGAAGAAAGAGGGCCTTCAGGTGAAAGGTTACCTACATTTATAATGTCAGGCACCGAGGCTGGTGAGGTAAAAGGTAAATGGTAATTTTATCATTAGCGTGCCTGACCCCTTGCCCTGGCCATATCTCATAGGAGGCGTTAGGAACGGCTCACCTGTCAAGATGCAAACACTTAAAGGTCAATGCGCACAGAAACCTTCAGGAGCTTACAACTGAATTGCTGACACCTTTTATTATCACCGCTTAAATAAATGATTCAAGTGGCGAGACAATGGTAAGACTGGTTTAATGTCAAGATTTACAGGAGGAATTCTTGGAATATTATTTTCTAAAGTCTGACTACATGGATACGATTTCTAAATTCTGGAACTGGATGAACAATGAGGTGGATTTCACACCATTTAAAGGACTTTAAACATCCCTCTTTTGCAAGACTTTCCAGCACTGCACAAGGACAAAGTTTTACTCCTATTGGAGCAGTGAATGCAGATTCCTGAATCCACTATCAACTTAGTGTACAATGTTAGAAAACCCATTTGACCTCTGTGTATGAGAAGTGGATAGTTATGATTCGTGGGAGGATATCTTGCACCTAATGACAAATTTTTTTGGAATGTCAGCTACACTTCATTATTACTTAATGAAGTATTTGGGTAAAGATTCTTTCTTGTTTTTCAAGCTGTTTTCACATTAAAAAGCTCTGAAATGTGGACACATCAGCATCAGGGTTTGCAAGAGCACTAAGGTTTATCTATGCATGCAATATTTACAGGATCCACTACTGTGATTCCAAGGGGAGAGTGTAATTTACTCCTGGCACTGTATCCCACACCTCCCTTTGCTAGTAAAAGGGCCAGTCAGGTATAGAGGACCCTGAGTCATTTGAGATTTGTGTACATGTTAAAGCTGCCTTACATAAAGTTTCACCCTCAGCATCCACCCCTATAAAATAGCAATATTTTCTGTTTGACGCTACAAACACAGCAACTGATTATTGGTGTCTGATGCAAGCCCTCTGCATCTGTATCCCTTTTGTCCTTCCCACACAGTGGTCACTGTTCTCATTAATCTGCTGTCCTCTGCCTTGTCTCCATCTACTCCATCTCTCCCCAGAAATAATATATTCACTTCCTTTGACTTCGTGACATTCAAATTTTCTTCTCCAGGTAATGTTCCACATACTTTTCCCATGTATTTAATGAACCTTCTTCCTAAAACAGTTGCATACACTGAAACTGTCAGATGAAAAGCTTCATTCCTCCTCCCCAGCTATCACCTATATCACAGCACACTGTGGCTCCTGCACTTTTTTCCTGTATTATTTTGTTCCTGCCATCTTCTTCCTGTGCTGCCTGAAGAGGTAATGCAGTAAATAAAGCAGTTGAAGTGAGAAAAAAAAGATAAATGTGTACGCAAAGAATTCATATTTAAAGAAACTGATCAAAACCAAGGACTGCAGTGAAAGTACAGACAGTGTTTATGAAAAACAGATCTGTCATAGAAGCTTCAGTCATCCAAGTGCTTTGCTAGGAACAACAGCAGGTGAGCCACACATCTCTGGCTGTTTGCACCACAGCAATACTTGCAGAGAATTAAGGCATTGATACAAGAGGATGCACTTACTGAGTGTAAAATTCAGGACAGGCTTCTGGTTCTGCAAATCTCTTACTTTTTTTCCTTATGATATTCTATACAAGTAATATGGTCATAAGTGACTTTTCTTGGTTTCATCGAGTAATGTAATTCTGTCTAGAAACATATCAGTAAATGTTATTTCAAGGCTGTAATCTCACTTTAGTTTTCACATTTATGAAATGAGAAAGAATGTTGCACCTCCAGAGGGCTGCTAGGTATAGAGCTGAAATGCATTTTAAGAAAACATTTTTATATTATTTATTGATAATCCCTATTTATTAATAATTATAATTTATTATTATCATTCTTACTAATTGTGGAGATCAAGGATATCAGAGATTACTATGTATTTAACTTCTAATGAAATGCAGTATTTCATCCTTCTTTGCCATCCTCTGATGAAATGGCTTATTGTCTGAAGACAGATATTTTGGGAGAGAAGGAAAATAATCACATATCGAAGTTTTTGAAATCACAAAGTCCTCAACAGAAATGGGAACAGACTCCAACCACTTGACATGTTAGGAAGGTTCATCTAAGGCTCGAATGACCTTGGACCTTGATTGGCAACAATGGACATCAGGTGCTTCAGATAATTGAAATGCTTCTGCTTTCCCAATAATTCAGCATGCTTGGTTAGCATCCCTTCTAAGGTATTATCCCTCATTGCTACCTGCACAGCAGGTGTCTCTCAGTGGAAGATAAAAAGCAATGGGAGCCCTGGTATATTTAGCATAGCCTGCAGTATTATTCGAGTTCTGCATGACCAGCTGTCGAAAACCTTGCACACTCTTGTGCGTGTGCTTGTGGCACCCTCTCCACGGGAGCGTCTGGCTGCATAGGCAGAGCTTTAGTAGACGCTCACATGCCAGGAGTATTAGAGAATTCACTGGAGCAGACCTCAAGTGAGGCAAAGATTTAACTATGACTTACTTTACATGGCAAGTTATCTCAGTGGGACTTAGCCTGATGCTTAAGCACTTAGCTGAGTCAAGGATGTAATGAGTGAAGTTCTGGAATTACAGTTGCCATTTCATAAAATGAATCATATAAAATATATACTTCTGAACTCAGCTACAGCTCTCTACCTGCAGAGCTGCTTTCATGAAATTTAATACACAGAATAAAACAGCACAAACTGCAGTCTTTCTTGCCGTGCACTGGTCTCATGCATCAAAACCTTCTGTACTATCTCATTTTTGATAATATGTGATTAAGATACTGTAAAACAGTTTATAACCATTATAAAAATGTATTTGCTTTTTCACCTGACCACCTGAGGAAGACACCAGGTAGTAATAAAATTAATTTTATTACATGCCTTTCAGGACACAAAAGAAATAAAACGCTTTCTTTTTTATGTCAGTATTATACAGCTGTGCTTAAGCAAAACATCTGTTATGCCTCACCTTTCTATGTTGCTTGGTTGTTTTTCTTGTTTGCTTTGAAATATTTATTTTCCATACCATCAGAAGCACTCAAAGAATAATCAACAGGTAATATTATCCTAGCAAACACTCAGAAAAGCTCAAAGGGAGAGAGACTTCCTCCTTTGCTTACCATGCAAAGCTATTTATTTTTGGATCACAGTGGTCCCTATTTGAATTCTGACTGTGAATATGTGCAGAACATGCCAGTGCCTCTGACACCAGCTGGTTACTTGCATATGTGGAAATAGACTCCCCTCAATATGGAAAATAAGCACTGCGTTACAGCTCTCATCTGGGTGTTGACACGTTAGATAATAAAGACAGAGATTCTCGATTTTTAATGCAGTACTGCTGATGGAAACCAGCTACTAACAGGTGGAATGTGACAAAACATATCCAACTCAGCACCTTTTCCCTGCAGAGAAGGATAACTGATGCACTTGCACCTCTCCGCAAAGATGAAAGATGCTGCTCTGACCATTTCCGAGACATGGAAGAAGGCAGAGATGCCTAGAGGCATGCTTACTTTTATATCTGTTGATATATGCAGCCATAAACTCCAACACGGTGTAAAACTTCTCATTCTGTATGCACAAGAAAGTGAAACTGAGAAAAGAACTGGGCTGGATATTCTGAAACATTCTCAGCTTGAGAAGTTGATATTCTAATACAGGATCAGACCCTCCTTCCTTTCTGTGTATCCACACAGACTAATACAAAGTATTTACAGGTCACAGGTAGTTTGATGTGGAAGTATCTGACATTTACTTTTTCTCAATGGAAGTGCCAAAATAACAATGCACAAGAACATAGCATTTGGTCATAGCACTTCAGGATAATGGTTGCCCTTAAATATGGTTACAAGGTTTTCAGGTAGCTCTCTCCTCCATGCTTCTGACCCCCTAGAACACACTTTCTTGTGCACATTTTTGGAATCAGACCTCAGCGCAGTAGAGGAACAGACAGTCAGACTAATGTATTCTAATACCTCCTAATGCACACCAATTTTTCTTTGTTGTTTTGTTTCTTAATAACCTCCAAATGCAAAATATGTAGGAAGCGATGCATAAATTCTGGTTATAGTGTCATCCCCTAAGAGACAAACACAGGCAGCAGTGTTTTTATGTGAGGGGGAAAAAAAGAACATCCAATTTTCCACTACAAAACAGGTGCACTTGGATTTTCAAAGTACATCGCACTTGTCTCTCTTGTTTATTTAATCCTAATTTATCGGATCAAGACAAAGAATAGTACAGTTTGGTTTTCTGGCATGTTCATGTCCACAGCAAAAAGAAGGTCATTGCATTTGGGTACTAATCTACCAGTGCAGTAAGCCGTGATTAAAATGTCTTGGTAATGTTCTCAGAAAAGCATTACAACTGCTTGAATCCATATCCATCCATGGCCAGAGAAGAGGCGATGCTAGTCTGGTTTGGTTAAATACATATAAACTTATTCCCCAGTCAGTCAGCTAGAGCAGCAGCCCTGCATTTCAGCAAGCGAAATAAAAAGATTGCCTGGGGTCAGGATAAAAGCAAAGGTACGCAGGGCCATGCAACAGTTTTCAGTGTTATCATTGCAATTCAGAGGACCCAGTAGAGCTCTCCCTGGGGACCATGAGTGACCTCAGTTCTCCTTATAAGTTTCTTATGCCTCTAAATTTATTTTAATGCCCACCGAGAAGCTGAAGGGTTAAATAAGGAGGACAACTGAGGGAGTGGGGGGATGTGTGTTTTGGCTTTGTGCTACATTCCAATTCTGTCAAGGAGTCTGAGCTTTGGACAGATAAGCAGGGAGGGAGGTAGTCCTTAGAATAAAGTGAAATGAAGTTGCAATGCACAAAAGATATCTCACTTCAACTTCTGAGTGAAGTTCTGTGTGCCTGAGCCACGCTTCCCCTGCTGCCACTGCTGTGGCTTCTCCTCTTCTTTTTTCATAATCGTCCCCGTTATGAGTCTTTGTTCACAAAGGTGGAAAACACGGAGGGCTCTAATGATGCATTATCACAGGTCAGGGAATGAAGCACATAAATCTCCCTGGCATTTGCCTCCACACAATACCTCTAAAAGGACAGCAGCATTTCTTAAAGATGTAGCTTTTCCCCAATCAGATGACTCAACAAGGCAATGTACCTGTGGGCTTTTGCCAGCATAATCACCTTTTCCTCTCACTGCTCCTTGGACAGCTCCGACCCTGTCTGCTTTTCTTTAGTCTGCTGTGTTTTCTGTAATGAAGACTAAAATTCAATTGTACATCTGGGACTAATAGCTTTTAAACCTAAATTATTTCTCTCACAATTACAGTCAGATTGTCATAAGCATACAAGCAGTGAAGTACAGAGAGATGCTTTCACTGTAAAAGCCACTTTGAAAGTAAAACTTCAGTCTAATTTAAAGATCTTATTGTTGTTACAGTTGGAGACTGATGGAGCTGTCTTTGAAGACCATGTCAGTACTGCAATTGGCTTAGTTTAAATCAACAGAAACCTGGATTGTACAGAGGAGTGAGAGTAAGACTATGTGTAAAATGTCAGTAATCAATGGCAGTTGTGTTATTGTCATGACAGTATGATGGCAGTTCAGTGAAGCAATTATTAATTTTTCATAATACCACTGAAAGCAGAGACTTCCAAAGAAATAACAAGGTTTACTATATATTACACAAACAATTACCAAGGATACAATGAAATAGAATAGAAAATTTTGTCATATACTCTGAGAAGAATCTATCTTTTAAACCAAAGATCATTGTACAGGTTCTCTGCTGTTGTAAATGGAATAATATCATCACTGTAGTTAATGCACTGTTTTAGGCCAGCTGGGTATTAGAAATGTGCAGCTCAATTTATGATGGCTTCCATCACATGTAGACATTACATTAATGTTGACTCTGTGAAGACACCAACATTGTCATTTTGTAGGAATCTAAATACTAGTTCCTTGCACCCTGTACTAGAATGACCAGTCGTACACGGAAAAACAGCGAATTGAGCTCTTGATTAATACTTGTGATGTTGCCAAAATAATGGCAGTTGTTCTTAGGGCACCACTGGCCATATGGAATCAAGTGCAATACTGGCAGTTCCTACTGGCTTTGAGTCACCCATTGATAAACCCTTATATTTTAATACCTAATCAAATATTAATGTAACTGGAAGTCCACTCTCTTACAAAGAAAAAATTAAATGCAAGCAGTGATGGCCTTCAATATGCTACCAGTCCTGTTATTATAACTAGACTCACAATAGACTCAGATTGTGTGTTTAAGGAATATGGCTTGTACAGGCTCTTCATCCTGACAAGGATCCTATAGTCCTTGTGGGAATTCTAGTAAACCTTAACAAAATCATTTTCCCATTCTCCATTTCTTTGTTATGACTTAACTACCAGTGGACATGGGTGTCATTATTTCTACTGTTCTCAGAACTATCTTTTTTAGAATTAAATCCCATTTATTTTGCACAATGCTCATCTATTTATTTCTCTCTTTCTTAATTTGTGTTTCACCCTGCTTCCTACAGAACAGTTTTGCAGCTGTTAATATAAGCAGAATCTTTCCTTCTATTTCCAGAATGAAGGTTACACATATTTCTTTTCTTGATGTTCTCAGAACAGCATGATGCCCCTAAAAAAAATAGCAATCATTTTCCATCAATTTCAACTCTTACTTATGGTTTTAAAACGAATTTATCTCAATCACAAAAGCTTTTGTGGCTGTGTTCTTCAATCTACTTATTTTACATTCTCCTTCATGAACATTCAGAATGATCAAAGGTGCTTAATTGGTCCCTTGTTAAAACTCTTTGGTTGCTGGGCTTTGACTTCCTTTGCACTGCCCTCACAGGATTCTCTTCCTTTTATTCATACAATATTATAAAGTTATTGCATCTAGTTACTTCCAAAGCAGAACTGAAAGTTCCTTTTCAGTGTGTTGCTCCTTCTACCACTGTCAGTGGGAACGAAAGTGCTCTGCAGACTCAACATGCTGATTGTACTGGCATTTTCATAAACAGCCATGAGACACTTGGTCTGAAAAACAATAATGCTTATATTGAATTTGCGTTGTGCAGTGCACGTCTCTCCCTGCAGAGTGGAGGGTTTGGCTAACCAGCGTTTCATGACAGCTGTATCTTACTTCCTATGAAAACAGCAAGGGGTCAGCTGAGAGCAGGAGCCTTAGCACAATGAATTCAAAGTATATTAATGATGAAGTTAAGTGCATACAATCATCAGCAAGTGTTGGTGAATCTGAAAACAGACACAAATCAGACACAGGGAATTTTGTATTGACCAGTAAAGATGGTAACACAACTGACTCCACAGAGAAGAGCAACATCTGTGGAGGAAACCCCAGTGATGGACATCAAACCAATGATATATATCTGCTGAGAACTTGGAATGAGAAAAAGATTAGGGAAGAGGGTTAGAGAAAGCACAAAAAATACATTGGTTTGTACACAAAATTAGATTCCCTGATGCTGCTGGATCATTTTGGTTGATATTTGTCCTGATGAGGACCTAGAACAGTTTCAGAATCAAAGAATCCCCAGGATTTGATAAATTAATCAAAATCAAAAAATATTTACCCAATAATAAACAAGTTGCCAGATAAGAAATAAGAAAGGAAATTTTCCTTCATCTTTGCCAACACTGTAAAACTGTAATTGCTGAAGTTAAACTATCATATTCAGCTGTACCAGCTCCTGAAGAACATTTCATTGCCTGGACTCTTTTTATCCTTGTCATCATGTTTTCACCATATTTATAAAAAAAGATGGCACAACCAATCTTCCACCCAGAAATACAGAAGTGCTGATCATACAAGTGTTTTCTGTGATTCTAACTACAGCTTCTTCATTTTTAAGGGGTGCTTCCCAAGGGACTCTCCGAACAAGTGTCCCAGCTTTGCTCCCTCCCAATTTCTTTTATGTACCTTCTCACTGGCAGAGCATGAGGCAAACAAAAAAAAAAATCCTAGACTTAGGATAAGCACAACTTAGCAAAACCCAAAACATCAGTATGTTCTCATTCTGTACCCAAAACAAGAGCACTGATCCAGGTACTGAGGAGAAATTAACTTTATCCCAGCTGAAAACAGGACATACCCTCAACCTCCTCACCAGCATGGCAGTACAAGAAGCTGAAAAGGCCTTGATTCTGTGCAAATGCTGCTAACAATAAGAAAAACATCCCTGTATTATAAACACCATTTTCAACACAAATCCAAAACACAGTCCCATGCTAGCCACTAAAGAAACCTAACCCTACCCCAGCCAAAACTAGCAGACTGAGCAACAAGTTTTGAATCGTTTTCTATGATGTGGAAGGAAGAAAATTTGGGCATCAAAGCCTTCTAGTTCTCATAATAGTACAGAAGGTCATTTTTTCAAATGGTTAAACTTTATCCCCAGGCTTTCAGGATAATCTGCTGTGTCATTATCAAGAAAAATCTCATTGCATCAAGAAGCAGCCATTTCTTTTAAAAAGACAGAGACAATGGTTTTTTTTTGTTAAAAACAAACAAAAACAAGAAAGCCTTATCACATAAGCAGCATGAACTTATATGTGAAAATAAAGTTTATAATGAAAATTGACATTTCCCTAGCTCTTGTAATAATAAAGTTTATATTCAAGCTAATCTTTCTTATGTAAAAGGAATGGTATTTAATTCATCTGTGACTTAAGTGTGTGCCTAATACCAAGTGTGAAACTTATAAAGCCCCCCCACCTCTTCAAGTATCTTTGTAAAGTCAGGACATGGTTACAAAAGCCATCTGTTTAAGTAAAATGAAGAAAGACTTCATAACAGTTCAGGAAGTTATCCTCCCATTCCTTCAAACAAATCTCATCCAAATATTTCACCTATTTAACATCCTTTCTTTTGCATTAATTTGCTTGCAGTCCTGATATTTATGCCAACCCCTCAGGATTATTGAGGTCTATGTAAGAGGAGATAGAATGGAAATATGCTGTACTTATATGGTAAGGGATTGAAGACAAGATCTTTCTCTTCTTGTTTGCTAGCATTTTTTGTCATTGTTTCACAAATGAAAATAAAAGTCTTAAACTCCAACACCCTCTTCAAACAGTGAAGAGTCATCCCTGGTATGACAGAAAACTTTCAGCACAGTTCAACACGCAACAGTTCCTCTCTGACTCATGATACTTATCCCCACAAAATATATCTGTATGTCATGTTTGTGCTATGTAAATGGAGCCACGTCAGTGTGCAGCTTTCAGAGGTGATTTCTTTTAACTGGAACAGTACTACTTCACAAGTAATTGTGCTGTATATTAGATGACGTCCTGAAAGAGAATAGTTCAGCTTTTATCTAAGCACGTGTGATGAATGACCAGCCGAATCAGCTGAGTCAGTAATCAATGGTTGACTACAAAATACACATGTCTGGGAATCCAATAAATTGGTTTATTTTCAGAAATCGCGTCTTATGTTGAATGTGGTGTTTATCAGCATTAATCTTCAATAGTGGCTGCCAGTGGGGCTGTAAGTTATTCATTTGTGTGAGCTCACTGATTGATGTTGTTCATACAAACTTCTATTCTCAAAGCAATATCTACATGGAAAAAACACTTTGCCATGATTAAGGGAATTATTGATGTTTTCACTTTTAGACAGTAACTTCTCGTCTAGGATTCACCAATAGTAGCAGATTCAGCAGCTTCAAGTTTTAGGTATTTGTGGCAGAATAATGGAGTCAAAGCACAAGGTGAGACTCCAGGCAAAGCTTGCAGCATAGAGAAGCAGGAGATTTGGATGATACTAATACAACTTTTTGCCTTCACAGTTCTGTTTAAGGTCAATCCCTTGACACTTGCTGATTTGATATCCAAGCTGAGGCACAGAAGAACACTGTTGACACCCAAGGAAACATCCACACAGAGGAACGGTAACCTCTGATCTGCTCACTCTGCCCTCCTCCACTGCCCCCACCCATGATCTCACCTCAAAACTAGGAAGTGTGGAGGGAACCTCCCTGGAGCATTTTGCTTCTTACATTAGGGACATTCTCCATAGTCCACAAAAGAAGCTTTAATGTCTCAGTCATCTGAAGAAAATAAAGGAAAAGAGGGCATTCTTATTTATTTCTCTGTCTTTATACCTACTTTAATATCCTAACCACCCACTCTGCTTGCATGTCTAGGCACTTTTTGAATTTCCTTTAGAATACTTTAGCCTTTTTTCTTATAAATCAGCTTTAATCCTGTATCTTTTTAATCTGTGTTTTCATCATCCACTTTGCAATAGACATACATTACTGAAGGAAGTCTGGTTTCGGTTTTAAGGGCTATTTGTTTGAGTGATTTTTGCTTTTTTATTGGATGTTAAAAGGAGGGAGACTGGATGGAGACACAGAAGTGTGGTGGGATGACTCGCATAACTAGAGTGCTACACTGGATCTACAAGGTCTTCAGAAGAGACAGGAGAGGGTGTTCAGAAGAGACAGGCGAGGGAGAACAGGTGGAGGTCTGGCCCTTTGTATTAGGGAGGCTTTTGATGCCATGGAAATTGAAACTAATTACGATGAAGTTGAATGCCTATGGGTAAGAATTAAGGGGAAGGCCAATAAGGCTGACATCTTGCTGGGAGTCTGTTATCAACCACCCAACCAGGAAGAAGAGGTGGATAACTTATTCTACAAGCAGCTGGAGGATGTTTCAGGATCACCAGCCCTTGTTCTTGTAGGTGACTTTAACCTACGAGACATCTGCTGGGAACTCAACACAGCAGAGAAGAGGCAGTTCAGGAGGCTCTTAGAGTGTGTGGAGGACAAGTTCTTGTCACAGCTGGTGAGTGAGCCCACCAGGGGAGGGACTACACTAGACCTACGCTCTTTGCAAATAGAGACGGGCTGGTGGGAGATGTGGTGGTGGGAGGCTGTCTGGGGCATAGTGATCATGAAATTATAGAGTTTTCAATATTTGGTGAAATAAGGAGGGGCATCAATAAAACTTTCACATTAGACTTCCGGAGGGCAGACTTTGGCCTATTCAGGAGACTTATTTGGAGAGTTCCTTGGGAAGCAGCCCTTAAAAACAAAGGAAGGTGGGCGTGTTTCAAAACAGAGATCTTGAGAACACAGGATCAGACTGTCCCTGTGTGCCAAAAGTTGAGTTGACAAGGCAAATGTCCAGCCTGGATGGGCAAGGAGCTTATGAAGGAACTACGGAATAAAAAAAAGGATGTATCATCTTTGGAAGGAGGGTCAGGTATCTCAGGAAATATTTAAGGGGGTTGTTACGGCATGTAGGAAAAAATTTAGAGAGGACAAAGCTCAGTTAGAACTTAATTTGGCAACTTTTTTGAAGGATAATAAAAAAATGTTTTTACAAATATATTAATGGCAAAAGGAATGGTAAGAACCACCTCGGTTCCCTACTGGATGCAGGAGGGAATTTAGTGATCGCAGATGGGGAGAAGGTAGAGGTGTTTAATGCCTTCCTTGCCTCCGTCTTTATCAGAAAGACAGTTTGTCCTCAGGACAAGTGTCCTCCTGGGTTGGTAGATGGTGTCAGGGAGCAGAATGGTCCCCCTGTTATCCAGGAGGAAGCAGTCAGAGAACTGCTGAGCCGCTTAGATGTAAATCTATGGGACCAGATGGGATCCATCCCAGGGTGATGAGGGAGCTGGCAGATGAACTTGCGAAGCTGCTCTCTGTCATTTACCATCAGTCCTGGCTCACTGGTGAGGTTCCAGATGACTGGAAGCTGGCCAGTGTGACACCCATTCACAAGAAGGGTAGGAAGGAGGATCCTGGAAATTATAGGCCAGTCAGTCTGACCTCAGTACCCGGTAAGGTAATGGAACAGTTTATTTTGAGTGCCATTGATGCCTTAGATTTTAGATTTATATTTTGCAAATTCTGTATTCTCTGTATTCCTAGTGTGTAACTTTGAACTGTCTTGCAGCCTGTTAACTGCTGTCCTCTCATGCTAAGATAGACATAACAAAGCCTCTCCGGGCTTGCTCTTCAAGGACACTCAGACTGTCCTAGGCCCAAAATGTGTAAACCAGCATCTTGAGAAGGGGGGGCAAGCTGGGGGGGCGGTTACTTTATTACCTAAAGTTTAATTGGCGAATTTATGCTGATATGCAAATGGACCAAACCCATAACAGGGGGAAGAACTCGTGACTCGTCGTCCATCTTGGGGTCCATTCTCCCCAGGGTGTACCTTTGAAGGCCCTTCAAATAAATACCTGCCTTTATTCCCTTACTCTTTGTCTAGTCTCTGTTTTTTAGGTAGCCACTTCAAGGCATCACCATCACACAGCATCTACAGGATGGCCGGAGGATCAGACCCAGCCAGCATGGGTTTAGGAGGGATAAGTCGTGTTTGACCAACCTGATCTCCTTTTATGACCAGGTGACCCACCTGGTGGATGTGGGAAAGGCTGTGGATGTTGTCTGTTTGGACTTCAGCAAGGCCTTTGACACTGTCTCCCACAGTAAACTCCTGGAAAAGCTGGCAGCCCACGGCTTGGACAGGTGCACTCTTCACTGGGTTAAGAACTGGCTGGATGGCCGGGCCCAGAGAGTGGTGGTGAACGGTGCTGCATCCAGTTGGTGGCCAGTCACTAGTGGTGTCCCTCAGGGGTCTGTGCTGGGGCCAGTTTTGTTTAATATTTTTATTGACAACATGGATGAGGGTATTGAGTCTACTATTAGTAAATTTGCAGACGACACTAAGCTAGGAGCGTGTGTCGATCTGTTGGAAGGTGGGAGGGCTCTGCAAAGAGTCCTGGAACAGTTGGATAGATGGGCAGAGTCCAATAAGATGAAGTTTAACAAGTCCAAGTGCCGAGTCCTCCATTTTGGCCACAATAACCCCCTCTAACACTATAGGTTGGGGACAGTGTGGCTGGACAGTGGCCTGGCAGAAAGGGACCTGGGGGTACTGGTCAACAGCTGACTGAACACGAGCCATCAGTGTGCCCTGGTGGCCAAGAAGGCCAACGGCATCCTGGCCTGTATCAGAAACAGTGTGACCAGCAGGACCAGGGAAGTCACTCTTCCCCTGTACTCGGCACTGGTGAGGCTGCACCTCGAGTACTGTGTTCAGTTCGGGGCCCCTCAGTTCAGGAAGGATGTTGAGACACTTGAACGTGTCCAAAGGAGGGCAACAAGGCTGGTGAGGATCTTGGAATACAAGCCCTATGAGGAATGACTGAGAGAGCTGGTGTTGTTTCGCCTGGAGAAAAGGAGACTCAGAGGTGAGCTTATCACCCTTTACAACTACCTGAAAGGCAGCTGTAGTCAGGTGGGGGTCAGTCTCTTTTTCCAGGCAACAACTGGAACAAGAGGACACAGTTTCAAGCTGCACCAAGAGAAGTTTAGGTTGGATGTTAGGAAAAAGTTTTTTACTGAAAGAGTGATAAAATTCTGGAATTGTCTGCCCGGGGAGGTGGTGGAGTCACCATCCCTGGATGTGTTTAAAAAAGATTGGATGTGGCACTCAGTTGTTAGTTAAACTCAGTTGGTTTAGTTGAGGTGGTGTTAGGGCATGGGTTGGACTCAGTGATCTTGCAGGTCTCTTCCAGCCTGGTGATTCTGTGATTCTGTGAGAGGTTTTTTCATTTAAATATACTCACAGTTTGGACTGAAGTGTGCAATCTGACTGGTCTGGTCAAATATTAAAATCCATAGGAAATTTACAATAACATCGGTTGCATATTCCTCCCTTTCAGTTAGATAGTACACCTCTGAGTAATATATTTTAGCTTCCCAAGGGTTAATTATTTCAGCTTGGTAGTCTAATTCTGAATATCAGCCGTAGGTTTAAACCCTGGAGTGTGAATCTGAGAAATTGTCTTCTGCTAATCCAACTCCCCAGAGGCATTTTAGGTGATTACAGTCATTCTAGCTGTAATTTATATAATTATAGAAAATCTGATTTTTCTTGGTTGTCTTTTTTTTTCCCATTTGTCTCCTGTTGCCTGGCCTGAAATAAAAGGTAGAGATTTCATTTATGCTGCTAGATATGTAAGTGTATGTATTTTCCCCAAGCTGCTGTATTGATCATGGGGTGTTGTGGTGATGTTTTACCAAGTGACAGCTTTAGAAAAATACATCTATGCAGGTGTACATGAGAGTCAAGACAGGGAAATGAAACAGCAAGACATGCATCATCACCCCTGTAAAAGTGTGGCAAATTGCAGGATACCTCCATGTGGAGGCTACAGCCAGTGGTATACTCTGCAATTAACCAGTCCAGTGAATAGGACTCGAACTTGAGGATGGTTTAACAGAGGTTTAACATTGCAGCATGCAATGTCTTTCCTCTCCAGGGGAAACAAGCATTAACGGGAGAGGCTGGAGAGCACAGGGAAGCAGAAGAGCATTTCATTCATGAAGGAAGAAAACTTGGATCTTGGATGACTCTGAAATTTTCCTGGTTTTGTGAAGACATTTTTTCTGTCTGTATCCAGAAGAACCTTTCTTGCTGCCATAAGTTGTCTAATCTCTCATTACAGCCCTACATCCTCCTTTTAGACCATCTTTCTCTCATAATGTGCTGGGATTTCTAGGTGATGTCTGATTCCATACCCAAGATATGCCAAGCCTTAAAGAGGTTATATTGAAAACAAACGAAAAAAAAAAAACACAGCAAAAACCCTTTGTCTACAGCAAAAAAAATTCAGACACAAAATCCCTAGCAAAGCACAGAGATAACAACTACGCACAACTCAGAAGATATCAGATTAATAACAGTCATTTGGCATTAATTATTAGCAACCTTGTCAAAGAGATATTATATCACAACCATGAACTCTGTTTTATTCTCCAATGTTATGGTCCATGGAGTAGAGGGAAGGAGTATTATGGCAATGAGGGGACATGGAGAAGTCTATATACAGTATCGTATGGATAGACAGTGATTTAATCAATGCTAAAAAAGCTGGAAAATATGTGTATTTTTAATATGTCTTAAAATGTGGGGAGAGGATAGGGAAACATCTTATTTCTATTTGAAGATCTTATTCTAATAATATGTACCAATTTTCTTTGAGAAAGATGTAGATTCTCAGATGGGATCCCTTCAATTTTTTCTGCTTCTCCTGTGCACCATAGAGTGACTAGACTAGAAAATATCTCAGTTCAAATCTCAGCTCTCCTGGGAAGGGCTCAGAATATTCCTCCGAGTATCCAGAGGAGGTTTTATGTCCTGATGAAATGCTTCCACTACTTAGGGAACTTCTAAATGCTCATTAGAGCACATCAAGGAGAGTGTGAGAAGAACCTGTAGCTGCTTTCCAGGAAACCCTCAAAAGAAACTGAAGTAATTGCAATAGATAGATAGATAGATGCAATCCATCTCCTCTCTGCTGTGCTGTTCTGCTCTGAGGATGCAGGCAGGGATGATGCAGGCAGGAGTTTGGTCTCCACCTCTGAAAGCACAGGACCTGAGAGAAGAAGGGAAGAGTACAGCTACTTCACACATTTTTTATTCTCTCTCTATCAAAGCATGGATCTATCCAAAAACCTTCTGAAGAAAAGAGATATTTTTATTGGGAGCTAGAGCAGATCCTCAGAAATGAATACATGGCAGAACAGGGAGTTTTGCCCTGGGAAGGATTTCACAGCTGTAATTCTCCTTTGCACTCAGTTTCACAGCAGTGAGACACCAACCACAATGGTCCTTTGTTAGCATAACAGATAAATGAGTCCTGTAGTGGTTTGGTTACTTAAAAGAATCAGAAATCAACAAATAATATTAATGCTTGCTTTTGATTCACAGTATTTTCACATTTATCAGAAATTAATTAATATCACAGTGCACAAAGTTTAAGCCAGTAGATTCCTTTGGATTTCCTCCCACTCTTCCATTCCAAGAAAGAACAGGTGAATGCCACGTATGATGTGGTTTTTACATTGGGAAATATTATTCCTTATCAATTTGCTTGCATTAAGGAGCAGGTAATATGCTATGGTCAGAACAATATTTATTTGTAGCAGTTCATGACCTCTTCATTTATATAAATATTTATGATGCATATTTCTTGCCTTCTCCATCTCTCCCTCTCCAACAGCTGTATTTTTATTGCAAGTTTTATATTTGCTATTAGTCATAAAACACTATTAACTAGATATTTAGGTGGTGTCACCTGGATCTGACCCTGTAAGTTCTACCTGTCCCGTTAAAAAACAGGCAGTGTGTGACTGAAAAGCAGAAGAAAAGTAATAACTGCTAAATCATCAAGTAGGTTATTGCTTTTCTTACTCATCCCTCCCCACCTCACCCCCACATGCTAAAAAAAAAAAAAAAATCAAGGCAGACCAGGTTTTCAAATCACATATTCCTTCAGCAATAATAAGGTGGTTGATGCTTAAAGCTTCTCGCCAACCTTAATCCCTAAATCCCTTGCATGCCATAGCAAATTGAAATTCAGTTGGGGCTGTCCAGCCTTGTAAAGACAAACCATCCTTCATCAAAGAGGTGTCTGTATTGATAAATTGCTCCCTTCATACACATGACAGTATCTCTAAAAGTGATTTGTGTACATTAGGACAGCAGAAAAAGATGAAACGAAAAACCCTTAAGAGTAAACTAAGATGAAGAATAAAAAAGATTACTTGGAGCAGTCAAGTAGCTTTTTACAGAATCAAATTTGGGGAGGAATCATTCATTGCAGTCTCTGTAAAACACAAATCCTGCATATAGGCCCAGCAGATATGACTTACCATGGATGTAAAACCCACTGTGGAATTGCTCAGATGTGTTTGCAAAGCTTTTGTGGGGATGGAGTTCAGGAGGGCAAAATACTGGGCAAATGGAATGAATTCTTCTGTTGTTTGATTGAAAGCAAACATATTACAACATTAACAAGTATTTTGGTTCCTGCTCTTCTAGTGCAGCTGGGATGAAATCTTTAGATGTTGTTGTGTTTTATCCAATGCACAAGATCATTTTTCTCCTCAGGAAGCACAGCTCTGGCCGCTGCTGTTGATGCTGTCTTCCAGTTGGAATTTGCATGTCCTGAGTAGCTATTCTTCATTGCTTTTTGCAGTGCTCCTAATATAACATACTTTGAGAAAGGTTTGTTCCTGCCCCAGATTTTCACAGCAACTGCTGCTTAGGATGTAGAATGCTGCTCCTGGTACTTCAGGGGTCTTTATGTTTTCCTAATTAAGAAGTCTAAACAAAAAAAAGCTAATGGAAATTGAATATGCAATAAAGTAGAGGGTTAAGTAAGGATTTTAACCAAAAAATTTCTATGGAATTGAAAGATGACAATCTGATAGTGTCTGTTTTAATAGTAACATTCCGTATTGCAGTGATTAGCAGGTGAATATCTATTTTGCAGTAATTAGGAGAAAAAAGGCTCGTTGAAGAATTTCTCTGCAGGTTCTCAGCCCCACATCATAGGGAGCAAAAGAGTATTATTATCTTTCCTGTGTGGAAAACACTCTCTTGTCTCCTGCCACAAAAATCCCTCAGACCTCAGGCTCTTTGATGAAGAATGGAGACAAGTTATGGTGGAACAAGATTTGCAGCTGTGTTTTGAACCTATTTCCAGTCCTTTTCTCCCACTTTCCGCAGCCTTCCCAGTGGTATTGTGGGCACTTCAGAAGACTGGGCGCGAGACAGCATTTGCCTGCCTAAAACAGTTCCCTGAAGACCAGCAATAGCAAAAACACCAAAGAGAAATCCAAAGGAGAAAAGAGATTATTTCAAAAGTAAGCACCCTTTTAGAAATATGTGACCAGTCTATATGTATGTCCCTGAAGGTAATCAGATCAGACATAAGAATTATGCTGATCCCTACATGGATCCTTTGTCTCTCCTTAAGGCTGATAACTCACATCTCAAAGAACCTTGACAAACAGAAATGATTGACACTCTCCTCATTCAGACCTGATGTGCTTCAACCATTTTTCCATAATTCTATTTTGTATGCATGATCTGAGTTCTTCTACAATGTGTTGTTCAGAGAATTCATATGGCTTTGCACACCTGATTAATTACTTAACTAATCCAGCCTTTTTTTCCACTTCAAAAATCAGAACCTCGAGTAAATTCCTCTATGCGGGCTGCTGCATTCAAATGCTTATTTAAAATTTAATATGAGTGGAGATGTAAGACTAAAGTATAAGTTATATTGTCTGCTTTCTTAATTTACTATTAATATAAAAGCAAGGAAAATAAAACAAATGGAGAATGGTGTGGTTGAAGTGTCCAAAACAGAGCAGAAATTAGAAAGGAAGAAATGCCAGCTAAATGTATGGGTCCTTGGATGGGTCCTTGCCCATGTCTCCACAGCCTTATCACCTTTCCACAGTCTCCTGTATGTACAAATATATGCGTATGTGCATATATTGATATCTGTAAATGATTAAATGATGCAGATATTTCATTCATGTCATGCTCCTGAAAAAGTTTCTTCTAGTATAGAATTTTTGCCAACCAAGAGTTTTAACACCTACATCTTATTTCACATCTATTGTCTGTGGAATCCAGAAAATCATTTTCTGCATTTCTATACTCTTATACTCTCTATTTAAATTTGTATATTTGGTTTAGAATTTAGTTCTGATATTCAGATTAGTTCAGTCCTCCCACAGGATTTCTAACCTAACTTCAGAATAGCAATTAGTTAAAATGTTCCTATTGATAGATGTCAATTTTTTTGTGTCATGCATTAGCAGCAGTCACTTTACAGTACCACAGAGAGATTTGTTAAATCAGATCCTCCATGCAGACTTGATTTGACCTGTCATGGTCTGTAGCCTGAAGATCTTGTAATTTAAATAATCAAGAGAAACAGAAGGTGGGACAGAAGCATGGGAAGTGTCCCAGCTTACAAGGACAGGTAGAGGGGCAGAGTGCTGGATTCACAGCACAACCAGACTAAGCACAGCTAAGCCAGGGGCCTCACTGCTGACTGCTCCTTACAGGCAACAGAGAGAAAGGAAGCCCACAGAAGCCAGGTCAGCCTGCCTGAGATCTGAGTCTCTGCTAGGAGTGTCCTGCCATGGATTAACAGGGAGCCAAAGGCAACTGTGCTCCCAGCCACAGAGGTTTCCTTGACGGGCTGGAATCCTTTAAAGCTACATGATTGCTCAAAGATGCTAATAGCTCCAAGGGTTCAGCATGGTCCTAAGTCTCACAGAAATAAAGTTGCTAGATGGCTTTACGAATCAGGTCCCATGCTCCACCTTTCAACTATTTCTGATTGCCATAATGTTTACAGCAAAAACAATTTCCTGGTCTTCTTTTGCCCCTGAGCAGTCCCTCTCCCACTGCCCATTCCTCCCGACCTTGTCAGACCTGCTTTAACTCCACTGGTCTCATAGTTCCCTATCCCTGCTCATCCAGCCCAGGGGTTCAGCCCCGGGATTTGCAGGGACTGGGTAGAGAGCCTCTGGGCTCCCTTAGAGCAACACTCATGGCAGCAGCTGTCGGGAAACATTGAATGCTGTGCAGACTCTGTGCTTCCCAGAGGCCAAACGCAGCACCCGAGCAACACCCGCAGCCTTTTCAGGCCCAGGTACCTTTCTCACCCTCACCATTAGCCCTGCCAGCCCTGTGTTGTGCAAATGCTTCCATGCTCGCAGGTAAAAATCCCCTCTGAGGTCTCATATTCACAGTCACCTGCCTGCACAGAACTGCCCCCACCTCCTCCGACATCTTGGAGTAGTAAACCATTTGTTTAATCTCTTTGCTTTTCCCTGACTGCCAGTAATGAAATGCTGCTCTTTCTGAAATAATTTCCTGACTATTTGCTGAGATTCATCTCCGACATTTCATTAAATATGATCATTTAACTGTACAAGTACAAATGTATTTTTAATTTAGCTTACTGCAGATATTATAGATGTGGGGAAATGAATTCGCATTGCTCTAGGACAAATATATCATTCACATAGGAATGCCACAAAAGAACAAATTATTAAAAATTACTGAAACTTCCACAAAGATTTATACTTAACATTTCCATTTTCAATCTCAGTGCCAGGGAAACGTATAGCTTGTCACTATATCACACATGATATTATGAAGAATGTTTGGCAGATTTCCCTGGGAATCTTTATCAACATTTCCGTCTTGGATTTCATGTCAAGGAGCAAAATCTGTTTTCAGGGACAAAGGTGAATTCAGCCAGGGTTTGTTTCAGAAAGCTTGGCTTATCAAACAAGCTTTCATCAAAGAGTTCTCTGGCCACACATAAAAAGAGCTATTACATTAATGAAGGTACACCCAAAAGAATAGAGATAGATTAAATATTGTTTAATTTATCCAATGTATCTTTCATCCATAATGTTATGTTAACTATATGTTTATAAACCAGTGGTCAAGGTTAGAAAAGATAAAAAAGGTAAAAAATTATCCCCAAGCTGGTCACAAAGAGAGATTATTTGGACCCCAATAAGTGTTTCAGATACTTTTGAATTTCAAAAGAAGCTGGAAGTGAACTGTTTTGGGTTAGATTGCTTGGATTTTTTTCATGGTTTTTTTCACATTGTTTAGGAAGAAGGCAAAAGAGTTACTATCAATATACTGCGTGTTTTAATATTAAAAGTTATGTATATTAAAACTTCTATATTAGCAAAACTTCCAAACATCCAGTTTTGAAGAATGAGGGGTATATTGTGCTAATCTCTACATAAAGGGGAGAAAAAGAAGGCAGGCTCTGCTCCTGTATATCACAATTTGCCTTTGCCTTTTAGAAGATAAATAACTTATGAATAGGTTGATAAATAGCAGCAGTTTACTCAACACCTCAAAGTGGTTCAGTGAAATTTTAACAATGTATTTCAGTCTGTCCTGGCCTTGATGACAGGACTTCAAACTTATTTGAATCTTGGGCCATCATTTCTGTACAGTATGGGGAACTCTGGATTATGACCCTTATGTTTATACATGAGTGGAATAGTACCAGTAACACAATAGAGGAAAAATCCTGTGCTGGAATTTATATTTTATCATGTTCTGTTTCCATGAAATGGAACCTTTTCTTAACTGTACTCCATTAATTTCTCTTTTTTTTTTCTGGACCTATTTCAGAAATTTATTAGTATTTTGAGCATAATTTCTCTATTTTCACAAAAAATAACCTTACAACACAAAACACTTCTGATGTCTTTTCTAAGCTTGAAACATCTTGAATTGCAGGGTGGTGTCCCCTCTATGACTCAGAGCTTCTAGATCACCTCTTCACAAACTGAAGACCATCATTTCATTGAAAAGCTGCTCTCATTGGCTTACAACTGTGTGACAGGTGTCTCTGAAATTAATTTTGAAAAATTAGTTCAAGACGAGCCTCTCAAATTCTTATTGTAAGTAGACCAGAACCACATGTCTTTTTTCCAGTTAATTTTATAGTCAGCTCACAGTGAAGTGAGTTCAGGATGGTACACATAATGTCTATTTTATTTTGGTATATGTCTGTGAGGAGACTGGAGGTAAAAGTTGGTCTGAATTCATGTCAGTCTGGTTCAGTGCATTTGAAATGAATTTACTCAGTTCTTCACAGTTTCCCAGTGGACACTTAGGCATGTCCCACAGAAGGGCACATCGCTGACTTCTGTGTGGGAGAGGACAAAAATTATAGTTGCTGAGAGATAATATTGCTTCAGTACTAAGGAAAAGTGGCAGAGCTGGGAAACAGCTGGCCTTGCCTCGGAATGCTGAGAAGCCACATGAGGAGACACAGGGGCCTTTGATTTTGAGAGCTAGTGAATTGAAAACAGTTGCCACTGACCGGTCTTGTGCCTGTCAGGCTCTTTGTGAAACCTTCATCTCTGTCCTTCTAGTCCTGTGTGCTGGATGGTGGGATGGGATGCTGAGCTTGCTTGTGGACGGGGCCAGAGACCAGGAGTGCAGTTCCTACCTCCACTCCTTACATGCCGGATGAGCTGAGAAAATCCCTTCACCTAGTTTCAGCCCTTGTCACGTCACCTGAGTTTTTCTAGAATATACTTTACAATTTCAAATGCGGCAAAACAGCCTCTTGAGGCAGTCTCCGCATCTTCTGATGAAGAACACATTGTGATAAAAGTACAAGAAAACTTTGCCAAGTGTCTCAGCTGCTCAGCTGTGGTCACATTGGAAAAAATACACCTGAGAACAAAACTATCAGCATGCACAAAACAACCAAAAAAGGCATTGTCCATAACAGCGCAACTGCTGAGTCATTTCAGTAGTTTTTTCCTCAGATTTTCTAGATTATTTATACTCTGTACATCTGTAGTCTGACTTCTGTTTTGGTTGTTCAAATACACTTAAAATCTGGCCTTGGGTGTTTACAAAAGCTCCTATGGAGTTCAGTCACAACTTAACCGGAAAAACATAGAGGAGAAACTTAGTAAAAAACTTAGGATTCATCTCAACTTTACTTTACTGCATTTCTCCCCTGAGAAACAATCAGTCATAAAACCGGTGTCTCACTGGAGTGTCTTCCCAGCCTTTACCTGATACGGAAAATAAATGTCTTACCCAACATTGCAAAGAGATGCTTGAAGGGTCCAACCATGGATTTCATTGACTGCACATGACTGTCCACATCAGCTGGAACGAGGAACACAGCTGCCCAGCTGATCACACTCCTCTTGTCTGAGAGGTCAAATACCGATAATATTGACATGACAGGAATTAGAATTAATGGTTAATGAAGACAGGATCCTTACATTTTAACTAATCCACCTCTTCTAGGGGATATTTGCCAGAGTTACTAGTTCTGTGTGTAGCTGAGAGAATAAGCAATGTAGCCAAGTAGCAAATGTGTAAGCCAACATGAGTAAATATTTGTAACACACCAGTGGATTACTCTGGCAAGCAATAGGACCATGTTTTGGAGTTCAAAAAAATAACTGAATAAGGGGAAACCAGAATAATCATGCTGTGATAAATTAGGTTTGTGATTAGAAAGACTGTAATTCCTGGGTAGTGGAAATAGCAGATGCTTGAGGAAATGCCAAGTTAAGGGAGTTAAGTACCAAATCTCATTGAATTTCAACTGCCATTTTAGTTATCTAATTGTACTGCAATAAGAAAGCTGCTTTAAAGGCCCTACAGCATTTTTTTACACCAGTAACTTTTGACAAAGTTTACTTGGGAATTTTTTTTTCCCTTTTTATCCCCAAGGAACTTCTTTTCTGAGTAGTGAAGGAGAAACCCTCTGCCTCAGTTTTGCCATGGTCTCTGTGACTTGTTAGTGTTACACTTTGGGTTTTTTCCAGTGCCATCTTATTTCCAATAACAGCAAGTATTCCACAGTATTCTAATCTGTTCCAGGATACATGGAATAGAAGAAAGCGGAGGCAGCTTTTAAAGTTTGGATTTTTTTTTCCTTAGGATGGAGCTAGTGGAAGAATTGTCTTGATATTTGACCAAGCAAATTACGCCAGCTAGTAGGTGCTTTAATTTGTATGCCTGAGGCTTAAACAATGCCACATCCACTTAGGGACCTGAGCATTACCACTCTGCTCCTGTTACAGTTTGTGATATCGGATCGTGTTACTGTGGATGTGTGTCTCTAAGTCCTACTGGCTACATGTGTGCTTATGTGTGTGTTTCTAGCACTGGGATGGGAGATGGAAAATAAATCTAAAGATTATGGAGAAGTAGTGATTTTTGTAATTTAAATAAAATGATTCATTGGTACATGCTTTTGGACCAAATGAACAAAGATGTCACAAGTAATCAAAAGTTTAGGGCCTGTAATTCCTACTAATCCGAAGTGATCTTGAATGCAGGATGTCAAAAGCTTTAAATTGATAAGAGAACAGTCCTAGATCAGCATGACATAGCAAACAACCAGTTGAAGTGCTGAGCTTAATAAGCCACACTAACATGTAGGAGACCTTATTTATTTATTTTAAAATAAATTAATATCTATAGCTTTTCCCATCAGGATATGTCCCCTAAAACGTCCCCTATAATTTGTTCTATGGATTTGCATCATGTAAACATATTTTAATGAGATAGGCCATTTAATTACATGTCTGCTTCAAGCACATCATGCATGTTCTGAATGTTCTGATTATCAACTGCTGCATCCCAGCAGCACCTAAGTTACTCTCAGTGCTCAGTTATCTTCTACAAAAAGTTATCACCACAAACTCTCTTACCTGCTGAGGGTAGCACTAATTTTATATTTTCTCATCTGCAGTTAATGCCCTGCCCCAGTGCTGTCACTGTTATTACTATGTGACTATAGATTTGCAGAACTGGGAAAAGAGCAATAAACACCAAATTCATCAAGGCCAAATATTTTCTTTCTCCTTGCCCTATGTAAACTTGTTTGTTCTCTACTTCATAACGAGTACTGAACGAAACCTATTATGGAGTTATTGCCAACAAGTGTCATGGCATTTTATGTTATCAAAGCCGGACAATAACAATCATAAGTATTTCCATAATGCTGCCTCTACAGAAATGAGGAAATCTTTAGACAGATAAAATACAGAACTGAATGCAGGAGATCTGAGTTCTGTTAGTACCTCTGCTGCAGATAGCTTCTGTCACCATATTTGATTGAGTGATTGTTTGAATGGAGATTTGTCCTTCTGTAAAACAGGAATATTGCCATTGGCAGATGTATTTTCTGTCACCCATCTTGAAGGAGCTCTCTGACTGGGATGCTGTGAAATTCCATGTACTGAGATATTTTAAGCCTCTTGGCATTTAAAAATGTGCAGGTGAAACTCCTGTGGAAATTTGATTTAAATTTATGTCAAGCAAATTTTTTTTAGATGCAGTGCTGATTTTCTACTCAGATGCCATGGGTTTGCCTGTGCTTCACACTGACCCTTAATAATGGTTGCAGTTAAAACAGCAACAACAGCATAACAGCAATATTGGTGATAGTTAAGCTTACTCTGCACTAACAGGTAAAATACTGTTGAGTTCAGATAATTAGACTCCATTGCCTTTTTCAGTCACTGAATGGACCATCACACAGACATGGCTTCCATGATTTAGTTATAAACGATCCATTAATCCACATAAGCATCATTTCAACAGCAGAAGTCTAATGATGATGGTAAGAACGGTAACAGCAACGAGACAGTAAAAAGAAGGACTTGCTTGCCAGGAAGAAATATGAGTGCATTGCTCATAGTCAACAATATCTGCCAAAAAAATGCCAGTATTTTAATTAACTATGCCCTAAGTGGAAATGGAGAATTCTCTGTCCCCAACCATCCAAACTACCATGGAGTTAAAGCCAAAAGTAACTATAAAGACAGTGTACAGTCAAGTGGTTGGCACTGTATTTCTCACCAAGGCCTTCATCTCCTGACTGTAAGAACTGCACACACACTAGTTCACGCCCAAGCTTTGGGGAACCCGGGCAAGGAGGAGAGGACAGACTCTATCAGAATTTGAACACACTGCCTTGCCACAAGTCTTTGTCCTACGTGGATGATAAAGCGTCTGTAGACGTGACCTATAAGATAATAAAGCAAGGGAGTTTGAATTATGGTAAAATTATATCAATAATTTCATGAAGAAATTGGTGAGAAGAAATACCTGATACTAAGCACAGCTCTAGGTTAAACATTAGCAAGGAGTACTGTATAGCCTTGGGTGCAAAAATAAATATATTAGACAGAACTCCATCTGGAAAAATGGCTCTTATACTTCCCCACAGAACCAACTGAGCTGAAAAGCAAGTAATCACCAGCTAAAGCAAAAGTTTTAAACCATCATCAAAGATCTGAATCTTCAGTGGTTTTGCATGCCCTTCCTTATTTTAGAAGGCTCTGAAATAAAATTCTGAGCAAAATCACCTTATTTTTGTGAACAGCCTCTGGTAAAACATCAAAGAAGGTACTTGAAAACTTATTTAACATTATACAGCAAGTGCCCTTCAGGTCCTCCATAACAAGTCAACAGGTAAATTATAATGACAGAGTCATTTTTAAGGGGCAGATTATTGGTGTATTCACTTTGGTGAAAATTCTTCTTGTCATTTTTTTGAAAAGCCTATTATCCACTGTTTTCAGTCTTTCATTTATTTTTAGCTTTTCAGTCTTTTATTTATACAGCAATACAAGCAAATACTTTCTGCATATATCCTGCTCTTGCATAAGACATGAGCAGCTCTTTTTGTTATGCCTCCCTTGAAATAAAAAAGTAAAATGTAAAGTATTATTTAAAAATCACCCAGTCTCATCCACTGCTGCAGTAACTTTATTGTGTTCACCCAGCTCCGTGTTTCCAACAGAAGTCTTGTTAAAATGCAAGCTGGAATGATATATTAATTCCACTAATGGGTAGCTGTGTTTAACTGAAAAAACAGCCTGACCTAAATTTGCTAAACTGCTCCTGGAGCAGCGGATAAGTTAGCCATGGCAGCTGAAACAGAAGAATGGGGCTCAGAAGACGATTCTACCCCAGTGTTTTTCACTCTGTCTTGGTGACTTCAGGCAAGCCACATAAGCCCTTTTCCCTCTTTCTAACCATCTTCAAACTGTTAATTCAAATTGATGTTTAGCTTCATCACCAAGGTGATGTTAAATGTATTAGAACCCATGAGCATTGCCTCTCGAGCAAGTCTTCCCATTGTAAAACAAAATTGTGACACAATGGGAAATCTGTCTATCTGCATCTTATGAATTCTAATTTTACTGTGAAATTACTCTATCATCAAATATATCAGTGTAAGTGGGATCTACCATACACTATCTGTGCTGTATCATACATTGATCTGCCTTGGAAAATATCGCATTTTAGATATCAGTCATCTCCTATTGAAATGCACACTCGGTGTAACAATAACTGGTTGGAGTGAGAAACGTAATCCATCCAATTTTTCTGTAAGAGGAAGAGTTATATACTACAAAACTTCTTGTAGGAAACAAGTATTGGGTGTAAACCTCACATAGCAAGACTGGAAGCCCATGCCAAGTAAGAGGATGAGAGGAAAATATCCTTGTTATAGGGAAAGACTTTTAAAATTAGGCAGTAGCTAGTGCAGAGCAAGTTTACTTAGAACAGAGAGATTAAGACAGAGACTTAATGGTCCCAAAAATGCTGTGTTGAAAAAGGGTTTCAGGACTGGCCTGACTCAAAAAACCTTTTGGAGCTAATGAAAAAATTAAGGCATGAAATCTTTGTAGAGTTTATTGCTGTATTCAGATTTGAATTTTTCATTTATATAGGGACAGAATAACTGGGTTTAAGATTTTGTGCAAGTTGTCCATGTGTGTCATTTCATTTACTATTGCTTGTCTTTGAAGGGTTAAATTAAAAATGCAGAATGCCTGCTGTGTACTCACTCCACAGAAGAATAGCCAATTAAGCTATTGGGCAAATAACACCTATCTGAAAGACCTGAAGCACTCAGAGACAAGGTCTCAATTTTTATGGCAAGGATTAGCAGAACAACGTGCCAGAAATACGATGTGAATGCAGAAGGAAATGTTTAAAACATAATAGCCCAGCCTAAAACATGAAGCCTAAACCAACAATATTCACTTATCTAGCTAAAACTGTGACAGATTTTGCCTGTATAAATATAAACACTCAACTGAAAAAATTTAAAGGGAAAAGTTACAAAGGAAGTAAATGTATGCTGTAGAAGTCTTGAGTTGCATATTGCAATCCACCTTGATCTAGTTCCTTGCTGCACTTGATTATATTGTTTTCTTTTTTTTTCCTATGTCTTGTTCTATCCAAAGCACCTTAAGTAAAGCAAAAAAAGGAAAATCTTTTCCCTCCAACATAAAGAAAAAATTATTTTAAAAGAAACCAAAATTATTTCCTTGGTATAAATACTAGACCAAAATTTTATCATTCTCCTCATTTTATTTTAGGCTTCCTACACAGATACTGTGCCCTTGATACATGCATGGGTTTAAAAGCTTAATGTAACAGCAAGGACAATAACAGGAGGGGACTGCATAGACCTGGGTAGGCTACAGCTACACTACCACAGGTGAACTGGGGAATAGGAACCCAGCAGAGGTAAAGGAACCAACTTCCCATAACCATGGGAATATTCCTATGCAATTAATATTATATGTAGCTTAGATCAAGGTGAGAATTCATAAGCCTGTTTTCTGGCCAAGGGGAAACTTTTCCTCCCATTTACTTCCTACATTAAATGTAAGGTTCTGCACTCATCACATCAGACATTCTGACCTCTGGAGCACAGAGTGCTGCAGGTCCTATCTAGATATTCACACATACATGACTGCTTTTCTGTTGAACTAGCCTGGCTACATTATACAGAGTTTATGCAAGCTTTATTTTTTGTGAATGTTGTATTAGGCTGAGGGAGATCAGCTGCTAGTTTAGAGCAAAAGTTTGAATGAAGCAGGCAGACAGTATATAATTTGGCAGAAACCCCAGCAGTATGAAATTAATACATCCAAATACTTTTACCTCATTTAAATTGCTGGAGTGAGATTATCCAAGCTCAGTGCTTTAAATCCTATAGTCAAAAAGTTTTTGATGTGGAATTAGTGCCCCATTGTTAGATTTACTGTGGCCACAAATTTATTCAGCTAATATCTTTTCTTCTCTGGGCTGCTGGCTCAGTGTAGAGCTGGAGAGCAACCACCACCTCAGCACATCAACACACATTGAAGTGTCTACTCTAAGACAATCAGTGTTTCTTGTGGGTTTCTTTTTGTTTTGTTTTTTTTTTTTTTGAGAGGAGCCTTTCATTTGTCTCAGCTTATCATAGGGTTTTGCTGAATCTCAGGTGCTGCCAATGTTCCTGCTAATGTCTAAAGAAGGGGAGAAGTTGTGTGCGTAATAATAAACAATGATTTTGTGCTGTTAATTGTCTTGAGCATTGCTCTCTGTAAGTGCAACCTATTCCCATAAAAGCTTCAGTCCCGTGCTTCTCAGCAGAGTGACTAACTCAGGCGGGGCACCCGATTAGGTTAAGAGCTAACCCCTTAGAACATTTGAAACTAACCTGGGTAAGCCCATGCAGTTGTCCGTAGTACTAAAGTTCCCGAAGGTATTCCAAAAGCACAGTTAGAAAACTAAACTTTCTACAAGGCTTGGCAAAAGTTCGTCAGGTGGCTGCTAATGACCTTTTTTTGAAAATCTTCCTTCCAGATGGCTAAAGTATAGTCACTCTCCCAAGAGCGATTATGCCATACATGAAACTTTGCTATTTTCGATTGTAAATTTATTGTAAAGGAGACTATTTTAGTCTTGTACAATTCCAGGTGTATCATCTGTGATTAAAATAACATTGATAACAATAATAATCATTCAGCAGCACGGAGAGAAGACTGTTCCTACCAGACAAAAGTCAGGCAAGTAGGAAAAATAAAGCTGATAATATTTGGATTTATTAAGTCCACTCAGATTTACAGGATGCAAAAAGATGCAGCCCTGTACTGTACTCAGACAGCTAGCAAGTCAGATGGAGACAGACTGCCAGATGCAATCAGCTGCAGTGGAATCAGACCCAACAACCTTACTTTTCTTTTTCTTTGCCTTCTCCTCAACATTAGCCAAACTTTTCAGAGTCACTAATATCTGCGATATTCCCCAGCCCAATGTGGGAAAAGTTTAAATTTGTCATAGCTTTATTAACAATTAATTTAAGAGCAGAACTATACCATTAGTTCAGTCAAGTAATAAACATATAGCACTAGGAAAATTGTTTTGTTTAAGAGGTATTAACCTTATTTCCTTAGGGAATTTTATTTATTAAAGTCACTTTTGATTGAACTTGATAGCCATCTCACAATAGGAAAACTGCCAGTGTGAGATGCAAATCATGTAGGAGCACAGAACATTTAAGGAAAATATTAGAACACATAAGGGAGTACTGTTTAGTTGCTAGTTTGTATGGACAAGTGAATCTTGTATAGTTCATGATTTTGAAAAATCTACCAAGCTGATGGCCTGGCTGTGCCATTCCATGTACACGTAACACTTCCACAGACTTCATTAGTCTCTACTGTTCCCTTGAATTTCACAAGTAATGTCTATACCATGAAGTCTTTCACCAACAAGAGAAGCATGTCCACCTCTACAATTTCCAACTTGAGGGTAGTCAAACAGTGAGAAATAGAATTTTCCAGTTCTTAAGCCCCATTAAGGCTCAGGTTCTGCAGTGCATTACCCACATGGAGAATCACTGAATCCAGTGTGTTCTCTATGTATATCAGCACATGCTCTGAAACCATTTTTAACAAGAGGAAAAGTTGCAGCACGACTGGCAATGCTCCTATCACAACCCGTCAGCTACATAGCAGCGAAAAAATTTGTTGATTAAAACCCATTTTGCAACAATGTAATTAAACTCAGTTCTTAGACTGAAGAAAACATATATTCGAGTCTTTGAAGTTTTGAATTACTTGTTTTGCATGCCACATTGACTTCATGACTATGCATTTCCTAGTAACGAATTACAAGAATATTTAAGTAAAACTGTGCCAACATTCTCTTTTTCCCTGACTCAGATTAAAGAAATGTCAACATAGTAGGTACAAATGGTCAACATAAGACTGAGTCAATGACAGAGTTTTGGAGTGGTTCTGGTTTCACCCAGATTATTCAGCTTTGCCTTCTAAGATAAGTATGAAAGGACCCTACCTTATTTAAAAGTAAATAGGTGGATGTTACCAAACCAATCCAAAACAGGGTTTCATCCTTCATTTGTAATTAGGATGCATAGGTTGGTGTTAAAAATCTGATTAAACAAAAATTTAATGATTTGCATCGACTGAATTGCTGTAAGATTTATAAAGCTTTGTTGTTGTGTCCTACATTGCAATAATAGACAGATTAGAGCCGAAGACAGGAATTTTCCAATTAAGATAAGCAATTGGTAACCTTAAAGGAAAGGTAAAACAACTGATCCCCTGCATCACCTCCTTACTGACAATAAAGAAGAGTGAACAGGAAGAGACAATTACTCTTTTCTGAACTACCAAAGAAACAGATTGTGCACAGCAGTTTCACTGGATGGCTCTGGCAACCACCTTCACTAGTGAGAAAAATATATACCTTTCAGATTTTGGCAGGGTATACCAGCCTCGGGGTACATTGTAAAGGCTAATCAGCCAGTCTGACAGGGAGCTGAGATGTTAAATCAGCTAAGAAGAATACTTATTAAGTATAATCTTAGTAATACATTTTCTTACTTCATCTATTTGTAATTTTATTCTATTATTTCAAATGTGCATTATTTCCTTGCTAACTGTAGGTTTTTATCCTTAAACCTTTTCAAAGGATTTAAGGATCTGAAAAACTACAAAGCATGCCAGTTCTTTATCCCTAAATACAGCTGAAATACTCTTTGTTGTGCACCATATCTCAATACCTTTATCCATGTTTTCCAAAGAGTATCAGTGCTGAACTTCTAATTTTGCCTAGCTGAGAAAAAGTAGTTTTAAGGGCAAGTGAAAGAAACCTCACCAGTGGTCTGTGTAAGGTAAATGTTTCCTCATTCTCACTAAGAGTTTTGGAAACTGTCTAAACTTCAGGGTCCGTATACCATCATAGAACATAGTATATATTATAAAATTCAGTAGTATGTAGCTACTTTCTGGAAAAATAATTATAAAGCATTTTGTGTTTAATAATCTCTTGTTTACCAATTGCTTTGAACAGCTGTTTTAAAAGCAATACTGAAATTACTGTACTAATGTGACGAAGTTGCTACTGGAATTTTTTTTGATCAGAGGGCCCTTTATTCCTCCGTTATTAGCAACAGCTTCAAGTACCAACATAGGCATTTCACTTCGTAACAATTATCACAATAAGGTACATTTAACATCTTTTTCCCGTTGCTGAAATTTGAAGTCTTGTTCACAAACACAGTTCTTGTCATGAACTCTTTCTCTTCTTCACTAACTACAATTAGGATCAGTGTAAGAACCTCTGCTGACATGGCCTGCGTGAAATTATGTCCTTTGGTCTCTCTCATACACCTGCGTGCAAGACATTTGTATCAGTGTGCTGTGGAATGGCACGAGGCAGCTCCTCATCCATTCACCTGTCTGAAGATGCATCAGTGTGACATCTCTGCCTCCTGAAACATGAGTCTCTACGCCTTTTGCTTCTTTCTTTGATGCTGCTGATGAAGTATGTTTCTTGTATGTGCATGGGAATAAAAACGAAACAGAGGAGAGCATGTGGCAGTTCAAAGGTGCAGCACAGTTGGATATTTTTGTCCTTGTAGGGAAGGCAGAGAGCAGAGATGCGCTTGTCCTTGCTTTCCTGCAGATCTCAAGCAAAGCTTAAGATGAAAAGCGAGAGTGAGAACGAGTAGCAGTTTACAGGGGCCAGGACACTTCAGTCACCAGATTCAAGTGTTATTCTTCTTCAATATCTTAATTCCAGACATACAAAAATAAGCCACAGAAATTGTTTTACATTAATTTGAGCAACACATTTTTTAATCTGTGTTTTTCAATCTTGATAGGCAGTTTACTACAAAATATTCATACGAGGTTGCATTTGCCATAGAAAATGTAAAGGAGATGCACAGAGAACTGGACTTACTAAGACCAAGGTCTCTCTCCTCTTCCATTAGCTCCCAACCGGCAGCCTTCTCTGGTTTGTGCTAAATGAAAAACAGAGAAGGGGTGACTTTAGAGACTCCCAAGTGGCTTTTGCTACTTAACTCGTTGGCAGGAAGTCACAGTACATATCAGCAGGAACACAAGCAGAAAGACAAAAGGGGAAGAAAGCATGCATCAGATGATTGGAGAGGCCCATCAAGGAGAGAAACGAAAGAGAAATAATTGCTAGGAAGTTTTCTTAGTACGTTTCCAACTTAGACACATGCATGGAGCTACCAAAGACGGAGATGACAACCAATAATAATGCTTTGCTAGAGAGGCAGGTCTAGGTCATGGCTGCGTTCATGCTGGTCAGATCTGATTGACTGTGACAAACAGTGCTGAGTAATTGCTCTAATCACTCCGGTAGGCATTGTACCTTGGCCCAACAAAAGGATGATGCAATAGCAGCTTCAGAAGCCTGCTGGCCCTTCAACCTGACATCTCTGACAGCAGCGCATTTGTTTTAATGGGAGGGTTATTTGGAGTTGCTGCTGTTCAACAGGGGAAAGCCCAGTGAGTATTCCTAAGTTGGCCAGAGATAAGGGCCTCATTAAAGTGCTCAGGAGTACTTATTTGCAGGTTGACTTGCTGTGATGATCAGTTGGTGGAAAGCTATAACAACGAGAAGGAGAAAAACATGTCATAGAGCATTGGCTGCAGGTTTGTGTTTCTCAAGAGCAGCAAACAATTAGGGTGGTGTGTCATCAAAACTTTCACATCAACAAAGCAACACATTTGCTTTAAATGAGACAAAGTCAAATCTACTTAAAGGAACTTAAAGGAAACCAGAACTGGAACATTCTTCTGATGTGCAAGCCATTTCAGGATGCCAGACTGTTTGAGAAGAGTATTGGGTGAAAGACCCCATGAGGAACCTCTAGTTCCTTCCTGTAATTCCTGCTTTTTTCCTCCTTCATGTCAAATAAGTCTCTGCTTATAGCAACAAAGTTTTGTGAAATCTGGTCTCCCTTCTAAAGCAGATGAAGCAGCCTGAGATATCTCCATCTTCCCAGCTACAGGATGTCTTAAGAATGACTGCTGTGTAGAAAGGAGCAGTGTCTGTTTGCCTGGTTATAAAGGGATGCTACATTTCTTAAGCTCTTCAGCCACTCCACCCTCCTAATCATTTGCTACATTTGGAAGCTGGGTGTGTTCAGGGCTCTCCTTGTTCAGAAAAAGTCTGATGCACGCATTAAATGCCCAAGATGAACACGAGTATCTGGTTTGCTGGCTGCCACAAGAGCATCTGCCTCACAAACAGTATGCGCTGTGTGATTTTATTGCCCACTCTCTCAGTATCAAAAGCAAATGCTGCTTGCTGGGATGCACTCCCAAGTATCTCATCTGTAAGTACTAAGTGAATTGTCATTGAAATATACAGCATAGCCTTCTATTATGAGAGCTAAAATGTTTAACACATGGGTGAGTCCCCTCTGGGGGACTAACACTTGGCAGAGCTGGCCTCCCTTAATAACATGTTATTCTCCAGTGGAATGACTACTATAGATAATACTAAGTGGATGTAAGTGAAAGGCATGCTGGTAAATACTTTGTTTATTTTTACTTACTTCTGTGTGCGTGTGCACACATGCAGCAGCGTGTGTCAGTGGGGAGTTCAGGCTGCTTGACCTTCAGAAAATAGGTGGAGCTGCAAATTCGGCAGCACAGTTGTTTGCACTGCTTTAAGCATTCATTCCCCTGTAATGGAAGAATTCCAGAGCTGACCCTTAGGGCAAGTTTGTAGTTTATATCACCTAGCTGCTGCCAGGCAGTGGGAGCTGTGATTCAGCTTTATATTTAAAATGCATTTTTGTCTTAATTATTTGCTGTTAACTTAGGTTGTCAGCATTTTGCAGGAGGGTGTGCACGTGGATGTGCACGTGATTTGTGTGTGAGAGAAAAGAGGAAGACTTGGAGTGTAACTGAGCATCAGCCCATTTAACGAGGGTTGTGGCTTCTTGCTTGGTGACCAGTGCACAGGAAAGCCAGGATGTGCTCGGGAAGGTAGCCACATTTGCCTTCTCTTAAAAGTTTTATCCAGGAAAGGTGAATTTGAATGGATTGGCCCACCCTGACTAGAGCTATAAATGGTGACTGGAAGTCTGGAGAATGACCTGCAGGATCGTTTTAGTAATATCACAGCAAAGGCAGCACTTGAGTGTCACACGTATAAAGGGATGCAGCTTTAGCCCATGCTTTCTTCAAGGCTGATAAATATCTTCATTAAATTAAACTTAAATTAAATTAAAGGTTGATCACCCAAAATATATCCTCTTGAGGTAGTGAACTCTTACCATGGCTTGTCATTGGAGTTCTTGGGCCACTGAAGCCTCTCCTGAGCTAACTTTTGAAACATTGTTATCCTTATATCCAGCTCCACTTAATTTTATTCAGGGTTACATGAGAGTTTTGGAATATTGGAAAACTATAAAAATTACGTAGCTGCTGTCATTCACTGATGTAAAAGGTAATTTATTTTGACTTACTGGTCCTATTTTTTTCCTCTTGTCATACCAGTATTAATAAGTGATTGTTTACTTCCTTGAAGGTAGTCAGTTATATCCACACTTGGTGCCCACAGCTGCAGCTCCAGTGGCTTTGATTTGCAAAGCTGTGGATTTGGCCCATGTTCTCAGTGGACCAATTCCAGATACACGTGAAAGTTAGAATCCAACCCAACAGGTATCCAGAACGGTTACAGTTTTAATTGTGGGAATTACTTGTGTAGGGACATTATAGTGAAATTTGATTATAGCTGCTTCGACAAGTGTAACACTCTGTAGGAAAATCAATCCTGTTTCTGTAATGAAGAAAAACAAGTCATTTTCAAAAGGAAATATGATTATACATTCACAGCTTAGGTTGAAGAAACAGAAGGCAGCTTAATACAGTGCAGGCTTGCTCAGAGGGAATATCCACTCGCTGAGGCCAGCATAACAAGATTGGATTCCAGTTTAATGTGGTTGTGACTCAAATCCCTTTGGAGAGTTTGTTTGACAATCTGACAAAGTTATCTCAAGAAAAATAGGTTAAAAAACATAAACTTGACTTCAGTAACTGCATTTCCTCTTCAGCATGTAAAGTATTTTGCCTGGAGGCCCCTGCAGCCCGAAGCCCCACAGGTAATACCACTTTGTGCCTTTACATAAACCAAAATGTTTTAGCAGGCATTTTGCTCCAAGAAAAGGTTTGCCATGTGATCTTAATACGGGGAAATAAGGTCCTTCTGATCTCTCTATATGAAAAAGAGAATATGAAGGAGATGAAGTGTAACTGTTGTTACTGCAAGGACATGGGCTCATTTCCAGTAATTTCTAACTACTGTTTTAGTTATATTTGAGTGGATGCCTAGTTCCCTCATGATGCATTTCAGAAATCCCTGTTTAAAGTTGAATCCTCACACTTAGTGTCAAAGCAGAATGTGCTAAGTGAAAGTGAATTTACAGCACTGCTCTGCTTCCACAGATGGGAAATGGAGGCCCGGAGAAATGTGCCACGTTGCCTTTGGGCCTAATTGCTTAGTCACTGGCAGAGTCGAGTCTCCCCCACACTCTGTCTTCGGGCGCAGTCACAGAGTCGCAATGGCAGTAATTGGAGCCTTCAAGATATTACAACCTCTAACTATTCATTACTGTCCTCAGTTGTCATTTACCATCTTTCAGCTGGTGGTTACCAACCCACAGTTGAGCCACCAGAACAGATTATGTAAATCCTAAAGATTCAAAGCCTAGTCGGACAGGTCTTTGTTTTGCACCTTCATCTCCTCCTCACCTCCATGAGGAAAAAACTGAGAGAGTTGAGTTTGTTCCGCCTGGAGAAAAGAAGGTTCCAGGGACACCTTATTCTGGACTTTCAGGACATAAAGGGGGCCTATAAGAAACATGGAGACAGACTTTTCAGTAGGGCCTGTTCCAATAGCACAAGGACTAATGATTTTAAATTAAAAGAGGGTCAGTTTAGATTATATATAAGGAAGAAATCTTTTATGATGTGATTGGTGAAGCCCTGGAATCGTTTGCCCAGAGAGATGGTGGTCCCGTCTCTGGAAATACTGAAGGCCAAGTTGGACAGGACACTGAGCAACCTGATCTAGTTGAAGATGCTGCTGGTTATTGGAGGGGGGTTAGGCCATATAACTTTTAATGGACCCTTCTAACCCAAACTAGTCTATAATTTTACTGTCTTATCTCAGGTTTAGATTGAGCTGTATGAACTGAAGTAAGTGGGGCATGGGATATTTTTGGAAGCACAAAGTAACATGAGTGGCTGGCCATGACAGCAGACTGTCCTGTCTCCAGGGCATCAGCTGAGGAGTACAGAGAACAAAAGCTTCTCTAAAACCAGCTGAAGATGACCCCAGCACAATGTTGCAGTGACCCAAGATGTTGATAAACAATCAGGACAGGTCACAGGACACAGGAGAGGATACACACTCAGTTGAACAACTTTCACTCTGAATTCCTGCAGGGTTCACTCAGATCATGAGCTGGGGCCCTTCCAAAGAGCATTCTGAAGTTCAGCATTGTCTTTATGCCCTTCAAGCCCCAAATTGATTCAGATCCAAATGTTAGGACTCAAGAGCTGCCACCTCTCAGATAGCTTAAGTCCCTTTGTCCTCAGTGTTCAGTAAACATCACTGGTTGGGTGGGCACCTTCCTGAAAAACATCTACAGGATGATATTTGGGAACACTTCCTTTCAGAAGTTCTCCTCATATTCTAGGTCTCCCCATATTTTAAGTATAACCTTCTGCCTGTGGTTATAGCTCTTCTCACAGACCCAAATGCCTCAGAGAACAGGAACCTGCCATTTCTTGGCCTTACTGTGCTGAGAACAGGTTTGTCAAAACAATTTGTTCTATCCTCTGTTCCCCCTTCCCTGCTCATGCAGCCCATCGTGAAACACCATTCTCTGGGCATCACATCTGCACTTCTCTATCACCAGCTTGTAGCAGGAAATGGACACTTCCGGGGCGGAGCAAACGACAGATCCATGTTGCCACCTACTGCGTCCCGAAACTGTGATGCCCTGAGACTTTTTTGACATTAAAACAATGCCTTGCTTGCGACATGGTGACTTTCTAGGGTTGTTCCTGTGGTAATAACAGCGTCATAAGCAGAACATAACTTTCCTACCACAGTGCAACAGGCCATCATCCCGAACTACACCTGAGAGATGAGAATGAATGGCGTATGGGATATGCTGCACTCTGGGCTATCTCAGGGCACCAGCTGACATAAGCACTATCTGATGTGATTTGAATAATTCAACAGGAATGCATGGCTGTCTGCACCAAATTTGTATTGCCAGGTGATCCAGTAATGCATAAATCCAATCTTAGTGATCATCTGACCACAGCCTAAATGCTTGGCTGTATCATTAATCTCACTGTGTGATTTTAGACAAGTCATTTTCCCTTCCCTGAAAATTACTTTCCCACAGCTGGAAAATGGGACATAAGAGGTTCCTGTAAACTCATATCTCTTGGGGGCTTACTGTCCTGCTGCAGGATGTAAGTAAATGCTTGGTTAGAATGAGTGTTTGCAAAGAAATAGTAATCATAAAATAAAAAACTTTAAAAGATGAGAGAAGTGAGAATGGAGAACAGTTGTGTTTTAAAGGTTGGTTGAAGGCTGTCTCCAAAAATAACGGACTTTATTTTTATCCAGAAAACAACTTTTAGAGAAATAAACTGTTTATCTGTCCATCCAGTAGACGCAATTAGTCCAAAGGAGCACTTTCTGAGGGCTGTACTCTGGAGCACAGAGATCAGCTTCAGCATTTGCAAATTCTGGTACTGCAGAATCTTTCTGCTTCTGTAATTAGTTAGATTAAACTGAAATAGTATTTGTAGTTTTATCCATCTGCTCCTTATTCTGTTTTCAAATGGGTTCTTCTCTTTATTTCTGGACTGAAATATGTCCGTGAAGACTATGAGGTGATTTCACATAATGTTAACCTGTGAATCACCACAAGGTGATTCCACCACCAAAAAATAGATATGTGGGAATATTATGATGCAATTCATCTTTGTTCAGTCAAATTTTTTATTTAAAAATTTTTAAAACACTGAGAGAAAATGGCATAATATGGATTAGAAGTCATTCTAAACCATACTTACTAGCTGTTTCAAAATTGCATGTTATAACCTTTCAAAATAACTTATGCTAAAGTAGTGTGTAATGTTGAAGGAAGTATTGCATTTACTCAGAGTATTTTTCTCTCACTACCAAAGTCTGCCATATACTGCCACTGTTACTATTGCCCTTAGTGAGCAATGGGTTTGCCCATTTTGGGAAGAAAAGCAGTTTAAACACTATGGGCTAGATTCAGTCGTGTACGGGAACACCTCAAATCTGTCTAAAGCCTGTTTTAAGATCATATATCCTTTTTAGTTTGTTCCTTTGTTCCCTTTTTAAAAAATATATCCCTGTTGCACAAAATGGGGACTGACTGTAAGTGAATTAGTCCCCAGTTTAACAAAGCTGTTAAGGTTAAGAATGTTTAAGTGTGTGAGTAATCAATAAGCTCAACTCCAGGGACATGAAATAAGTATGTGAATACACAGCTCTCTGAATACATGCCTTGGCATGGCTGAGGAGTGGGAAGTCTTCTTCATAAAGCTGATCCCAGAGCTGCTGAAGAGTGGGGAACTGCAAATTAAAGCAGCCACCCGTGTACTGAACAATCTTTTCTCTAACACAGCCTCCTGAGTTTTAGCTGTCATGCTTTGCCCATCATCATAGTACCTGGAAAGTTAAGGCAACCATTTTACACTAGATTCTAAGATTAAAAATGTTTACACTTAAGTTTTTGACCGTGGAAATTTACTTACATTACTTTTTGGCCACAGAGGGAGCGCATATTTCCTTACACACCCACCCAAAAGTTGATGATTTCAAAAAACCCCAGGCCTAGAGAATATGAAGGAAACGTATTGTTCAAATCAAGGTTAAATTTATAATGCGCTTTGATCTTCAGTAAAAAGTAACAAATTAAGAACATTATCCTATGCCTACCACAGATTTAAAAATATTAAAAATGGAGTAACTCCTTTTACTCATAAGGATCTAACATCTTTAATATTGTGCAGGATTATTTCTTAATTAATATCACATTTACTAGCATTTTATCCAGCAAAGGTTTAAATGTCTCAAAGAAGATATTTTACAGTTTATATCATTCTGTCAGTGTTGAGATAATGGTGTTATTGGTGCTGCATAAAAATCACTGAATAAGTATTAAAAGTAAGTGGAAAAGTTCTTGCCATTTCCAATGAGAAACAGTGTGCCACATGTTTTTTGAGCTGGTATTTCAGATTGTGAATTTTAGTAAATCCTTCAGGTAAAATGGAGGGTAAGTCTCTGTCAAACTACTAAGTTAAAAAAAAGAAATTACCACCACCATACAAAACCCCCTTTTATTTCTGAATTACATTTAGGGCAGATATTTTCAGATAACAAACCGGACCTAGCAGTCAGTCAAAACCCTTTCTGTGAAAGCTGTACATGCCAAAGATTTTTTCTAAGTTAATCTGGTGCCCTTTTTATTTCTTTATTACAACGAAATTGTGAATCTTTTTCTTCTGTTTGGTTTTTTCCCCCTATACTTGTTTGCTTTAAAAATAATGGGTAAAATCCTGCCCAGCTTAAGCCCCTGGGAGATCTGCCAAGATATCAGTCATCTAGTGCAGCTTTCACACCATAATGTAAGTATTATGGATGTTGAATTTTAAATAAAAACATCCTCTTTCCAAATGCTTTTTAGACAATAAAATTAAACAAAATGAAAAAAATCAAAACAGACAAGGCTAAAAACCCTTTCTCTCTGAAACACTTGACTTTTTTTTGCCCCTTTTTTGACTCTTCCGATGTTTTAATTTAAATACTTTTTGGTTCTCACAGGCAGGCAGGCAAGACAGGACCTGAACAGTGAACAAAAAATCCCTGCTTTCTTTTTACCTCCTTTTAAGAAATGCCTATCAGACAGTCTTTATATGCATAAAAATAAATTTTAAAAAGCAAACAAATCTATTATTTTTACGGGTCATGATTAAGATTTCAATTGTTGGCTTACTCAGTTAATTCACCTTTTAGCTAACATTTCGTTTTTGAGCAAGAGATATTGACTCATTTACTGAAGTTCCTAACAAGCAGTTCCATTCTATTCTTTCAAATAGAGGTCTTTCACTTTTCTTAAATCTTATTTCTTTCTATTTTCAGGGGCTTTTAGTGTTTGCCTATGCAAATAGATTATAGACACTGCTGATTTAGATGACGCCTCCATGCAAGCACCAAATGATACTCCCTTTTCCATCAGCTGGCAAGGCATTTCAAGAGCATTGAGGCAAGGCAAATTTAAGTTGTGACATTGTAATAGGAATTCTTGTGAAGCACAAAATGTTTAATAAATGACAAAGGTATGTCTTGAGGAACAGCTGAAAGGCATCTATACTCAGGCATTTCTACAGCATAAGAAAAGCAGAATGAGACAAATTTATTGTTGTTATTTTTATTGATTAAACTTCATGTTAAATTTGACATAAGTGTATTCAATGGCAGTGTAGTCTCTGAAGCTACTGTCTAATCCAACTAACTTGAGGATAAACTCTCAGTTATACAGGTAATGTGTATTAAGCAGCTATTAGCTGTGACACACACAGTGATACAGTATAAGAAAATTTGGCGGGGGGAGGATTCTTTATGTTTGAAAGAGGCTTGCAATATTGCATGACAGGGCATGCAAAATACTCTTCTATTAAATAAAATTAGTAATATGTGAGAGCTAGTTAAGGAATAGCTGACACATGGGCAAATGGGTTATAAATCTTTCTCCACTTGCTACATGCAAGGCTTTAAGAACACAGATTCATGTCAGAACACAAATAGGTATTGTATTATCATGCTTGTGTAGAAAAAGTCTTGCAGATGAAAGGAAGACTGCAAAACACAGCATCACCTATATACAGGTATATGAGATGGATTTCAGAAAAGTTGATCATCTTTTTATTAGGAAACTCACCTAAATCTGCCCACTTCTTTTTTAAAATTATACAAGCATATGGCCCTTTGCCTCTCAGTGAGGCAATTTGTGTTTCTTTCCATGAGTTAAGCTAGATCAGGCCCATGCCACAGCCTCATGTCCGCTATTAAAACACAGCTATGGAATATCCAGGCCTGACCGTGTCCCTGCCATTAGAGGCATAAGAGCCTCACTTACAGACAGACAGATAGAGCTGGGGCAATCTGACTCCGCCTGACCTTTCCCTTGGAGCACATGAAGGACACCTCTTATTTTGCTCCAAAGAGAGAGGCTCCTACCTTGGGGAGTAATTCTGATCTCTGTCTGTGGGTTCTTTCTCCTTACTTTCACTAGTAGAGTTCAAAAGTAGTTTCTCTGCAAACACAGGGTTTTTTTCCACTGTAAAAGGTATGTATTATTATTCCAATGTCACACTTCTTTATTATGTTCTTCACAGACATGTAGTGTAGTCTCATTTTTTGTTGTCCTCTTGTAAGTGACCCCAGGGGAAACTCAGGTAACTCTCTTGCTGTAATCTGGCCCTCACCTCTTCAGTGATGGCAGCTCTGAGGACTGGTTCAAGCTCTGAGGAAGCAGAATATGCTTCCTCTATCAGAAGCTGAATGTACACTTCTTCCAATACATCTGAAAAAGGTCATTTATACTTACTTCTTCTAGAAAGGCTGTGTGATCTGTACAGGGCTCTTCTGAATTGGATTTGTCCCTGTCTTGAGCTGTGAATTATGCTTTTCTGACTACTCAGTAGTTTAGTCTTCATCTTCTAGTATGTTACTCCCTTCTCTTTGAACTGATGGGGAGGATGGGGAGGATGGAAAGCCTTTCTTTAGAGGTCCATGGGGTTCCCTGTACGGAAGGAAAGCTCCTGCAGATCCAGTGGTGGGCTTTGTTGTGTCAGTTTAGGTTCTGGGCTGCAGGCTTGCCAAGCCTGAAATTCTGACAGAAAGTGTTTTTTATGTTTTCTCCCATCTCCTTATCTCTTCCCTGCTCCCCAGAATATTTTATTGTTATTTTAGAGCATCAATCTCTGATATCTATATGCAATGCTTCCTGTACACTGTTTCATTCATCTGACCATAAGTCATTTAAGTTAAGGATGTGTCCTTTGCAGACTTAGTCCAATGAGTAAAGGACCTGAATTTCATGCAGACCAGCTGTATGATAAAAACAAAAGTTAATATTAGCTACTATTTCAGCTACCTAGTCCAAATTTATTATGTTTAATTGAATAGTGATAAATTCAGTTACCAGTATAGCAGATCCCCTTTTCTTTCCCAAGCATCTATCAGTCCTCCCTCAAACAATATTATATTTATGGGCATTTTAGGTATTCACCTACAGCCACCATACAGCAAGATATAAATGGGGACAACTCCAAGAGGAAAGACAAACTGATAGATTGTTAGACAGACTGAATCAGTTTGTAGAGTTGACAATTATATTCATTAACTCAATCAGCCTTCCGTTAATAGTGTGGGTTTGATTGCCGTCTTGCCTACAGGTAAATCTCCATCAAAATTACAACCATCAGTTAGTCCCCATTTTTAGAAACTCTATGTGCTGGGGGGGAAAAAAAAGTAAAATCTGTTGCCGTATCCTTTCTTCCAGAAGCAAAAAGCTGCTCCAAAAGCAACGGGAGGTGCGGAGCCACAGTGACCTCAGCCGGCGCTGCAGAGACCGTGCGGCACCGGTGCCCCGGCGGGGACCGCATCCACAGCTCTGCCGTGCCGTGCTTCCAGCGAGAGGGTGCCCAGCATTTTTCCACCCTCTGGTACTGCTTTTGCTCCCTGATACAGATCCAAGTGCTGGATCGGAGGTCTCAGACTGGGCTGAAATCTTCTTCAACTCACCATCCTCATTGCCTCTGAGAAACAGGGTTCAGGATGGCCACACCTCCAATGCCTCTGGATAAGGATGTGTAACAGCAGCTAGACAGATGCTGGCTGATACCGGTGAGAACAGCTTATGGGTTAAAATTATTATTACTATTTTTTGCAGGCACTTGTAGCAGACTTTTTGAAACTGTCCCCAACATATAGTAATAAGCAGCATACATCTGATGCTGATGTCAGCATCAAATTTAAGGGCTGTGGTGACTTGAAATAAATAATTCTCAGTAAAACTCTCTATGAAGTAAATCAATTTCATAAAAATTTCTACGCTTTATAAAATTATGTATCTCATATTCTTATATCACAAATTCTCAAGTCACAGTTCATCATTATTCGGTACATCTTCATGAAGAAAACAATGCTGCTAAGAGCAATAACATACACATTCCAAGATGAAAGGTGATCATTTCTGTCCAAGGGCTCATTTTCATATTTCTGCACTCATTTTGTGCCAGTTTGTTGAACTGAGATCATTATGTTTGCAAATAACAGAATCATCATTTTCACCTAAAAGCATCTTTTATTTTCCCTCGTGAAGTTTTCATCATTTAAAAATACATCATGTGTTACTGAAGCCATATAAATGTGAGTGAGTCTTAGTTTCATGGATAATAGAGACCTATTTTTTCTACTAATAAGGAATAAAACCAAGATATTTTATTTCTCAGCACAGCAAAAAAATTGTGCATAACCCCAGAATATACAGATTGTACACTCAGCTAAAACAAATGCATCTTGTTCTATTTACATTCATGAGGTGATGTGGATTTCCACCAACCCAAGAATCAAGCTTCCTGTGTGTTCAGGGGCAATGTCTCTGTAGTCCACAATCCTCATAAAATCTAAGCCATCTTTTCCTGGCCCAGGTTCACATGCTGTGAAACAGAAAGCCTGTTGTTGGGAGCTGGAGTAGGTCAGAGCACCAAGCTGTGCTGTAAGAAAAGGTCACTCAGAGGGCTGAAGACCGAGGGCAGTTGAGGTTAAAAAGTGGGAAGAGCAATCTGGGAATGGGGCACAGCCAGTGTTCACAGTCAACAAGTTCACATCAACTCTGTGACAAAGTTTTCAGGGAGCCACAATTTCACCCTGAATCTGCTTCTCATTGCAGCAGATTTTGAGAAGTGATGCTATGTCCCTTATTCGGAGGAAATTCTCTTAGAACTTACACTGCTCTAGAGAGATATGACTTTTTTTGTCTGATATGGTGTATCTGGGCCCTTTAGATCTGACCACTTGTGTCCAGAAGCTTTAAACCTGAACTGCATTTATTTTACACAACCACAAGCAAGTAGTACATGTTTCCTTTCCCCCTTTTGAAGTTAGGAATCTATACATGCCCTTGGCTTGTTGTTTTTGTTTTTTCTACTTGCATCATCTGGAGAACCAAAAATGATCCAGAGGTCCATCTGTCAGAAAAATGTAATTTTTTAGTCAAATTCCACACTACTATCAGGAGAATAGACATTTCCCTTCTAGCTGCAGCCTGAGTCAGTTTTCTTTTGTGTGCTCTAATGTGCTTCTGACCAGCCAAGGGGTTTTTTGTTGTTTTTTTTGGCTGGGTGGATGTTGGCTTATTGGTTATGAGAGCCTGTACAATCACTGCAGTGGAAATAAAAAGCCCTGACACTAGAGCAGTAGAAATAACAATGTTGGTTTCTTCCCACTAAGTGGAAATAACATGGTTTGTTCCACCAATTTGAAGTCCAGAATACCTGACATGAGATGGTGTCTAACATTTTGCATTTTTTCTGGGAAAATGTCTCAGCCACACCGCACTGTGCCAGAACAAAACTGCACCAAAAATGGCGAGGTACAAGGTCAGTGATAACAGGACAGATTCTCAAGGCTAAGGTAAATTGGAAGCATGAAGTGTACAGGGACTTCTATCAACTGATAATGTGTCCCAAAACATTTATTTCACTGACTAGCTGAAAGTCAGTTCTTGAATATTGGGCCCTAATACCCCTGTGTGAAAGTCTTTTAAAAGACTGTCTCTAAACTCCAAAAAATAAATATATAATGAGTGATAGACACTTCCAATAACTGATCACATATAACTGACAGGAAGAAATGGTGAGCCGAGTTGAATAAATCATGCAGCTTGCTGAACTCAACAGCATCATATATTTTTAAGGTAAGTCCTCATGGATTTTGAATAAAACAGGAATCGCTCAGAAAAAGACATGCTTTTGCCTGTTCCTTATCTCACCATATTAAGGCAATAAAAAGCCAGTAAGTTGCCAGATTCACCTGTTTCTTTCCCTGGTTCCTTTGCAATTCTGCATGATCAAAGATTAATAAGGAACAAAATCTTTCTACTACCCACTTGTAACATCATTTTTAGTATATACTCTATCTAAAAGGACTTAAAAATATCTGTAGTTAAAAAGTATTCTAAAGTTTTAGAGGGACCCTAGATGTGTTAAGTTTAATACAAACATGAGGAAATACAAGTACCTACTTCAGTGGACAGTGAATCAGAACTGACCTACAGTGGGAGAGGCTGAACAGGCAGAAAGTATTTTTCAAATACATGAATCAGCCACATTTCCATGAGGAAATTTTAAAACATAATTACTAAAAAGTAAAAGAAAAATGAAACATAAATGCTTCTTTTTAAGGTTTTTCCATTTCCTTTCTCCACAAAATTTTATATATTTTTATTGTCTCCTTTAGGGCAATTCCTACAAAGCTCTTTTCCAAGACTTCTTTAACTTTCCTTCATATTTATTGGCAATTTAAAATGAAATTGAGTGTCACTTGGCATTACTGAATATCCCCAGGGTCAGCAGTACCTTCATTCAGACCCTGAGACTTCATCCCAACTTTGTGAGCACAGATGGGGCTGTACAATGGAGGGGGACCAGCCTGATTACTTCTCTGCCTCTGTCTCACATGACACCGAATATAAGCAGGGCACTGGACAGTGCTGGTGGGGCCAAGGGGAGCGCCTTTGAATCATCCCAGTCATTGGGCTGCTCTCCTGTTAATGGCATGGTAACAGTAAATTTAAAATCAATTGCCTTTATGTAACACTCTCCATTTGTCATCTCACAAGACAGACGTTTCCAATTTTCTGTGTTGGTTAAGCTGGAGCATAAATAACTGACTTTCCAAAGATTATCAATAGCACCTGTATTAATTAAATAGCAGAAGGAGAACTAGGCAGGCAGAAGTGGTCTGGGAAGTGTGGCATTAGCCCAGTATGAAAAAGACTCATGCTCTTCTGATATGTTTTCCTGGGCAGCCTTGAGCAAACCACTTACTTACCATGTTGTGTCCTGTTTGGCCAAACTGGACAACGAATCCTTCCTTGTTCCATGAGAGGGTTTGATGTAAGAATAAATATATCAAAGATAAGAACATACAGTCTACGTAATGGTGTGGTGTACATGACTTACAGTACAATTACAGTTATGAGATTTTTTTGAACTTTGGTCCGGTCACCTTACACCTTCCCTTGAAATAAATTGTTATTTTGCCCCAGTGTAATTCTATGCAGGCTTCATAAATATCTGATCAGAACATTTGCTTGACATTTTTCCCAGACTAGCCTGAAGTAAAAGAGAGATGTACGAGGGGAAGATGAAGATACACATGGATGTTTTTCTGTTACAGCTCCTGGATCAGATTCTCAGCTGATAGAGCTATAGGGTACTTGGATTACAATCAATGTAAATCTCCTGACTGATACCATCTGAGAATCTAGTCCCATCTTCTAAAATCAGACTTTTTTTTCAGAGGACTGTGATACCTATAATGGTTTTTTCTGTCTGTTTGTTGAAAGATGTAATGAGAAAATAGAATGAGCTTTAACAGTGAACTTCTGGGCTTTTCTGAATTTCAGTTTACTCTTACTGTAATATCTTTTTTTATGTCACAACTAGACTGCAGATAGAAAAGCTGACTGTGTCGAGGGAATTTGGTGTTTTACATTTAGAAGGAACATTTAATGAATTATGCTGCCCCCAGATAACCCCTATTTCATTTGTATATAATGCTCAGGGCTAAGGATTGTCTTCCTGATCCTTCTCAGATGTTAGGCAATACAATTCAAGAGTGGTCAAATTACTGCTCCCATCCTTACTTCAATTCTGCAAGTGCTGAGCACCTTAACTCCCACTGAGGACATAAAATGGCTTAAATACAATAAAAATCTTAAATTTATCAAAGGCGTAAACTTCAGAGTGAAATCAAATACCTAACTGTTTTCTTTGTATGGCTAGAGTGCAAAACATATTACATAAACCTGACCTTTTAATAATATACTATTTAGTTCTTTTTATATTAGTACCTAATTGTTTGGGTTTTTTTACGAAAAGTACTCTAAAACATTAAATTGTTTATAAGTATTCTGCCCCCTTAATCTCTGGAGGTATTACTGACTCAGCTCCCACTAACTGGACTTGTCAGTTTGCAATTTCACATCTTTAGGAGGGGAAGAACAGGTATTTAAGTTGATGTCAGAAAAAACTAAGAAGAATACATCAAATGGCACATTGGTAAATGAAGTGCCATTGGTCTTAGGAAGAAACTATTTTATTACTTAACAGCCTTTCAGTAAAAAAACCTGAAAAAGTAATCAGACAGCAGGCTTCAGAGTAGAAGTTTGTTGTCTGTCAGGGTCAGCGAAAAGACTTCTCCCCCTTCCCCTCTGTCAAGACACTGGTATAATTGGCTCCATGCATTATGGAAAGTAGCACCTCTCCCTATGGCACGAGGCCATTGTCAGCAGCCTCTGGAAACTGGGCCTTACCCCCAACATACTTATGTGCTTCTCATCCTATGTCTCCATTTCGTGTTTGCTTTCATTTTGTTTGTTTTTAAAATATGCTAATTATTTGCAGCCTATAAACACATGTGCATATTTGTACCTATGTGGGAGATCAGACCAGAAGAAAAGTTTCTGCCTTTCATCTCTGAGGTTAAGCAGGTGGGTGAAAGCCAGCATGACTTAGGTGTGGCTGCAGAGACCAAGCAGCAAGCCCTCCAAGTGACTGGACCCTCACAACAAGCATAAAGTTTAACTACTACATACAGTGTCAGCTGCAGTGACACATCTCTGTCAAACCAAGCTGTGAAAAATTAACTAAAGTCAGTCTGAAAAACTTTACATTTTTTTAATGCAATATGCAACCAGTTTCCTGTAAGACTTTTGAAGTGTTGCCTGAGGACTGCATTTGGCCTCTGATTTCTACCCCACCCAGATGTACAGAGAGAGCAGCAGCCTATGGGACAATGATATTTTCAACCACTGTCAGCCTGAGCCTTGGACAGGAAAAATTGGTGTAACTTCAGTGAATACAGTATACATCACCAGCTACAGTGGAAATGGGCTAACTTAATTATCTGAGGACCTGCCCTGTGTTTCCTTAAAGAGCTCTAAGTACTTCTTCCCTTCTGTTTTATTGTGGTTTTGTTATCATGTGAATGAACAAAGGAAGAATCAGTGGCTGCAGAAGGCTTACCCCAAGCGTTCTCATTTGAACTGGTGGCAAAACTTTCCTTGTCAAGAGTGGAAGTCCATTTGGACTGTAATGGTGTGTTTCTATAGGATTTCCCACTCCTTAGGATTCTGTATGAATCACTAAGCATTTTCAGTTGATACAGCAATACTGTTTCAAGAAGAAAACTCAAGTTTCAAGTTTCAAGACGAAAACTCAAGACCAAATATTGGAATAGGAAAGGAATGTTTTTGAGTAGCAAGATGATTTTCTTCCACCTGTTTTCCACTTGTATTCCTGCTTTGGTAGAACCACAAATAAGAGCTGTTTGACCAGCAGCACTTGTTGTTGCTCCAGGGCAGACAGCATAGGAGAGAACCAACACGTGCTCCACTGCCCATGCAGAATCCAGATGTTATAAAGTACAGCAGCAGCAAGACAAGCTGTGAAATAGAAATAGACAAAACATTCTGCAAATCCAAAGACTCCTTCATGTACTTGCTTCTCAAACAAATAGCAACCTGATGTGTCAGAATTGAGCTTTTGGCACCCGTGTCAGTGGAGGATGGAAAATAGCTCTCCCAAGGCCTGCAGAGCTGGGTGCCTCCATTACAGCAAAGACCTTGTACGTGCCAAATGGCAAACACCTCTCTTTGGTGTGAGCAATGATTCATGGAAGAGCTGCAGGTCTCCACGTTCCTCCTCTTTATTTTCAGTATTGGCCCAGCTGCCTTTCATGGTGTACATAAAACCATTTGTATGAGGACATGGTATGTTTTTGTCTTGAGGAAACCTGTTGCAAAAGATCTGCTTGAAGTTCCTGAAATCTTCCCCCTTGACTAGACCCAGCCAATTGCAGATGAAACTTTGTCAGGAAAGTTGCAGTGCTGGTGGGGTTGCTACAGCAGATTACCTTAGTATTTGTTGGATCGTATATTGTTGGATTCAACCTTGTGAATTGTTCCTGCTAGTGGAATATGCTAGTGGGTATATACATTTACACATAGTCAAAGATTTGGGTATAGTGGAGAAAGATGTGCTACAGCCAGATAGTTCACAGAATCACAGCATATTCAGAGTTGGAAGGGACCCAGAAGGATCATCAAGTCCAGCTCTTAAGTGATTGGCCCATACAGAGATCAAGCCCACAACCTTGGCATTATCAGCACCATGCTCCAATCAACTCAGCTGAATCACATGCCATATATACCAAGCTTTTCCGTGTATAGCCCATTTATCCCAAAATTGGTCATTTTGCCAATGACCAGAAGATAAGCTTAGTTTGCAAGCATGAAGTGGTATTCACAATATTTTTAATGATCATTGCTCTATAGGTATTTCTGATGAGTAGTAAAGATTGGTCATTTCTAGCCCATAGGCTAGGATGCTACAGCTGTGAGCCCAAACTACAGTAGCTTGACACTTAACTGTGTTTTCTGCATACCTTTGAGATACCTGAATTCCTTCAAAAAATGCAAAACAATTAAAGACATTCTGTTAGTTCCGTTTTGAGTGTTCAAGAGAATATTACACACTGATAACTGATCTGATTATTGCAACTGAGCTCCAAGTTGCATAGATTGTCTCTAAGATTGCATCTCAGCTTCTTTGCTCTCTTTACTTAAACACTGCATCTCTGTGGAAAGCTGATACAGCCCAGTCCTAAGGCCTAGGATGTGTATTAAGAGTCGTAGATCCATATCAAAATCTCAAGAAAAAAGAGGTTTGCAGTGCATGCAGCAGGCATGTAAGGAAATGCTCAGCAGGATCTGAACAGATTTTGTTATCCCAGTTAGGGATAATGATAGCTCCTGCATTGTAGCTGCACTTCCTTACTCAGGCAAAGTTCTGCTCTGTTTAATGTCATCTGGTATATGAGGACTGCCAAATTCTAGTGAAATAATTAAATAATATGGTGTTTCTCTGCCCCAAAAGAAACAGGTTTACTATGTCTTTGAATAAATGAAATTTGCAGAGTTATGTTTTTATGTGCCCAAGAAGTTAGTGCAAGGCCATAATCTGAAAACATGCAAGCCACCAGCTATTCTGCCCTGATACCCTGTATAGAGACTTTTAATCATGAAATACATGTTATCTTATTCCACTACATTCACAAAGGGTTGATCTTAAAACTTCTGTGTCATTTTGGCACCTGCCCTATGCTTCTGACAGCAGTTCTCTTAGCTGGGGGCAGCAAACCAACATGGTTCAGTTCTTCAGCCTCAAATAACAGCAGCTCAGCTCATAAACACAAATCAGTCTTCATGGCTAATTTCAATGAACACAGCAGGCTTTGAAAGAGGATGGTGGAAGGGTGGCCATGAGCTCCTGTCCATCTCTGTTGGAATAAGGGCCATAATCTCCAGCAAAAGGACAAAGAAGATACCCAGGGACGGTGACCCCGTAAACTACCTCAGTGAGCACTGGCAGGGGCCATCTGAGCACACCCTGAGGGCTCACCACTCTTCCTGTGAAGAATGAGCACAGACAGCTTCTGTACCCTCAGTTTTCATCTTACCTTACCCCCTGCTGATTTCCCCACACAAACAGGCCTTTGGCTGCCCTTTAGTCTGCTTGCTCCACAGATATTTGTTAGTCAACTTTAAAACTGTGAGGAGTAAGAATTGGCATCAAAGATGCCCCTGTTATTTAGAGACCGCTTCTGGACCCCGACCACATTACAAAGCTAAACAGAAAATCTTGCTGACATCTGGGAAACAAAATTTTTTGGGTCAAGCTGATTTGTGTTCACTGCAACCTACTTATGATATATTTAATTAGTCCATACTTCAGGGCTGCTGTCAATCAATTTCCTCTGTCAGTTGGCCACAGATGGAGATGCATTGCTGGGGGAGGTAGCAGATATTTCTGACACTATTGAGGAAGATCAGCATGTCTTTTTCACATTCGTATGGTTAAATCTGTCACCAAATTCAACAGTAACAGACTAATGGTTTGATAACAACACATTTCAGGAGAGAATTTTACTTCAGGAAATTACCTGGGAATATCTGTCCTCCTCTGGAGACTGGGGCATGGCCCATGGTCCCAAACCTTCCTGGGAAGATCTGGAAACACCACCTAAGAAATTGGTACTTCACCCAAAATATTGACAACACCTTTTATTTCATCTCTTCCTTACCTGTTGCAACATTTTTGAGGTTTAGAATCATTACAATTGCAAGGTCTCTCACTCAGAGGTCTTAAAGAGCGTTCATAAATTTGGGTTAGCTTGTTTTAAAGGACTGTCTGCAGATATAGGACACTGATTCATGATGCAGTTGGTCCCTTTACATTCCTCCTTTCCTAAATGAACAAGAGCTCAAAGACAAACCCGGGAGGCACTTCATTTTTCCCAAAATAAAAGGAGTTTAATTTCTAGGTTTAGAGTGAGTCAGGCAAACAATGCATGTAATTCTATTTCCCGTGGCAAATGGACAGTTGATGCTTTTATTCACCCGGTCTTTTCCACTAAAAGATCTCAAAGAAGCAGACTGCATTATACATGGTAGAGAAAAATGATAATCCCAATACTGTCTCCTGCTTCCAAATGACGATGTCCAAGGCACATACATAACTTCTTGGCAAGAATCCATTTGTCAAAATAAAAGAAGCCAACTGCATAAGGGAAAGAGACGATAGATCTTGACAAACTTGTAGATGCTAGCAAAAATGTAAACAAGAAGTTGCTGTGACTGATGTATTAATGTAACACTGCCAGAGTACGGGCTTCAAAAATTAACAACTGTTGATGCTTTTGTGACTAGTCAAAAGAGCAAGTGTCATGATTTCTGCTATGTTTGACATTTTCTATAGTTTCTACTCAATTTTAATCTCTGTGTAATACTCAATGCTCAGCTTCCTACAAGAAAGACAGAATAAGTAAGATTCCCACAAATGGGATAATACGTTTGAAGACAGCTGACCTTAGAAAAGAGATAGTAGAGATGAAAATTTCTTGACATTTTTATGAACTCATCATTTTTGCCATTTAATATATAAAAAGAAAAACCTATTTCCACTGATTGATTACTTTAATGAATAAATGTACTCAATGATTTGGTGGCTTGAGTGGATTAAATTTCCTTTGCTGGCAGGAACTGGCCTTAAATGAAAGTGTTTTGAGGGTTTATTCCTTTTTCCCACACCAAAAAAAATGAAGATAGAAAATCAGTCTGAATTTCAAACCACTTGATCTCTGTGTATATTTTATATACCACTGTCTGAACCTCTGTGAGCTCCCAAGAAGAAAAACTCAATTACAGTCCCCCAGATTGTAGGCTCAAATAATTCTAAACGAGATATTTCGAAATGTCACTGATGTGTTGAACAACACCCGGCAGCTGATAACCATAACCTTCTTCCTTTGCATAATAGCTCCTCGCTGTAATCAGTTCAGATACTCATCATCACATAAGCCTTGCTCCTCACCTCCACAAAATCCTTTCCAAAACAGCAGTAAATAAACACTCTATTAAAAAGATGTCTGTCTTGCCATGTATGGTTTTGGCAAGTTTTGGCTTGAGAGGAGAAGCAAGACTGAAGATCACTCCAGCGAGCAACAGAGAAAAGGAGAGAGCAGTAGAAAAATCTAAATTTATAAAAGAAAACCAAACCAAAAACAAAAACCACCCTAACACCTAGGAAAAGGAGGAACAGTGTGATTTTGCAGAGGCACTGGACAACAAGATAATCTTCTACTCGTGACCCTGTTTTCTTCTGGTAGATCCATTATCAAACTCATGGGTTATGGTGCAACATAACCTGAAGTTCTTAAACTCATAAGGTTTGTGTGTAACTCCTTCCTGCAATCCTGGGTAAAGCACCATGAATCTCAGCAGCAGAGCTTCATCTGACATCTCCATACCAATACAGATTTTCCTTTAGGTGATGTATGTGCTAATGTCAAACAAACACACTTACCAAAAGCTAAATGTAAATTGCTTCTCACAAAGGCAGCTTCCCACTGCTGCCTTTGAGAGAAGAGTTGGTGTTGGCCTGGGTCTATAACTTATATCCCAAACGCATTTGACCTTTAAGAAAGTTGCTTTACTGGAAAAATATATATTAAAAAGTTATACAGTGTACTGCTTAATTCCAATTCTGTATTTTTTATTTGTTTGTTTACTTTGTAGATTTATGGCTCCAGCAATTAAAAGCTGAAAGAGACCAAGTAAAGAGAAGCAAAGAACAAATGAAGGAGCCTTCATTTTTACTTCACATTTACTTTCACTAGCAGTGTCAGGGGGCTTTGCTGCAAATAAACCATGTGACTGCATGTATATGAAAGAGAACTCAAACCATGGTGAGCCATTAGCTCCATATTTTCATTTGTCTGGTTGTGACCTGATGCTTTCTCCTGTTGTCCTCATGCAACTTGTCTCAAACCATGTTTGCAGGAGGAAGGGTTTCTTAGCTTTCCTTTGGTGCTGGCTGCTGCTCAGGGAAGGACCCTCTCGGAATTCATGTCTGTATAAATATACCTGTCTATTCACTCTGCCAAGTCTCTATTGATCTTTTCTCATTTTCCTGTTCTGAAATGTTTCCTAGTTTTAGTGGGTGGTTCCTTGGTGACTCAAAAAGAAGACAAATGTGCTTGTGTGTAGTATTTGATCATTCCCGTCCTATTAGACAAAATGTACAGGTACTCTACTCTAGGAAGTGTCAGGTGGTTAGATTAGAAACTATCTAAGCCTGATTCTTTTGTTGTTGTTGTTGTTACTGTTTTAACTACTGCATTCTCTAAACACTAAGAGATACAGGTTTATTCAAAGTTTATTCAAACTGAGATTTTCCCATTGCTGCTCTCAAGAGTCCCAACTATTTCACTACTCAGTAAGGCAATTGAAACTACATGAGCATTTGCTTCTCCATAATTATCAACTGCTACAGAGCCACAAGCAGCAGTAGTTTAGAGAAAAGTGTAGAAAAAGCCCATGTTTTCCACCATTTGTTATCCAGAGATGTACTGATTAGGTTTAGATGAACTGGCAGTAAAAACTGCCTTGCTTCTATGGAAGTACTCGAGCCCTGTGACAAATATAAGAAACTATCTATGATCCTTAGCAGAGACTTGTTTTATTTGTACCAATAACTACATTGGATCTGTCTGTAGAGTAGCTGTGTCCTTAAAACCTGAGGAATACTTGATAATTAAAATCAGATGAGGTGCACCAGTTCAGGAATTCTCACACCAGAGCAGGAAGCCTAAATGCATCTGATTGCAACTCAACACTGAGGAAACTTTTTGTCTGAGAAAGGAAAAGCCATTGATGACCACTCATGGCTTTCCTACAACTACCACTAATGGAAAAACAGAGAACTATAGGAAAGGCTATTTTAAAATGTGGTTCATTCTTAGAGCCCTGTGAGACTCACCTATGACATTAGCATAATCTGATAGTGATGTGACATCTCCTTTCAAATCCACCCTTTCCTCAAGGACATCAGGAGAGGTGAAACCTGACAGCATTTCTGTTACAGTGACAGAGCTGTGGGTCAAGCGAGCACCACAAGTTTACATGAGGGCTGAATTTGACCTTGTGTCACAACAGCTCCCAAAGGATCCTGCAGTAAGCACTAATGTATTCAAGGCTGTACATACTGGCATTGCAATGAGATCTCCTCTTTAAGGGCAATGTTGAGGGCATCTTTCATCCTGGGGCATCACAGATCATTGGAAAGATGTTCTGTTACAAAAAATTTGCGACAAGCTGCCATCGTCTCCTGCAGGGCAAATACAGGAGTCTGCTGTTGAAGACAAGCCATCAGAGCCTGCCTCAGGTGCTGACAGCACTTCTTTAACACATCCACTTCTCTAACACAAGCCTTATTCTCAACAACAGCTGCTACTGATCGAGCTGTTACTGATCGGGCATCTTCTCCTTGTCGGCTAAAAGGCAAAAGCAAATCTGTCAGAAACAACATGGCCTAGCATCCTGTGGGCAGAGGGCTAGATCAGCTTCTAGTCCACTGACTGCATACTCATATCCAGTACAGCGAGCCAAATGCACTTTGTAGAGGCCTGGGGAAGACCAATTGATCTTTTGGAGGCAGGAGAGATGGCTGTGTGATGAATGGGCAAGGCTCGCTTCCAGCCCCCTGACCCGCCTGCCATCTAGTGTATATTCAGGACATATTTCCAGCTCAGCACAGACATAGCTGGAGAACAAAGAACAGAATTAGTCTGGACAAACATCGCACGTTACTGATAGGGTACACTGAAATACCTTAACCTTTTCATCCCAGGACTCTGCATTACGTAATTAGTGCAAACCCCCTAAAAACAGCTTCTTGACAGCAGCAATTCACTTACAATGATCATGTTCTCAGAAACATAACAGACTAAACCCAGCATTTACTTAGCTGTCAAAGAAGCAGCAGATTATGTTTCAACAATCAAATGTACCACATTTACACATGATAAACCAGATGTAGTGTTCTAGGTATAGCACTTTTAAAATCTGTCATCTGCTTCATCTATTTAGCAGTCAGGGACAGAACTGCTTGTGCTAGATACACATGACTGCTGAAAAAAATAGTGGTCCCCTGCTGAACCAAACCTTAGCATTCAGATTGGTATGTCAGACACCAGTTTGTTCTCTTCTGTGCCTGTCAGCCATTTTTTGTAAGTCTGAACTCCCATACACGCAGCAATGTTGGTTGTTTTTCTTTAAAGATATCTTCAAATTTGGAAGGCAAATGAGAAATAAAGGATAGTAAACTTGACTTAAGGATGAAGCTAACTCTCAGTAAATTTTCCACGCAGGTCCATATTTTCTTGTCTCAGGGAAACCAACCTCGTAACAATCAGTGCTTAAGGGTTGACTCCTTATTGAAGAATAAAGTTACCTGGGCTTTCTGTCAAAAAACTACTTCAAAGGAACATCAATGAGACAATTTTTATAGATGCATATATGTGTTTATGGATACATACACACGTTGTTGATTGGTCTCCAAATCCACAGAAAATAGTCAAAGTTATTTTGGAATTATCAAACCCAAACTGTCACCTATGTCCAACAGTTGTTTAGTTTCAAAAATTAGTCACAAGGATTTTGAGATCCAAATGCAGATGTGCCTATAAGAGACAAAGTTCAAGGAACTCTGAGCTATGAACAAGTCACGTCTGGGAACACTTTAGGTGTGATGGTGTGGAGCTAATTTCCTCTTACCTGGGCTAATTAGCTTTTATGCAGCAGTGCGGTAATGCAGCTATCCTGCCTGTGGATCTGGCCCTGTTGTGTAGCTAAGGTGATGACCTTAACTCACTGCAGTGCCTGGGCAGCACCGTGACTTGCAATTATCTTCCACAGAACAGAAGTGAAAAAGAAATCAGTCAGTTTCATAATGGTCAGGGAATCCTGTTGTTGCTCCGACTGAAATAAATATAAACATATGCATCTCTTGCTAAATTAAGGCATACATTTGCATGAGGTCAGTCTTCTCAGAAGGATGACAAGTCTCCCTTTCTCTGCTTTTGGTGGTGCATTATCACAGCAGTAACATCACAGCAATGTTCCCTTCCCTGTTTCCTTCAATATGCACTTAGGCTAAAATCAGCTGCTGGGACAGTACCATCTCTGAGTCACTGCCTACAAAAAGGCTTCTAACTAGCAGTCCTTTTGTTGGTGTAACCTAGTGGAAATGAGACAAAAAGAAAAAATTGTTGTGCCTCTTAGGTTTAAAATATTGCTTTGGAGTTGTTTCCTGCCTGACACTTACAAGAATGGCTAAATTTTAACACAGACCTGGGGCTCATGTTTCTGTTATAGAGCACAGGGTTGAGCAGAAGAAAAGGGACACTGAAGCAGAGGAGAGTTGCCTGTTACAAGAATCATTCTTTTTGTGCGTTTGATTTTCCAAGAGCACTTGGGGGGGAAAAAAAGTCAATTTCATCTTTGCTTCATTCAGCTACCACAGGAATCAGGAAAAAGTGTGGATTTTTTAGTTTGTCTGCACGAGCTCCCCTCATTTCAATGAGCAGCATGGTCTCAGTCTCTTTTTTTTTCTTTTAAGCTAAATGAGTATCGTGATCACAGGCAGTGTAAAGGGTATCACCCACAAACATTTAGCCAGTTTGTTACTCACATTTAAAAATTAATGGTGAAACCTTGCTGCAGCACCCTGCTTGGGGAATTTTTATGAGGTTTGGATTAGGAAGGTCCTGCTGGTCCTGTTATTGGGAAATAACATGGTATACTTACATTTTTATTTCAACTGTGTGAAAGCGTCCATTGGACAAATCTGCCTCCTCCACCTCCCCAGGGGTACCTGTGAATAAAGAAGCATTAAGGTGAGCATAGTTCATTGTGCAAAGCAAGGACAGAAAAGGCAAAATGTGAAGAAAGACCTCTTCACTTCTGGTTTGGGGCAAGGCGAGGAGGCCATGCAAATGGGATCTCCATGCCCCAGGGAAGCGGGCTGAGGAAGGAGTGGTACCCTATTATAACCTTGGCCTCCCTGCGGAAGAGGAGTTCAGGGCTACAGCTGCTGTTGCTGAAGTTAAGAAGATGGAATGAAAACTGGATTCAAATTGTAACTGCAGTGGGTTTGAGGCACAGGACAGAAAATATTCTCCATTTGTATAAAATATAGATTTGTATGTAAATATTCAACAATAGCTTCTGTAGCAATGAATAAGAAATAAATTGCTTATTTGATGTATGATAAAACCATTATTCTGCACAGATGATGCAGATGACACTTGATTTATATTGTCTTGAAAAAGCTTCAGACAATTAAGGAGAAAACTGTTCTGAGACTTATTCCATCGACAAAATTCTGGTACAGCTAACAGCAATATGATTCACACAAGGATTGTCTGGCATGTGAAGCTTGTTTTAACAGATACCAATGTGACATACATAAAGCTGTCAGGCTTTCTCCAAAGGACAGTCATCCACTTCATGTTTCAAGTGCCAAATTAATTATATTTGACATTTAATTTATAACCTAAGGTATTTTAGATTCGGAACTTGACTATGACAACAGCAGATTAGAGCAGGGCCCTGTTTGACAGAATCGATTTTTCAATTTATTTTCCTTGTATGTGGGGGTCTTGATTCAGATTTTTGTGTCTCGAGCTTCTGTACAGGACAACGATACCTCTAAGCAAAGAAGGCTTTGTTCACCTCCTCCCCCAGCCATTTCGTGATGAATTATTTCGCACTCGGAAGCAAGTTTCTTCTGCAGCCCTAATCACAAAGCTCCACCTAATGGAATGAAGGGAGAACTGTGCACAGGAAAAGAAAGGGAGAGAGACTTTGCTAAACACTGCTATCAAGGGAAAACTACTACACAACCGTAAGCGGTTAATCTGCTCCATCTATTTTATAAAGTCTCCTTTTCCAAGGTCTTTAAAACTTTGAGGTGGGAGGAAATTCATAAGAAAAAAAAAACAAGCAACCACCCAACAACCCTCAGGTTTCATCTGACTGACATTGTAACCTTTTTATTTTAACTGATAGATATTTCAACATATCGATACTAATGTTTTACACTGGTAGGTCGTATCTTCTAGGTTCCAAAGCACCTAAAAATTATAAATATATAAAATAACCTAAGTGTAGCTATATAAGTGTAGCTATATATTTACTGATAGATGGTTCATTATCAAAAGTAAAATTGCTCAATAATGAAACTATCAACTAGCTTTTAAAAAGGGAGGAAAGGATTTCTTTCAACTTTCCCACTGAAAAGGAAGGCTTTCTGTACAATTTTAAATCATTCATTGATATCACATAGCTGGAACACTACTGGAACACTGCTGGAACTATATCATTTCAAAATATTGCTTAAAGAGAGGAGCTGAAGAATTTTAAAAGGCTTTGCAAAGAGCAAAGCCATTTTCAAGGCAGAGGTTTTTTTTTTTTAATTAAGTGCTTTGCAGATGTTAATATAAAAGATCCTACGAAGTCCTGCCAAAGCTTAAAAATCCACTCACAATTTCAGATTTGCTCCCCAGCCAGAGGAAAGCTCAGTGTCCACTTTCAGACTTTTTCTCTAACAGAAGGTACAAATCTAAATGTCACCTTGTATCAAGATAAAGTGTTTCACTGGAGAAATAGGACATTTGTCAGGATCATCTTATCTGAGAGGACAGTGATAGCCCTGAGTTTGTATCGTGAAAATGTCAGTAGTAGGACAAGACTAGCTCAGTAGTAGGACAAGACTAGCTCATTCTTTTTAGTAAAAAATGTTAGTTTGGTGTTTAGTAGTCTTCTATCAATAATTGCGCTTTGATACTCTGCACAAATAGACCTGCCAATCTAAAATTGTTTTAATTCCTAACATTTATGATCAGACATACAAGTGTGACATCTGCAGCAGAGTATCTTCCATTGGAAAGGTGATTAAATCATGTCTTCATCAAATCTCAAGTACACTAATGCGCAGTTAAATCAGGATATTTCATGGCCAGCTGAGATTTTGTGGGGTTTATCTCTTAACTTCACTACTACTATTAACAGTGGGGATTAGGATGATTTTCTTAACCCTACTTTTATCCCTCCTCCTCCTCCTTTGATGCCTGCCCTTGGGTAGTGGCTTGGTTCTGACTGATCTTATATTTCACAAGATCCCTAGTGATGTAGCTCTCCACGAAACTCCAGCTCCCCTACTAAATCTAGCTGCACTTGGACAACGAGTTCAAGATTTGCCAGGTGGAGGAAGGCAGGATGGGCAACTGGATGGATAGAAGTGGTGCAATGGATCCTGAGAATCCCAGGAGAAGGGAGGGACGGTCTGTGTGGGTAACCTGAGGGCATCCCCCAGGGGCACATCAGGGCACCTCAGATGGCACTGAGCCATCCATCGAACCGAGCAGCGAGGGGTCGGGCAGGCCAGGACACCGGGAATGGGGAGACCCCGGGGACAGAGCTGGAGCGTGTCCAGAGAAGGGCAGCGGAGCTGGGGAAAGGACTGGAGCACAGGTCCTATGAGGAGCAGCTGAGGGAGCTGGAGGTGTTCAGCCTGGAGAAGAGGAGGCTCGCAGGCACCATATCACTCTCTACAACTCCCTGAAAGGAGGGTGTAGCCACCTGGGGGTCGGCCTCTTCTCCCAGGCAACCAGAGGAAATGGCCTAAAGGTGCGCCAGGGGATGTTCAGGTTGGACATCAGGAGGAATTTTTCCACAGAAAAGGTGAGTGAGGCATTGGAATGGGCTGCCCGGGAAGGTGGTGGAGTCACCATCTTTGGAGGTGTTTAAGGACAGACTGGACGTGGCACTCAGTGCCATGGTCTAACTGACATGGTAGTGTCGAGTCATAGATCGGACCCGGTGATCTCAAAGATCTTTTCCAACCAAACTGATTCCGTCAAACCCCAGGGCCGGGGACTCCTCCGCGCAGCCCCCGCACCGTCCCCGGCGGGGCTGGGGAAAGAGCCGGCCCCGCCCCCGACCCCGCCCCTCAGCGCTGCCCCGCCCCCTCCGCGAGGCCGCGCCCTGGAGGCGGGGCTTGGCCCGCGTGCTTGGCCCACCATGCGGCCGGGGACGTGCATGCGCAACTGCGTACGCGCCGTCCGTGACCCCGCTGCTCTTCCCGCCCCCCCGAAGGGCTGAGCGCAAAGCCTTCCTTGGCTTCTGATTGGCTGGCCGGCCCCTTCGGGCCAATGGCAGTGGCGCTTCCTGCGGCGGCGCCGTGGCTCTGTCCGCCAATGGGGCGGGCGGTTGTTGCCGCCCTCCTTCCCTGTCCCGCGTGTCCCGCCGTGCAAGATGGCGGCAGCGGTGCGGGGCGCGGAGGAGCTTGAGCTGCTGGAGCGGCTGCTGGGGCTGCCGGGCGGGAACAAGTACGGCGTCCAGGGGGAGCGGAAGGTGAAGGGAGCGAGGAGGGGCCTGGAGCGGGTGGCGGTGGTGGCGCGCGCGGGAGGGCGGGCGTCCTCTGGTCTCCTTTCCCCGACAGTTGCTTCCCTCCGAGCTTCCTTTCTCGCTTCCCTGGCAATTCCCCGAGACACCAGTGCTATCTGGGGGGCTGCGGCCCCCCAGATACCAGCCGACATCTCTTTGAGCAGCGTCTCACCTGTGCTCCCTCCAGCCCTTCCTTCACCAACCCACATATGTTGTGGGTGTTGTAGGGCCTCGCTGCCTGCGAGCCTGTAGGTTCTGGAAACCCCTTCCCTCTGCTTGTGAGAAGGATCACCATGTGTCGTGGAAAGGATTTCGGCTTGACATATACTTGTTCTTTCACCACTCTCCTTTTCCTATGCCTTTGCGAGTTATGTCTGTGGTATCTTGATTAAATTACATGGGGGAAAAAAAGATGCTGTTTTAATAATAGGAACATGTTTGTAGTGAGGACGTGTTGACTTAAATATTATTCTTTTAAAGTACTCCTACCTGACAGGAGGTTGTAGCGGGGTGGGGGCCGGTACATCTACTGTGCCTGCAGTGAGAGGACCAGAGGAAATGGCCTTAAGCTGAGACAGGGGAGATTCAGATTAGATATGAGAAAATATTTTTTCCCTCTTGTGGTGGTCAGGCATTGGAATAGGTTTCCCAGGGAGATGGTGGAGTCGCCGTTTCTGGAGATGTTTAAGAGATATCTGGATGTGGCACTGGGTGACGTGATTTAGGGGATGCAGTGCCGGGTGGATGGTTGGGCTGGATGATCTTAAAGATCTTTCCCAGCCTTGACGATTCTATGGCTCTAAATGTCTTAATGTTTCAAAGTTTGTGTGGAAACATTAGGTTCCATGGTTTAAGAGGCACTTAAGGCATGAAAAATGTAAGATGGAGCTGGGACTGTCACAAATTTGTGAGCCATTTGTGTGATCCTCCCTCCTGGAGAAGGTTGGTTGAGAAATGAAGCTCTGCAGCTGCCTTATGTTTTGAGGTTTTTTAATTGACTTTATGGTTGGAATCCTGAATATCTATGTGTATTCTTCAGTTGTGAAAGCTGCCTTAATTAATTATTACAGCCCAACTGGTATTTTAGCACTATCACTATAAAGCATAAGGCTGAAAAACTCAAGTAACTAGATCTGTCTGCAGTTTTTTCTGGCAGCATGCTCAGTGGAAAAAACTTAATGGTGGTCAAAGACTCTTGATACAACTATGAAAACATATTATGCTTTCAACTTGCACTTTATATTAAATAAGTCTAAACATTGACAGACTCGTCTGTGTGGTCATATACTTTAAAAGAAAGTGTTGCATTTAATCAGCTTCCTTCATTTTATGTCATAAATGACAGAATGGGTCTCAGCCTGTTGCAGTGAGCTTCAGTTCACTCAATTTTTTGAGGTGTTGGTTCAGTTTCCTTTCCCACAGTTGAACATGTGCTGCTGTCACTCACAAAGGCATGGTTAAAGCTGGAGGTGTGTTGTGTTGTCGTCCTCCTGGTACCAGTGAGGTCCTGACTGCTGTCAGGGCATTTGGGAATGGAGCAGTAAGTAGGAATAAGCTTTCCAAGAGGTGTGGTTACTGCAACCTGCTTGCTCAGAGAGAAGCTGGATGCTACTGACTTCACAGTCTTAAGTCAGAGTCCTGAATTTGAAAACGAGTTAGAAGTCAGTTAATAAGATTTCTGCCAGTGTTAGAACAAGTAATGTTATTTCTGACTGATATTGGCAGTATTTGCTTAATTGGAGCTAAAGGTGTTGTGGTTTGTTCATGTTCTTCTGTAAGAATTGAAAATAAAACATCCCAAAGAGCAAAAAGTGAACAGAGACTTGGTTTTGATGGCACTACCTTTACCATGAATGCTTCTAAATTCTGGTGTATCGCTTCAAAAGTCCTTTTGAGGGAATGTAAAAAAACAATAGCCATTCATGTAGAGACTGCTTTCTTTAATTATTTGTTTAGTCTTACACGTTTGTTTCCACTTTTAGGTTCCTGTTCTCCAAACCAACAATGGCCCTGGGCTGACGGGGCTGATGACCATTGCTGCCCACCTGGTCAGGCAGGCTAGGAAAGACCAGCTGCTGGGAAGCACTGCTGAGGAGAAAGCTGTGGTGCAGCAGTGGCTGGAATACAGAGTGACTCGAGTAAATGGAGGCTCCAGTAAGGAAGATACTAGAACAATTCTGAAGGTAAGGAGTACTTAATTACCTTGCCAGTGAATTTTAGAGTGACTAGACCTTGAAGAAGATTACAGTGCCAATGTGTGTATGAGCATGCAATTAATAAAATGAGCAAATGCTAAAGGCTTGACAGTATCACTAAGTACTGGCTTTTATTCCTCTTGCTGCTTTTCACTTTTATTGACAAAAATACCCCAACAACCTGAAATGGGAAAACAGCTATAACTGTAAAATATGTGAGCTCTCGCAGTGCTCAGTAGCTGTGAGGCTGTAAATTATGAAGGGTGTTCCACAGTTAGAGACTCTTCAGCTGCCTGTGTGAGGTGCCAGTTTCTTACTATCTACATAAACCCTTGGTTAGAAGCAAGTTGGTGTTGCATTCCAGGATAACAGTTCTCTGATTGTTTTAAGAGCTATTCTTACTGATTTGGCAATTAGGGGATACAGGCCGTAGTTGATGCTGTGGTAACTGATGCTAAAAGGAGGTACTGGACAGGATTGTGTATGAGAAGTGAAATCATAAAGCAACCTCTACAAAACTGCCCTTCACATTGAGCTACTTTGTGTGGAGTCCTTGGTCTGCTATTATTAACCTTTTCTTGTAGGCTGAAGCTTACTTCCTCTTAAGCAGGTGGAAGCAGAAAAGAGAATCTCGAAGGTCACCCTGTTTGAGCAGCCAGATGACAAGGAGCAGATAGCAAAGCTTACTCTATTTTCCTTCTTATTCCTTGCAACTGGTAATTAGTATTTTTGCAGTCTTGTGGGAACAACTTGAAGAGAAAATTTGCTTTACATTGTTAAGCACTGTTTATAAAGTGTGTATAAAAGAGCTGTGAAATTCGATCAATTTTTTAAGTGTTTATTTTTTTCTAATTTTGAAAGTATGTTTTAGATGGAGGGTTACATTGCTTGGTGCTGCTAGTGAGTCTGAGTTTAGAAATAACTTTTTGACCTGCGAGGTTGACTCTACTTAAAGCTGGCAGAATGTAATACTTCTGGCTCTTGTAAGGTGTGCAGAAACCAAAGATGAACTGAAGCAGCATTAACACGCTGTTACTTAAAATCAAGGAAAATCTTGCATCTCTAAAATGATACAAAGCAAAACTTTGTTACTCTTTGAGCTGACGGCCTCTTGATTTTGAGGACTATCATGCCTGCCTTACCGACCTGGTGAAAATCCTGAAGAACCATTTCTCTCACTTGAACCCCAAATAATCTGAGTTATCTTGGTTTCATTGTATCTGGGAAATATCTTCCATTGGTTAATCATGAGTATGTTTACATTGCTTCTCTTTTTGTAACATCTCTGCTCTTACTTTCTGTGTGCAAATGCTGTCAAAAGCCTCACAGTCATGGTTACTCTACAGATGAAAACTACTGCATTAAAACTGTCTAACCTTTAGGATTTTTAGAACTTGATTGAAGGAGGCACTGACTAATCAGGGTTTAACTTCAGGTTTAGCTGTTGTATGATGAAGTGGCCCTTGGAGGTCCCTGTTGTCTAAACTTTTATGACAAGTGTCACACAGTTTCAGTCATTCTTTGAACAAACTTGAAACCCGTGATGCTTTTTGTTCTCCCAAACTGTGAGAAGACCATATGAGAACAAATAACTAACTTCCATTTACCTTTCTTGCCTTTCCATCATATAAAAACCAAAATCATATAAAAACCAAAAGCAAGTTTTCTGTCTTATTATAACAAAATTCATCTGCTCAGCATGGTTTTAATGATGATACCTGCATTGTCAGCACTTACATGTGAGTATTTGCAGAACTGCATTAGAGCATTAAAACCAGATGCAGAGATATGGCAGTTTCCTGCTGAAGCCAGGATCTCTTTTCAGCTTTGGCCTTAGTGACACTGACTGTGTAGAAAAGACAATATGCTGAAATAGAAATATGTAAATCAAGTGTTTCCAAGCAAAGCAAAATTTCCTTACTGACAAACAGTGTTTCTCAAGAGAGAATCTCTCCCTTTAAGTGCAGTCTAATATTACCATTTAAAAGTTTTTCTGTGGATTTTTTTTTTTTTAGCAAGTGTTGAATAACCAGAATTTATTTTAACACAAGGCTGCTGTGGAATTGTTTCAGCACTAATAATTGCATAGTATAGCAATTAAGGGCTTTTTTTTGTAATCTGTTCTCTTGCCACCGTGATTAATCAGAAAAGGGGCAGCCTACCATTAAAGTATACTGTGCCAAAAGGGAGTACGGGTGAAAAAAAAAAAGAAAAACTAAAATAGGGAGGGAAGTCTGAGGCTGTAGTTTTACAACGTGTCTGGAATACACAATGGCAGTCTTGGGACAGTTGCAGCCTAGAGCCACAATTTATAATAAGCTGCGCCAAAAACAGTTCAGTCACTTCTGCTATAAACTTTAGGCTGCCTCTATTTAACCCTTAACTGATGTGGTTCTACAAAATGTCAGTAAATAACTGGTATCAGGTTTGTTAATTTGAACAGGAAGGATTTTCTGTTTGCTTTCGGAAAATAGGTTGTTAAATTGTTGCCTAAAGCTGTTACTTGGCAGGAAAATAATGGTGGAACAGACCATCTCAACCAGGGTTTTTGTATTCATTCAGAGCAAATGCCACACTGTTCAGAATGGGCCAATAAAAGGGCTTGCTGAGTTTTGTCTAATTTTGATTTGTGCTTCTGTACTGGACAAAATAAATGGGAGCAGTACTTTTGCACCCAGTACTTTTGCTCCATATCTGTTCCTCAGCAGATATGTAGGAATAATTAATGTCAATAGCAGTGATAGCATAATATCCAGTGCATTATATTAACTTTCTTTTCCCCAGGATAAAAGAGTATAATCTTCTGTTTCTTTGATGTTTAGTTAGTGGTAAATTAAGCTGCACGGGTTAAAAAAATCAGAAAATTTCTGAGTTGTCATGCAGGATAACTAGTGTTTTTTCTGCTCCTCAGGGAAGGAACTGAGAACCTTTGTGCCATCAAATGACTACTTAGATGTTAGTGAATTCTGTTCAGGAGATTCTAAGTCTCTGCTTTATCAATTTTAGGTATTTTAAACCTGGGGATTCTTTCCCCCTCTCACCCCATCTTCAGAAACTTCTGCTAAGTAACTGGTAGCTTGTTAAATTCACAAAAAAGCATCCACATAAATGTAGAAACCCCTGGTCTCTGAAGGATAATTATAACTAAGAATCTTTGTGTACTACTTTCAGTAGTAAATATTGCTTTTCTCATACAAAGCAGTATTCCATTTTTTCAGTTAGCTTTATCCCAGTCTCCTGTGCTGCCTGGCTGTAATCATGAAATCCAATTAGAAGTCTGAGTAAGAGAGCTGTAATTTCTATTTAATGTGCTTGCTTGAAAAATTACTGTTTACACAGGTACAAAAGTAGGTAAATCCATGCTCTGTTCATACCATTAATCCATAGTTCTGTACACTGTTTTTTGAGAGTTCTGAATGGGCTGCTTGCCTGCTTTGGCAAGCCTGTCCAGCAAGCATTTTTCAAATTTCAATTTTCGGTGTTTACTTCTTTACCTCTTCTGCTAGCACCAGGATATTTTTGCATACTTAGGTTTAAAGATTGAATTTTGATTATTGCAGCAACATTTGTTCATTATTTTTCTTCTGTCTTTTACAGGAAACTCAGTATGTTGTATATAATATTCTTTTAGACCAGGTTTAGCTCATAGTTTGCCAGTTAGAGAGAAGAGTCTTATATGAGAATTAAAAATAAGCAGAATTACACTTCCGGTACATAGACATTTCTTGGATATGGCTGCAGAAACCCTTTCTTGAGTTCTGCATTGTCAGGGGCTTTCCTGAAGTATTTGGGAGTGCTCAGCTTTTTGTCTTGGCTTGTTTCAAGAGATATAAAAGCATTTAGGGCATAAATGACCTCAAGAATCTCGCTGACTGAAAGGGCAGGACGTGCTTGTGTGTGTAAGGGAAGCACACATGCCAGCAGGGTGTTGCGGGCAAAATATCCAGAACAAAATCAGAGTGTGATTAGGTCCATTGGAAGCTCCTGTGTTGTCTGTCATAAGAAGCAACTGTTCCTTATCCGAGCCACTGTCACAACTTGTGACTGGCAGGGATTCAGCAGCTTGAGCAGATTAAACGGATTACAGGCCATTGGATTGCATATTTAACAGGAAGTAAGCAGTACTGGGGGGTGGTCAGAAGTGTGCTGTGAATGGGATGTGTTGAGCTGTTGCTAGATATGGGCTGTAAACTGGATTTTTTTTCCCATAGAACAAGCAAATGGAAATCCATGAGTTAGTCCATAAATAATGCAACAGTTCCTCTTTCTGTTGCTTTTCTTCCCCCTCATACCCAAAAATGGTGTTTGAATTGCTGCAGTTGTTCAGTGTATGTTAATGTATTGTAATGCACCTGTGCCTTAGGTACCTGTCTGAAATTTGAGAAAGAGTTTCCTGAGGGATTGCAACAGTAAGTTTATATAGTTACAAGCAACTTCCAGGACTATCTTAGTCATTTAAGTAGTGGCGTTCAGTACATGAAAGGCTAATGATTCAAATGACAGCCAGCAGACCTGAATTTCCTGCATGTAATAGAAATTCTATACAGTTTTGTGTTCATATTTTCATTAATCTCTCCAGGACAGGAACACTATTTCACTTTAATACTGTGGTCACTTAAGCAAACTTGACTTTCAGGAATTTTAGCACATTTGGCTATTAGCCGGTAGTATAATCATCCATGGGAAGCATAACCCATGAGGCAAGATTAACTTGTGCCTTATCCACATGGAAAAAAAAATACTGTGGTGTTTCTGAATTAGCGTGACTTGCAGAATGAAATCAGTATATCTGTCTATATTTTAGGGGAGGAAAGTACATGTTCAAAACCAGAATTGTAAACTAATGCTAATTTATACAAGACTAAACCATTTTTGTCAAATGTAATTTTCTCAGTTTAACTGACTTCATCAAATTTGATGAACCAGAATAAATAATTGTTCACGCTGTAATGGCTTACCTTGCCTTTAAAGTTTTGGGATTCTTTCATTGATGACTATTTTGAGTGTACACGAGCAATATAAAACTCAGAATTAGCATGCTGTAATTTCTTAGATGCAGAAATCCGAAATTTTGAGCAGGGAAATAACTGTGGTGATGGTACCTTCAGAGATAATGAGCTTTTTACTTTACAAAATCCTGATTCCATAGCCTAAGCTAAGAAAAACGGGGGAGGAGGGGGAGAAGACGTAATTTCAGTGGTGTTAATTTTCATTATAATGCATGTGGAATTTCTGGTTAATTGAAAAAATGAAAAATGCTGCTCAGAGAATTTGTTTCAAAACAGGCAAGTTTATGGGGATTTTTTCCTAGTAAGCAAATCTCTAGGTCTGGGGATTTTTTCTTCCTGCAAGTTTTTTCTTCTTAGCATTGTATTTGCCTTTGTGTTGCATGTAGCAAATTCCACAGAACTGTAGTTACATGTTTGGAGTAATTTGAGTGCTAACTAACATGAACAAAGCAGTAAACCAGTCTAAAGAAAAGAAGCTACCTAGCCTGGGGCATTTGACCTTACAGAATTTTAACTATGCAGGGGTTAATATTTTCCCTGATTTGATCTAATAAAAGAAATCTAAACAGACATGGGGATGCTTAAATATTACAGAAGTACAGGAGTCCTGTCATGAAGAGGTTATTGAAGAATAGTAAGGTGGCTTAATGGAGTCGAACTTGTCAAAAGCAAATGCAAGGTTAGATGTCTTAAAAGTCTCAACAATTTAGTTTTGTGGTTTGGTCTTGGTTTATTTTCAATATATGTACTATAGGATATCTCTGTATCAGTAAAATTATGTAACCACAAAAAAGTGCCAAATGCTTTAGGCCAAATGAAATTTCTCAGTTGTTCACTAATTATTAACCCCCTTCTCCTTGCCCGAGACATTATTTTTTTCAGTTAGAGGTTATCTGAAAATGGAATGTGCTGTAATTGAGACTGAAAAATGAAAATTTTTAGAAATGTTAGTTACATTTAAGCTGCTTACCTCTGTTTCTAGGGCAGGGGAGGGAGTGGCTTAAGCAGATGTTGTGTGCTCCTTTTTTTTCCTTCAGATAAGGAGAGTTTCCAAACCCAAGGAAAAGCTGGGAAACTGTTTTAGTACATGTCTGAAAAGAATACTGTAAATATTATTGGCTTATGCTGGGTCGGGGTTAAAGTAGGTAATTTCATTTGTTGTTACACTTCTTTAGAGGAAAGTAGGGGGCAGAAAGGTGCATAAATTGGATGACAAGTAGGTAAGATTTGAAGAAAAGGAAGGATAGGTAAAGAGGTAGAGCTGATGTGTGATGCCTGTGTCCTCAGAACTGATAAACTTGAGCAATACTGAGCCTGTCAGCCTCTTGTTTTCTGGCAGAGAATGGTTGCATTCAAAAAGCCATGAAAAGGGGTCTTTCTGTTAATACACATTTGAAATAATTGTTTACTGAACCTAAATGGAAGCTTCCTACTATCCACCCTCATAACCTCTGATCTGGAACAGTTGAGAGATGATCTTAAAATGCTGAAATGCTCTCTTAGAGACTTGGACAGCAGCTGAGTTGACAATATCAGTCACAAAGAATTGCTAGCAGTGATTTCAGCATTAATAAAAGCAGGTGTCAAGTGATAGCAGCTGATGGGTATCAAGTTGCCAGCATTAAGCTTGAAACACCTTGTCTCCCACCCCACTATGCCTGTGTGCTTCCCTGGTTCTTACGCATCTGGAGTTCCAGAACCTTGCTGACCAGCTGTGCAGAGTCCTGGAGGACAGACATAGCTGCTGCTGGAAGAAGACTATGCTTTCCTTTTATCATAGGGACTGCCTTTTTGACTAATCAAATGTTGAACATTTGAATTTGCACTCCTAATAAATACACAATTCTTTAATTTTGGAATTTCAGTAATTTGAAGCCAAGAAAAGACAGACTTGAAAGTATTTCTGTGGAGTCAGCCTAAAGTAAATTGTATTTGCATTTACAAAAATTTCACTAGATGTAAAGCACTATTTTCAGAGACCAGCATTTAAATTTTACCTAATTCTCACTGTCAAAGAATGATATTTTATTTTATTATCTTGTCACTTTCTAGAATTTTTTATTCTTTTCTTGTTTGTCTTGTTTGCTGAGTTGGGATAATTTAAAACTGGTGTTTATTTTATATGCATGGTCTCCAGAGGAAGTTTCTATTATTTTTAACAACTGCCTTAATATATTGTTTCACATGGTCAATACTACAGCAGTATAATGACTTTTTCCTTTTTAGGATCTTAACATGCACCTTGAAGATAAAGTCTACCTTGCAGGAAACATTTTTACCTTAGCAGACATTTTGATGTACTATGGATTGCATCATATCATGGTAAGCATTACTTGCATCATTTTTATATGTACAAGTATCATAATTGTTTATCTAAAGGGCATTTCATTGTTGCAGAAGTTGACCTAGTGAACTGATCAATGACGGGGAACAGAACAGAGGAAAATAAAACTTGTTTTAAAGTTTTTCATTTTATTCTTTAATATGTAGCTATAGATCTGTCAAAAGACCCGTAGTGTCAGAATGCTTCAGTTTCCTCTGTAAAATGTAGTGAGGATGGTACCCATCCCTGTGTTTCTAGGATTGAGGATTCTTGCCTGTTTGAGTCTGAAACATGGCTGCTCACAGAACTACTTGGGGAAATAGATAAATGAAGCTGAAAGGATATGTCAGAGCTGAAAGTACTAACTTCATTAGTATCAGAGAAGTACAAATGTATGTAAATTAAACTCCTGAAGGATGAATACATATAAAAAAGTTTGAGCCATAACAAATTGTCTATTGTGTTTCAAGACTTGAGTGATAAGACTTGATAAGGTACATAATATGAAAAGAACATGGGGAGCTGGTACTTAGGAGGAAAAGGGAAAAAAAACCACCCCAAAAATAAGTTTGTTCTGAGTGGGGAAGATGTTGAGATTCTTTGTCGTTAGCTCAGGTGACTATGAAGTGCTTAAAAATTGGTGCACCTTCAGTTCTGAACCCCAAGTGTTAATTTAAAGGTAAAGCAGTAGAAGCTATTTGCATTTTGGTGGCTGGAATGTGTTTGTAAATGAGCTATTGTCATTCTCTGGAGTGGGAAGAAACCAAAGGACTTACACAAAAAGGTCTACTAAATTCTTGGGAGAAGATGAAATCAGTCAGTTTTGCATTAGAAAACTGAGGGGGGATTGAAGATAATTAGAAGAAGATGCCTCTGACAAACGCATGTGTGTCTGAGAATTGAATTCAGTCAACTGCGTGAATGGTTACTTTTATACAATTAAAAGCAGAGCTCTGGGAGAAGTGTGGAAGAATACTATATTTCAAAATGAAAGCAGAGGGGAGGGGGAATCAAATAGTGAAATACTACCAGAACTGAAAGGGAACTTATGTATCTGTATCTTGACTGTCCGGGAGCAAAAGTTCAAATGAGTGTCAGGGAGAGGAGAGGGAAGGGAAGCTTCATATCAGAAGGTTTTTGAAAACATGCTAGAGTAAGTCACATAGAATCAATTCTGTTAAACCATATTTGCCTTGTAAAATACCTTAAGTAGTAGGATAGATGTGTTGACTACAGCATCAGAATGGGTTACCTTTCTGATTACCTGCATATAATGTGCAGACATTAAAAAAAAACTATAACTACTTTCTAAAAATATGATTGTATATTCTGTAAGAGAGTACGAGTTCAAATGAGACTTTTTAAAAAAAACTTAGGCAGGGGAAAATCCAAGCATATTTTAAATTTTGAGTTTGCTCTAGAGTAGACCATCTAATCAAGAAGAAAAGATACAAGTTATTGCTTTGGGAAATAGAACAGATGGTAAAAACAAATGACTTGGTGCTCCTGGGTGCCTGTAACCATCCAGACACTACTTGGGACAAGTTTATAGTACAGCATCTGTTTCTGAAATGTTTGATTTCATGGAAGGTAATTTTCTGAATCAAAAGGGTATAAAGGGCAAGCAACAGGGTGACTATTCTAAATAAATACGAAAATCTAGAAGCTACTAACTAGGAATCACATGTATTTTGAAGGTTTCAGAATTGATTAACATACAGAGGCAAGATCTTGAACAGTAGAATCTTGCGGGTTTTGGGTTTTTTTTTAAATTACCATTTTTTAAATTATTTTTACTTTTCGTGTAATCGGAAGAGAGTATGTCCAGAGCTGGTGCTCTGCCCTAAGCTTTACGGGGGAGGCAGGGCAAGCTGCTGTATCTCCTCGTGTCATGTGGTTCAGAGAAGCAGTTTGTCTTATCCACCACTGCTTCAGCTAAGCCTTGGGCAAAATATTAATACGTGTTTCCTATAATGCTTTAAGAAAGGAGGTAGAAATGGGAGACGTGGGGCGTAGGGCAGACCCACAGATCTTGCTGTCCCTCAAGTTGTCTAGAAAATTGATCTGAAAGCTCTACTGATAATACCTTTAAGGGTAATCTCTGCTTTTGATAGACTAAAAACTATATGCTAACACAGACATTAGTGATAGGGTACTGTAAATATTACTGGCATACCGTGATCATCGTGAATAAGCCAAGTAGTAAAACTTTAAAACCCTTCTGATGCACATTTCATTGGAAAAGTTTTTAAAACCAACCAATCCTATTGCTCAGTTCTTCACCTGTGGTATCTTGGTGTTTCTGAGTATAGATCATGCATCTTTGTGTTCATTCCCTCCTCCCATCTTCATGTTGCCCTTCCCGTTATCCAGGAGGGGTTCTGGAGTCTGATTCTTCACTGTTCAGGCTTATGCATTTGAACTGACTAATGAGTTTGTCTGCTGAAGAGCAGCAACTCCTAATTCTGCAGTATGCCTGCCTTTCATTCTCCCTGTCCCTTCTAGAATAGTGAAATGTGTTTAAAAATCTATATTGTGGGAAAAGAATTATTATTTCAATCAGTGAGAATCAGATTCACAGCTAGTGTTTCAGGCTTTTTGCAGACAGCATCTATTTTGAGTCTTTTAATTAGAAATGCACATGCATAATAATAAGGCAGGAACCAAATAGTACACGTTGTTCTGCATCATGATATAGGTCACAGACACCCAAAAAGTGTAATGCTTGATATTGCCTTTTCAATCAATGTGATCTACATTGTTGTATATAATTGATGTCTCTGTGTATGTAATATTAATGTTGTTGTCTTATAGACACTTCAATTCCAGAAATACATACGTGGGTAAATATGAACAATGAAATTCTACTAGGTTAAAGCATAGATTGCAGAGAAAGCATGAATTGCTTGAGGTTAGCTTGGCAATCAGTAGGCATTAAATTCCCCCTGTAGTAATGAACTTGTTTTCATATGTGTTTTTTATTTTAAATTATTTTTTAAAAAAAGTTTCCAGATGCCTGGAAAACTATTTCATTCTTAAATATTTTTGACCAGCACAAGTCCAGTTCTATTTCTAGAGAAATAATCAATATGATGATTGATCTGCTTTTATACTTCAAAAATGTCAGAACCAAGGCGGTGGTCTCAAATCTGTATGTCTGACTTAAAAAATTCTTTAATAAGGCCTGGAAAATTACTTATGAGTGAAATTTATATCTGCAAATGGAAGAAGCCTCAGTAAAAATTTTGGGGTCAAATTGAATATTATCAAGTACAAGACAAACTAAGCTGTTGTCCTTGAGTCAGAACTACTAATATTGAACTGTAATGAGACTACAGTAGTAGTTTATTTTGGAGTTACTTTTTCCATAAGGAACATTTCCTGTAATAAACAGATTGCCATGAATTTTTGTTAATATTCACTGATATGTTGCTTATTTTAGTACTGAGGTAAACAGGCTTTTCTAAGCAATGATGCTAAAAATAGTTCATTAACTAAATTGCAAAAAAACCTGTTTTAATTTAAAGAAAAGATGTCATTTCAAGCTTATTCCTTTAAACAGCAGAAAATTAGACAAAACTATGTGAAAGTACATTTTTGTCATGAAATACACCATCCAGCTGTTGGGCTTTTTCTCTTTCTCCCATATCTAAAGGCTAAATTTAAAAAGTCAGATAGTATCCTATCCTTTTCTTGATGCTGAAGAGCTTCATATATAGGCAGATATTTTTAGGTTTTCCATGACATGCAGGGTGTGGGAATGGGACTTTATGCCTGCATCCCCAATGCTACAGAAAGAAAATATAATTAAAGCTTGTGTATTTTTAGCTCTTTCAGAAACTCTTAGAGTTGCATTGTATGATAACCACCTTGGTTCCCCTCAGTGAGCTTTGTGGTAGAAGAAAAGGACTTTTTTTTCATGACATGAAAAGGAAAAAAAAAAAAAGCCTGTCAAATTAAGTGTCTGCTTCTTTGCTATTAAAATAATTGCTTTAATAGCAAATAATTATTTTAACAGCAGAACAGCAGCCTTTCTTAACTTGGGGGAATTATCTAATTTAATGAGGAAGAACAGAAAATACCCATCTAACAAAATGTTGTAAAAAATGCCATGGAAGTGATCTCTAAACAATTAACCTAAGAGTTATGTTCCGAGTAAAAAGTAGAGCATGCCACAAAGTGCTTTTTAATATATTTCACTGATAGAGTACATTATGTAAATAAGTAAAAATATCTTGCTTGTTGTGCCTAGAGTACAAAAAGGGGTTTTATTATTAGCATAGCTGTCTGTTTTGCCCTTCAGATGTTTTTTCACTACGCTAACAGAATGAAAGAGGACTAGTTTTCCAGACTTTTATTTTTGATTTACATTGGAGAAACGTGAAGATTGAGAATTATCAGTAAAAGGCTATGGGAAGGAAATACTGTATCTGCTTCAAAATCTGACGTTTTGCTCAGCCTTTCCATAACCAGGTGCTTACCCATTAAAGACTTTTAAAAAGGTCATTGTAAACTCAAGGAACTTAAAGTTTCAGTATTTTAGTATTTGCTCATACTTAAATACCTTTCTTCACTTCCAGTAGTTCTGGATTGCCTTAGAGTACACACATTGTTCTTTTCACGCACTGTGTTACTTTGTAAATGGTTCTACAGCTTCATATCAAGCATCAGCATCCAACTACCATTAATTATAACACACTGCAGGTGATCAAAAGCATCTTTCCCTAAATGGTACTGCATTTTTTGGTCCTGAATATAATGCACTTGCAGAAACTCAGGCAATTTGTGAAACAGTGTTACATTACAATAGCTTCCACTTTTCATTTGTAATGCCTTTAAAAATTCTCGATTTTTTTTTTTCCCTTTGTTAAGTGCTGTTCTGGTTAGTGCTATTCACTTGGTTAATTGCCAATAATTCTTTTACATTTCTAGATCAGCAAAAATATGTGGCTGGTTTTTATGGTTTTTCTTTGCATTTCTATCAGACTATACAATTCTAGGAACAGTGTTTACATTTCCGTGCCAGCAGCAAGAAAAGCAGATTTTCTCATACTGCCTGAACTGGGGTTCATAACAGTACAAAATAGCAGAAGTTGTTACGGAAATACATCTGTAGTGCTGTGCTTGTATTCTGGCAGGAACGTTCCCTAGGAAGAGCAGCTAGTTGGGTTTAGGAGCCAGCTGCAAGATCCCTGCTTTTTGGCTGCTGCCACAGTTACTGTGCTCTTAACTTCCCATTAATTGAGCTTTACTACTATGTTCCATTGGTTTATAATTCCTTTCTACAATTCCTTGGAATTCTTCTTCCTCAGTATTTTTCCACTGGTTCATCTTCTAGTGTATTCTTTTTTGCTGCTACATGTTTAAAGCTTCCCAGTTCTAAGCCAAATGCTGGGCTGTGTGAGAGAACAGCAAGGAGAAGCAGCAAATCTGATTGAAGCAGCAAATCTTGAAATCAAAAGGGTGGTGTGTCACAAGGTGAAGTTTAACCTAAGACTTGGGTTTAAAGAGCAGCTTTTTACCTATACACCTGAATACGTGTAAATGAATATGTGTAGCTGTTCCTGTGATCCAAAGTTTGTTGAAACAGATTTGTTTCCAGCTATCTTGTGCCCAAGACCAAATTTTCAGGGAACCTGCAGCTTCCATAAAATCTAGATCTAAAATCTTTTGTAGAACAAAGTGTAGGAATATGCCATCTATTTAGCTTTTGAGATTAACCTTTGTTAGCTTTAGAAATCTAAACATGAAAAGTATTAGGCATGTCTAGATAGTGATTTTTCTGTTAAAACTGTCCTCTACAGATGTGTCCTTTTTCATTGACTGCAGGCATTGTAAACATTTAAGTTAAGCTTGATGGTTAACTTGGCTAACTGAAAACGAAGTGAGGCGAATCCTGCACTGGTTGGTTTCAGTATTGGTGAGATAGGATAGGGTAGTTGATACGAGGATCACATTTGGTTCCTGATCCAGGTTTCATAGTCTGTTTTGAGGACGACCCCATTTGTAATTCAGTTGTAGTATGTTAATGTGAGAAAGGAGATTATGGTCTAAACTGATAAGCCAACTTGATTACAGAGAAATAAGAAGACATAAAATTGTTGCTAGTCAAGAATAGTTATACTGGTGATACAAGATGGGAATAGTTCTACAGCTGCCTTGAAAGGCTCCAAAGTAATAAGAGATTTTGTAGTAAAGCTTTGAGGATGTTGCTGACCTAAACTTGAAAGACTTTTAAAGGTAGAATTTGGATCTGTAACTGTAGGTAGCTTTACCTAAGCCAGTCCTCTGATTAAAGATAGGCTTGAAGCTCTGCATTAATCTTAGCCACAATTCCTGTGACGAGGAGCTGTTGAAACAGTGTGACAGTTAGATACTTCTTCCTCATTGATCTTGAAGCTGTTTTGTGTGACATTACTTTAAATATTTTTATGAAGTATATACAGGTTTCCAGTTTGTTTTACTGTTGTAATTTGAATCATGACATTGCTATCTTAATAATGTGAGCTAGCAGATCTGAACATTTAAGTTATGCTGATTCTTAGTAACTATTCCATTTTGAGCAATAGTCATACAAAACAACTTCCAATTATCCTATCCAGTCTGAAATTGCTTGGAAAAAGCTTACTGCTGTACTTACAATACACCTTGAAACTTGAAGTAGTCACTTTGCCTGTGAGACAACACTGTCTGCTAAATGAACATGAAAGGGTTGTGCATGTTGTAGAACTCTTCTCTGCACCTCCCAGTACTCTATGCTGAGCCCATGAATAGAGAGATGCATTTAATTCATGCAAGCTTTTCCACCCTCTCTATCATGCAAATGTATGTTCCACCTCGAGGTTTGTTCATTTGAGTAAATTAAAAGTCCATATACATATTATGGACTTGAGTTTTACTATGTGAAATTAGGATAGAATATTGCTGGACTGTAGCAACATGCTTGTGTTTAAATGATTTGTAAAACTGTCTGCTTTTATTTCGTCTTACCACATGTTATGACTAATGATACAGTGCCTGGTGTTACTGGTACCTTGTGTTTATTCCCCATGCAGGTGGACCTCACAGTGCAAGAAAAGGAGAAATACCTTAATGTGTCTCGTTGGTTCAACCACATTCAGCATTACCCAGGTGTCCGACAGCATCTGTCCAATGTCGTCTTTATCAAGAACAGATTATACACTAATGCTCATTAAGGCAAATCTTAATGTCATGTTGGAATGAAGTGTGGCAGTTTAGAAGTTGTACTGTCCAAAGCCACTAACTTGCAAATACTGTTTCGTAACCTTCTGTATGTGAACCAAAACTGTCAATGCCTCAAATAATACAACTGCATTGAGTTGCTGTTGTTCACTCAAGAATTTGAACTAAAGAATTGTTATTGTGTATCTGAGGAAATGCAAAAATGGTAGAAAGATGGAAATGCGGTTTTAATTCACTATTTTTTAAAAAATGTAAAGTTCCTTTAATTAAACATTCAAGTGAAATTACATGATCTTTACCATCAATTATTCACTCCTTCTGCTATTTATTGAATTTTTATGTATGTCAACCAGCTCTCTTTTCATTTTGTTTTCCATGGATGTTTACACTAGTTTTGTACAAGTTAAGAGCTATATTGTGTGCCAAGGATGTGAAAAAGGGAACATGCAAATGTTACAAAGTATTTATGTGACTGAATAAATTATTTTAAAACTGTAGTCTTAATTTGGCTGTGAAACTTTCTAGTTTTTCTTCAGTAAAGAAGATTTTTAAAAGGTTAGTTTACTTCCTGCTTCATACTGTGGTGTACTGCTTTGAATCTAGAAGCATTTTCTCTCAAATTGGTTAGCAGAGTTCATGTTCTTAAAGATTTTGCGTGTGCCTCGCTTCATTTTTTACACAAGTGCAAATGCACTTTCCTACCCCTCCCAACAAAACCAACCAAAACCCTCAACTCTAAGATAATTTGCTGCTCTGTCAAGTTCACTAGCAATGTTTAAAGTGGGCTTTAAAACCAACTACACTGTTGTTGAGTCACACGTTTGGATGGGTCGTTTTATTGTAGAATGTGGTACTCCAATTTGTATTTGTAGCAATTATAAAAGTGCTGACTTAATTGGTTAATTACCTTCTGCGCAATTCAGACAACATTTCTCTTAAGACATGAAAGAAATACAAAAATACTTTGATATTTTAATTGATAAATAAACTTCTATGTTGGTTTATACAGCAGTGCTTAGCAGACAACTTCACTTGCACATTCTTTTGTTTTATGTGCTACTTAGGAGCCTCTCACCTAGTAAGTATAAAAAAGATGTCTTGGATAGATGTTTGAGCATTTTGAATGTTAAAAGTCCTTAAAAGAAAAAGTAAGTAGATAATGAGATGAGGTAGTTAAAATATATCCTGACACATAAATGGACAGAAGAAAATTGCAAGGATATGCATAACCTGGACAATTCCGGGCTCTAATAGATGTTTTCTGTAGATATACGTAATTTTATTTTAATTCTTTTACTGAGGGTTTACAGGCACACCAAGTCACTTTCTGGGCAAAAATTTCAGAAATTTCTCACTATTTCCTGGGGGCTTAGTTCTCCACTTCTAGCTACTCTTGTTTCTTGCTATTTAGAAGCTCACCTTATTTACTTACAAAGATCTCTGAAATCTTGAGATCTGTTCAAGAGTTGTGGAGTGGTTGTTAGTACAAATGTACATTACAAACTTCATTCCCAAAGCTTTTCATATTTAGCTGCCTAAGAGCTTCACATGTTTACTGTCAGTACTTGTACTCTTAATATCCAATGTATTCAAACATTTGTTACGTAATAGCATGTATTCAAGTGGGTTTGCTTTTTCCCTCACATGTGGGAGCAAGTGATGCTAAGACTTAGAAAAGTACCTGCACTTGTACTAAATTCTGCTATAATGAACCATTTTCTGTTTCAGAAGGGGTGTGAATCATCAGTGCATTTAGTCAGGGTTTAGGGAAGTCTCACGTTCATCTTACAGATTTATTGTTTTTATCTATGCTTTTGTAAGTGAGAATGATTTAAGTTCTTTAAAGTGTTTGTGCAAGCCTTCATCCATGAAAATAGCTTACGTTACAGCTGAGAATGCTGAAATTGAACCAGAGCTAAATGTTGCAAGGAACAATACTGTCATCTTTTCAGACAGGTTGTTGTAGAGATGATGCTACAAAGTGTCATATTTTTTTACTCCCAAACAGCTGCTGTTTGCAAGTATTGGGATTTCTCAAATTCGCTACATGCTACTGCTGCAGTATCCCCTAGCCTCTTGTGCCAGTTTTATTTTCTCTGGTGCAGAACAAAAGTGTTACTTGCTGCTGAAATGTTAAAAAAAAAAAAAAACTTCACCTAGCAGAAAGATGAAATGTTTAGAAGTGGATTAGTAATATTTAACTCTGTACTATCTAAAAGGCACTTGGTCATTATTGTATAGTAACTTGAGTATATTTCAATTTTCTCTCCTCTGCATGGAGAAACTTAAGGGGATAGAGGGTTAAAAGCAAAGAAGGTTGAATTGAGACTTTGCCTTTAGAGAGATGACTGGGAAAACCAGATGGTATTGATTTTTCTCGCCTCCCCCTTTGTATCTAATGCCTTTTGATCAAGGACAAATAAATCTGTAAGAAAACTTCTGAAAAATCACACAACTCTGTATCTGAGTCAGTCTGAGACTGTATGAGGTGCATTTTTTACAACTATACTTCATAATTTTAAAAGATGAGGTGTGTAGTGGGAGCTCTCAAATTAACATTGATGGTCTGCGTAAAGGGTTTGCATGGGTAAATGTTCAGCTGCTTTTAAAGCTACTTCCTCTTCATGTAATACTTTATTACACTTTTGCTGAACATTAGTAAAAGAGATTTCCCTCCCTTGCAACCCCTTTCTCCTTTCTTAAAACTTCAGTTGCTGAAGGGCACTGTGATGTTTTACTTTTGTTGCTTTGCATTTTGATGATGATGACCAAGGTGACGTGTGGAATTTATTTTCACAGCATTTCATGAACAGCAACACTTCCATTTGTTAATGTATCTCATCATTGCAGTATTATTATTTTGCATAATTGTTCTAATTTATTCAAGGGGCCTGACATGTTATGGTCTTTTAAGTATGTGCCCCTGGGACTTGAGTGTGTTGCCATATGGTGAGATAGTGCTGCTTGACAACCTTTCAGCAACAGAAGAATTCAGCAGTGAAATAAATAGGATAATTGTAAGTGTTCAGTGAAATCCTACACTTAGCACTTTGTCTTTTTCCCCTTGATGCCAAGATGACTGCTTGTAGATCAGCCAGGTTGAAACAGGTGTTCAAGTATTGCATCAGATATATTAGAAATGTGCTGATGATTTTTAGTTGTCTCCGTATGCGTAACTTCATTTTTAAGTGAGAGTTCAGTTTGACTTCTGAAGTCTGTAGGGCTGTTTCTTGCTCCGAGACTTGTAGCTGGGCAACTGATTTATAGAAAAATCCAGGTTTAATATGGGATTAGAAAAGAGCGAATAGGAATGAGAAATTTGGAAAGAGTACACTGAACAAAAAAAAGATAGTTCCAGTTTGGACTTGAAAAGAAAATCTTAAATCTGACCATTCGGATGGAGCCAAAGTGGAGGCTTTTCAGCAGCAAAACTAAAGAAATTATTTATGATATCTTAATTGTGTAACATGCTTTCTGTCATGTTCCTGGTCATCAGCGATTTACCTTCCAGATTTACCTGTCAGTGTTTCACACAGAAAATGAGTTAGAAGGTGTCACTGTCTGGTTCGCACTCAAAACAGTCCAACCCAGCAAGTTTTGTTACCTTTCTTCATCCCACCCACAGTAAGTACTTGCCATGAGAAGGTTTGCACCTATTGAATTTCCAGAGATCTTTGTGTAGAAAGTGTAACTTTTGCCAGTGAAGTCTCCAAGCAAACTCCTAGCTGTTTGCTTGTAAGAGGTGATATTTTCACATCTTTTTAATCTCTTTCATCTTGTATTCCTCCTCTATAGCCTACCCAACCCTACAAAATATTTGTAAACTGAAGTAAACTCCTCTCAGGAATTTTATGCTACTGTCTGAATATTTGGAAGCACATAGGCCTGGAAGTGGGGAGATTATTTTTTGTGAGGTGCACCTTAGACTTCCCAATAGGTGTTACATCTTTGGAGTATCTTGATAAAATAATTCTACAACGTCACTTTATACACACATTAATTTCAGTTATAGTTGATGGAAGATTACTCTGGACCCTTCCGTGTGGGTGTGGATCCTGGGTTATTCACAGGGAGCCGAGTCTCTTAAGTAAGGTTTAATGTAGATGTACTTTGCAATTCAAATATGACATTCATTTATATTAACTATTTTATATGAAAATGTGACTTAGAAGTGGTTTTGTCTGTGAAATACACCCAAGTAACATTACAGATAAAAGAGCAGTAGAACTTGGGTATCTTTATTTTCTGCTTGGTTAAAAAGACAATAGATGATCAAAAGTCAGCTGTTGATTTGGAAGAGGACAAAGTACTTAAAAAGTGATTAGCAGAGAGAGATGAAAATAAAGGAATAGACAGAAGTATAAAATCATTACAAAGAAATCCAGTGTAAGCTCTTCTATTCAGAAGTCTGGTTCATATTCTTTCTGATCTGCTAGAATCTTCTGTTTGCATCTCTGCAGGTGATTTATGGTTTGTCTGCTACATGAATGTTGAAGTTGGGAATAGATTTTTCAAGTAGATTTGCTTGGTATGGCCATAAATTGATTTTGCAATTGTATGTATATACAGAACCTAGTATGTAATTTTTTTCTACCTTTTTTGATTTTTTTTTTTTTTTTGCTAGAAAGAGGGATCAGTAGGCCTATTTGAGTTTTTTCCCCTTTTGGTTTTTAATCTTATCACCTCTTTTAATCTTTGGTGTGTTTCACAGTCTTTAACTTCAAAGTGTAATTGCAATGATGCAGCTGCTTAATGGATTGCTACATTTAATATTTTCCCCCTAAGAGCAGTATTTCTTCTTTGCATCTATAATTGGATCATGCTGCTGCTGTCCCTGATGGAAACGCCAGGTTTCATATTCACCATACACCTGAGCACATGCTTACTCACTGGGTAATCCTAATTTTTTTTTTCTATTTATCAAAATTGACTTGTATTACACACATTTTCTTTGTGCTTGAATTTTATTGCAAAATAAATGAGAGGGGAAATGGCATCATGCACCTCTTGCTGCGCCAAGCTTTTGGATTCAGACTGGGCCTTTGTATCCCAACACTGCACGTCTTGAATGTGAGATGTATCGTACTTCAGAGCCCAGCTCCAGGGCAATATAAAGATACCACAGATTTGGAAAGGGGGATTGATTTTGTAGCAAGCATTACTTGTTGCTGCTCTGTGCACGTTCCTGCAGACGTGGCCTTTATTTTCCGTGCTGGTAGTGACTACAGCCAGCGTGGCTGCCACAGAACACTGCACATCCCATCTCTCACTCTGCAGGCGGGCGGGAGGTGATTAATTTTTCATTGTTGCTGCATCTGAAGGATTCCCCTTTCCCCTCCCACACTACTTTGGCCCCTTTTGGAAGATTTTCATCCATTAAACTTTCCCTTCTCTGTTGGAAGAACTAAATCTCTTTCAGCATTTTCAGGCTGGTGATCTAATTTGACAGCTCGTAGGTGATGTCTATTCCTCTTCAAAGAGGCAGGTAGCCCCGGGCTAGCCAGCTGCATTGTGGATTCTGCAGATTTGGCTTGCTGTTCCTGCTGGGTGTCATCTGTCTTCTCAGTCTTGCGGTGGATAATTTTTGTCCTCCTCAGCATCATCTGCCTGAGCAGTTTCTGCCTGGCAGGCCTGTCCATCCAGGTTGAGCATCAAACACAGTGGCCGCCCGGCTAATGTGACAAGGCACCCCTCCAAAGAGCGCAGCCCCGGGCCTGCTTTGGCCAGCATCGGCATCACAGCCCACAAACTTCCAGCCATCACGATCGTGGTCTTGCTTTCCCATCACGGGTGCAGCCCATGGACTTATTCTGCTGGCACAAAGTATGTCCCCCGCCTTGCCCTCTTAAGGGCCATCGCTCCGATTCCTCCCATCTGGGCAGATGTCTGCCTCAACAGGTTTGGGTTTCCCTGCCTGTTGCCGGCATTTGACTCGGACACCGCCACTTGGATGAAATAATCCTTTAGTGGATTATCATCGCCAGACAGCCTGTGGGGGAAATGACAGGACTCGGCACGTTCATCTGAAGATTCTGCAATTCAGAGTGCTGCTAAAGCTAATGGGAAGTGGCAGGGTGATCCCTAAAAGAGAAAGCGGGTTCCATTGCACGGCAAAAATGACAGAGGTTGTTTAGCCTATCTTCCAAAAAAATACATGATGACTACATATGTTGATTTTCATGCTCCAAGCCATAGCTATTTCCATATTTTTGTGACTTGATGGCTACTTTCTACAAACTGACAGGTTAGGGGCTCCACAAGTATTGTCTTTTTATAGCCATCACCTCTTTAAGTCCTCCTTAATTTCTTTAAAATATGTTTTGAAAATAAGCTTGACTGGGCAATGAGAGTAAGCAGGGGAATAAAAAACAAAACCAGGCATAAATACAACAAATAAAGCATATTCTTGAAAAAAAAAAAACAAAAAAACCCCCCACAACATTATTCAAACAAAGGAGGAATGGTTTCAGGACAGTAGTCCTAGAAACCAATGCAACTATCTGTCACAGGATTTACCGTTGTTGCAGTCCCATAATTCCAAACCTGACATTAGTCATGATGTAAAAAAATCTTTCCTAGAAATGCAGTAGTTACAAAGCCCCTTAACTACAGGATTTCCTTCCTCCTTAGCAAATAAGAAGCTGGAGCATAGGGCTTAGAGGGGGAAATAACTTGTCTGAGAGGCTGTGAAAGGATGGCAGCTAAGCTGGAAAGGGTAAAATTAACATTTGAACAATTCTAGCCCAGATTAGTAGTGATGATTGAGCCAGGTGGAATATCCTGCAGATATTACTAATATATGAGCACTACTGTAATTTACTGGTGACTGTTAAATACGTACATGCTTTAGATTCAAGTGGAAAAATATAAATACTAATTTATAGGTTGCAATAGGTGGTCACTTTGGGGAAAAAAGATAATGTAGAAGGGAACTGTTTTTAAAATAATTCTTATATCTACTTACTGCCTAATTAATGTAATATTTACAGACTATGTAACAGTGAAGGAGTGAAAAACTATTTTACATTATATATTTATGGTAAATTTAATATTAATGTTAGTTGAAGTATTGAACACTTCCCAATGTAAGCTTCATTTTATTAGACAGACTCCAGCTATATTTTGCCTGATTTTGGAGGAGATTGTTTCAACAAAACCAATTCAGTCATTTTTAAGCCTGAGTTTAGGATTATAGATATTGTCAAAAAAAACCCCCGTATAGTAATTTCAGTGAGCAGTTTCCTACCTTTTATGATGTGACACAGAATTTAATAATAGGATCATTTTTTGTGTCAGTTCTAATAGCTTTTAAAAGTCCCTTTTTTTTCCCTGAGCTACACAATTGCTCTTACTTATAAAAGCTATGCAGAGTAGAACATGGGCAGAACTAATTTCTAACAAAGAATACATACTACTCCTGTTTTCTACTAATAAACTAGTAATTGTTCCAGCTAAACTGGTACCTTTCTGATATCCCAGGTCAGAACACTGAAGGCTGCAGCAGCTGTAGTAGAATTTGTGGTCCAGTTTATTCTTCATTGACCATACAATGACACTGAGCAGTGTGGTATGTATTGCAGATTAAAAAAAAAAAATGTAAAAGAAGAAACAAACTTAGATGCAATGGCCTAAATAGGATCAACCTGTTCTAGAAATTATTGAGTTTATTGAGTAGCAGGGAAAAAAAGTCACAAACATAAGTTAATATACTGTAATTTATAAGTGGCCAGGAGGGAGGGGAAGTATATTGTCAATATCCTAATGCTCTCACAGAATCACAGGATGGGTCGGGTTGTAAGGGACCACAGTGGCTCATCTGGTCCAACCTCCCTGCTCAAGCAGGGTCATCCCAGAGCACATGGCACAGGATTGCATCTAGAAGGTACTTAAGTATCTCCAGGGAGAGAGACTCCACAAGCTCTCTGGACAATCTGTTCCAGTGCTTGGTCACCTCCACAGTAAAGAAGTTCTTCCTCATGTTCAGGTGGAACTTCCTGTACACCAGTTTCTCCCTGTTGCCTCTTTTCCTGTTGCTTGGCACCACTGAGAAGAGCCTGGCTCCATTATCTTGGTACCCTCCCTCTCAGTTGTTTCTTCTCAAGGCTGAACAAGCCCACTTCCCTCAGCCTGTCACTGTAAGAAATGCTCCAGTCCCATAGTCAATTTTGTAGCTCTCCACTGGACCTGCTACAGGAGCTCCATGTCGCTCTCATACTGAGAAGTCTTTCTTGTACTCTGAAATGGTTTTAAAAGAAATGTACAGGGATTTTATGTCATTTTTGCTTTTTTTAATAGTTGTAAAAAGAGACTGCTGCTTTTTCTGTAGCCTGTGTGTCCAGCAGTTGTTATTCATGTTTGCTGCACCTAGAAGCAAACTGGGTTGCTTACTGCATGTCTCTTACTATGATTTCTGAATCATAGCATCAATTAGGTTGGAAAAAACCTCTGAGATCATCGAATCCTCCCTATGACTAAACACTACCATGTCAAGATCAAGTGCCATGTCCAATCTTTCTTTAAACACCTCCAGGAATGGTGACTCCACTATGTCCCTGGGCAGTCCACTCCAGTGTCTAATCACCCTTTCTATGGAGAAATTCCTCCTGATGTCCAGCCTGAAGCTCCACGCCTTGAGGCCATGTCCTCTTGCCCTGTCGCTGGTTACCTGGGGCAACAGGCCGACCCCCACCTGGCTACACCCTCTTTTCAGGGAATTGTAGAGAGCGATAAGGTCTCCCCTGAGCCTCCTTTTCTCCAGGCTGAACGCCCCCAGCTCCCTCAGCCGCTCCTCACAGGACATGCCCTCCACACCCTTCCCCAGCCCCGCTGCCCTTCTCCGGACTCGTGCGCGTCTCTCCTCCCACAAGAGCAGCCCCCAAACCCGCAGGTTTGGAAGAGTTCGGGAGCCTTGGGGGCGGTTCCCGCAGCCGCGGCCGGCGCGCCGCGATGACCTCACGCCGCGGCTCTGGGCCTGGCGGAAGCTCTGCGGGCGGGAGGCCGGGGAAGGGCCCGGGAAGGGCCGGGGCGGCCCGGGCTGCGCTGCCCGGGGGCCACCGAGCGCCATGAGCGGGGCCGGCCCCGCGTCCCCCGGCCGCGGCAGCGCGGCGGCCCCGGCTCCCGCCGACAGGAGACGGGACTCGCCGGCCGCCGGGTCCCCGATCCAGCCCATTATAAAGGGTAAGGAGGGAGCGGTGCGGGCTCCCGCGGGTGCCGAGCCCGCTATGTAACCCGCGGTAGTGGCGGAGAGACGGCCCAGGGGCCCCGGGAGGGGAAGCCGGTCCCGTGAGCGGCCCGGGTGTCCGGGAACCACCCAGGACCGGTCCAGCCCTCCGAGGTTCCGCAGCGTGTGCTGAGGTTTAAAGCTGGACACCTGGGAGGCTTAGCTGGCTTTTGTCTCTCAGAAGTGGAAACCAGAGTGTCTCTGTGGCTTTATTTCGGGGCGCCGGGTCGGGCAGGGAGGCCCTTGCCACGGGCATGGAGTTTCCTGGGGAAGCTCTTACTTGGGTCGTGTTTGCCCGAGTTTTGTCCTGGTTAATCTGTGCGCAGAAGCCTTTGGACTGGAAAGTGGTTTATCCCATGCTTTATTTACTATAATTATGTCTTTTCCCCGTTTCTAAATAATCGTTCTGCACCCTTTTGGACGGGGTGGGATTCAGGGTGTAGAACAAACACAGGTGGATACAGTAGAGACGGGGAGCCACAGGGCAGGTCCAGCAGCTGAGGCAGGAGAACACATCATGTAGATGGCAGTGCCAACTTAAAGTCTTTTTTGGGACTATGCTGTGTATTTCTTGAAACAGTATTTGCTGTGCTCTCGCTGTGCTTTTCAATGTAGCAGGCTTTTTCTTTATGATAGACGAGCCTGTTTCTTTGCACATACTTAAGTAGTAAATACTCTTTTCCAAGACTAAATTTCAAGTCTGGTCCTGGAACACAAGAGAATGCTGACAGTTTTCCTTTCTAGTGAGGATTCCTTTTGTCTCTTGCTGCAGAAGACTCCCACACTTACACTGTTAATCTGTTAAGCTGCAGCATTTAGTTCTGTTCTTTTACCAGCATTAGCAATCAGACACAGAAGCCATACTGAGCAGAAAGAGGATTGGGACAGAGGGTGCTGAGCCACAGAGGAGAGAGTTCACGCTCACAGAAAGATGTCTTTGGCATCTGGAATACTGGTTTGTTGTGTTTTATCTACCTGGTGGTTTGCTAGATAGATAGGTTACCTTACAAATACTGTTCTGGTGTTCTTTTGGTTTTGTATGTACTTGGTGAGCAATAGTCCTTCCTCACACTGAGGTATGGTGTACTGCCTGTGTTGCGTAGCCTGGTGTGAGAGTGAGAGAAAAACTGAAATTCTGGTTTTCATTAATCTTCTAGATGTTGGGGAAGTCTATTCAAGACTGCTGGATCACCGACCAGTAATTCAGGGAGAAATACGTTACTTTGTTAAAGAATTTGAAGTAAGTATTTGTATCTTGTTGGATGGTGTTACAGTCTGAAACTTTGAAAAATTTTAGCATCTTTTTAGATATCATAGTAGGTACATAACTTCTTCAGAAGGACTTGACATGGATTTTTCCCCAAAATAACATACCTGCAGTATACGTCTGCATCTTTAGCAAACAAGGCGGTAATTTAGGTCTTTTAAAAATTTTGAAAGGGGCATGTGGGTTTGTTTTTTTTTTCCTGCAGAAGACTGGCAGGAATATTGATGTAGGAGAATAATGTAGCCCTAACATCTTAGAGAAGTCCAGTTGGTTCAAGGAAGCTAATGTTGGCCAGGTTTACGTTTCATTGAGAAACTACTTTATGCCTCAGCTGGATTCAGCTAGCACAGCTGTAATTTTATTTTCTTTCGTTTTCGTTACACAAGACAAAGTGATATTACTGGAAGAGAAGAGCAACACTTCTTGCAAAGTAATAAAATTAAAAATTGAATGACTGTTATCTGATTGGCTGCAAATAAGGCTGAAGTACTGAAGGCGTAAAAGTGTTTATATACAGCTTTGCCTGCAAAGTATAATTTAGTTTCCACAAGATGGCAGCAAAAGTTTAGAAAATTTGAGTCTTATGCCAGCAAAAAGGCTGTTCCTGAGTAGATTTTCCTTCTTACAGAATGTGGAATTTAAAGTCAGTCCTGAAAATGCAGTTACACCTCAAAATTTCAGTATGCAGACCTGATTTGAATGACATTAAAATGTCTTTCCCCCTCACCCCCACCTCCCCCCAACCCAGGTTGTAGCTTTTATTTCAAGCAGGTCTATTTTCTCTCTGCTGGTTTAGCAAAATACAAGTGTGAAGTAAACTCTCATCAGATCTGTATTGTATGGGCTTGAGAGTCATAAGAAATTATTTCTTTTCTCTGCTTTTACTACCTAAGCTATAGGGTGCAGTAAGTAGTTTTACATGTCATTCCACAGGAAGGAAAATATTAAACTCATGGACCAAATTAGAACTTATCTCTTTAGGCTAGTAATTCATATATTTGTCCCATTTCAACTGAAGTCTTGTTCTGTTTCTTAGACAAATTTAATACATTCTTAGATTTTTATTGAAATTTAATTACTGGTTTATACTTTCATGGGTGAAAATAGCAAAGGAGAGGATTGTTTAAATTTTTGCAATTTAGAATTTCTTTTAAGTGGACTCAGGACCACCGGCACCTAAAAATTCCACTTGTTTCTAACTTTGAGATAGGACATACTTTCTGGTTATAGTAGGACATGTGCTTATTTTTCCAGTGGTTAGCACCTAGTGTGCAAGGAATGGAGATTTGCACTCAGGAAATCTGGAGCCTGTTTAATTAAGGAGTTTTACTTTCCTGTGCTTCTGTTTCTGAAGTTTTAAAATGGGTGTGGTGATCCCTGTCCCACTTCATGTGATACAGTATTTTTTGTGTATGTAGGGTTTTTATCTGGTGCAATGCAGAGTGGGAATACTGCTGTGGCTTCAGAAAAACAGATTTTTTTTTTTTAATTTAGACAATAAAACAAGATCTTACTGTACTTGTAATTAATCATGATCAATAGTGAGATAGAAGAGCTGCCTCTTTAGTCAGCTGTGTTATATTATTTTTTAGTCAACTTCATTGCTTTACTTCAGTTAAAACAGTTTTATTTGCATTGTTTTCACCTCATGCCGTGCTAAATGTGGAGGGTCAGACATCAAGCAAGCAGAAGCACTGCTATGTTATTTCTCAGTAACAACTGAGTTATAAAACTGAAATGCTTTCAAGCTCTGTTGCTCTCTGTTGCTTTAGAGATGCTGTAAATTATCTGTACAAAACAGCACATTTTTCCATATGGTGTGTAACTGTCTTTTCTCACGAGGGCCAGAGGAGTCGTTCAAAGGATTCTCGTATTTTAACGTGAAGAATGGAACATTGCTGTCTTTTTTGGCGATTTTATCTGTGTTGTTAAATAAGTAGAGTTAATACTTTAGTAGGCAATGGTCTAGTCTTTGAGATGAAGCCATTAGTTTATCAACTGGGAAACCATCTTTAATTTGAAAAGTGAAATTCCTTGCTAGCCACTCACTTTCTTTCCTTTTTGTGGCAGGAAAAACGTGGTCTCCGAGAACTGCGAGTACTTGAAAATCTGAAAACCACCATCTTTGAAACCAATGACCGTGTTCTTCCGAAGTGTGAGCAGGCAATGCAAGACAATTTGAGTGAAACCTTCAAGAGATGTAAGCAGGTTGCTTCTTATTGCTTTTGATGCACCATTTTGAGGAGTAATTTAAAAAGTTTGGATTCAAAATATGATTTGTAAAAAAATTACCACACGGGTAATTTTCTACTGTTTCTGTGCTTTTTTCTCATTTCTGTGAAACTTTAAAAGGGAAACAACAGGGACATTTTTTTATATGTAGTAGTTCAGCCAATCAGCTCTTGCTAAGGTTACATTAAAGTTTTTTGCTGATTTAAGTAGAAGCTGTTTCAGTTCATTCTTTTCCTACTCAATTGGAAATGGTGCTCCGCACTGACTAAAGCCATGGACAAAATTTCAGTTTCCTGGTTTGTTGCAAGGTATGACCTTCAAGTTTCTTAATTTTCCCACAGGAGTGCATAATACTGTTTCCTATCATTTAAAACAAAACTTGCTGCTGTATATCTATGAAATGTATTATTATCATTATCTTCAGTCACAAATTGGGAAGTAATAGTAACTGCATGCTAATTTTAGTTTCATCATTATAATAATTAATATATTTCTTTACTGCTCGGATTTTGAAAGTTTAAAATTTGTACTAATTTTTAAGTGTCCATTTTTTTCTTACTCGTCCAGCAGGATGGTTTCTTCAAAAGAGATTTTAAGGGAGTGTGGGTACATAGCTTTAGCTGCCAAATTTATGCAGTTGAAACATGCCACTGTGGGTTTTGTTGAAATTTATGTGTGGCATGTTGTATAAGCATTTAATTGCCTATAACTTATTTATATGGCATCTGGCATATGCAGAATAGCAAATGGTAGATGATGCTTTACACCCAAGAGGATTGCAGGAAAATATTGAAACTTAAAATTTAGTCATGCAAACAAGACATATGTTCTAGTGCCATCTAACTGGGGTGAACCTTCGATGCTGCTCCCTGGCTTTCTAATGGCCAGCTGTGCAGTACATCTTCAGTAAAAGAATCACGGAGTGGTTGAGGTGGGAAGAGACCTCTGGAGGTCACGTCCAACCTCCTTGCTCAAGCAGCAGCAGCTTGAGCCAGTTGTGCAGGACTGCATTCAGTTGCTGCTTTGGGAAATAAGTGTATTTAATTCTGTGTTAAAATTAAGTGTTAATTAAGTTAGGGGAAAAAAAGTGTGTAGGAATACAGTTCCTATTTCCATTGAGAAGTTTTCCCAGGCTTAGTCTGGGAGAGAAGAGACTGACTCCCGCATAAAGATGTTGTCCATGTGGAGTCCATACACAGCTGACGGGGAAAAAAATAAGGAAAAAAAACCCCAAATAACTAAAACGTAGAGTTTGGTCACCTGTTTCTACTTACTGACTTGAGAGTGGTTTTTGATGTCTTCTGAGGTGCTGAGTAGTGCACTCCAGCTCATCAGCAACACTAAGAGTGTGGGCACAAGAGGACTCCGCTGCCTTCCTGCTTTTGGCTTCTAGAACACGCAAAGGTTGAACTCTGCAATAAGCCTATTTACTTTTGTAAGTGTAAAAGTTATAAGTGTGAAGCATTTTCTGCAAGTACGGATGACTCTTGGGCAGGGTTAAGTGACACGCTGGAATGTAATCTTCGCCTTGCAGCAGCCTCACATCTCCTAAATCCCGTTCAGGCAGGTTTCTTTGATTTACAGCAGCAGACTGACCTACTGCAATTTGTTGTTTCAGTGCAAGCTGCCAACGCTATGATCCATAGACTCCAAGAGAGGGAGTGTGAAGCGAGAAAGGTAAAGGATGGATGGATAGATTTTTATTTTGTGATCTAAAAGTCTTGTGCTTCACAGCAAGTTTATCTGCCTTCAGTATAGCAAAACTCAAAAACATATTTCTCTATACCTTATATACTTGCAGTAAAACTTCTTTTGGGGTGATTTCTGCACTTATAAAATGCACACTGCAAAGTTAATGGATCTAGCTAACTCTTCCTACAATCTCCTGATATATGGAAACTATTTTTTTTTTATTTCCTTTGCTTTATTTTCCCTCCTAGCTCAGACTATAACATTTGTCACATACAGGGAAAGCTTAAATACAAAAAAAGCTTATTTTCTGTGGAACAAAAAACATCTACTAACCTACCAGAATGGAAATGTAAATCTTTCCTAGTTAGCTGAGAACATTGACCATATTATATATATTGCTTGTTGAAAAGGAAGTGGTTTTTTCACTTGTGGATGGGTTATTTAATGAAGGGCTATATTATAGGAACATGCGAATCATTGGAACCTTTTCAGTTGGCTACACTTTGCTTATTTGAAATACATGTGCTCTGAATCTAAAATCTGGAAAATTATACAAGAAATTAGTTTCATGTATTCCCATTACTACTTCTTTATTGTGTTCCCGTGTTATCTCTTTACTTGCAAAATGCTGTTGATAATAATTAAATTCAGAAAAACTGAAGATGTTTCCATGGCCACAAGCAAAACAGGCTGTGCATTGGTGGGTGTAAGCTGATAGTCATGTTTTTCTTTCCTTTTTTGCAATTGATGAAGATGGGCAGTCCAGTTGCAATTGAATACTGGTACTGTGCAAACAGCACACTGCTGAGCACTGACAGAGTTTGCTTGTGTCTAACACTAGTGTAGATACTGGTAGAGAGGTAGGAAATCCTTACAGTTCTGCTACTGTTTGTTTGAAGCAGAACTTTAATAAGAAATTTATAATTTAGAAAATGAACAGTCACTTAGTAAGAATGGTGAGTGTTCTTTTTCTAAAATATTAGCTGTATGTTTCCACTTTTTTTTTTTTTTTTTTTTTTTAATATGTAGTGGAAGAGTAGTTACAGGCATTCAGGATTCGTAGCATTTCTTAAAGTTTATATAGTAAGACTTTTTGGCTTGAAACTTTCCAAATGGGAGTAGTAACAGGCAGGTAACTCTTTTAAAAATGTAGATAAAAGTTGTCACTGTAATGCAGCCACTCGAGGAGAAATACCTTTTCCTTACTTTTCTGAAATGATGTGTTCTGAAAAAACTATTGGATTTTGGCAAAACGTAGTGTCAGGTTTGGGTAGGTAATGTGTAAGTGTGTCCAAAAGTGCTTGAAACACCAGTGTATCAAAACCTGTTGAGTACAAGTAGCATACCAGTCAAACTGTTAGTATGCACTGGTGGATATTGTTAGTGGATGTTATTGTATCTGTTGCAAACAAAATGGATCTTGGCATAATGGTGTTAAAGTGTATCAAATGCTGCTCTGAAAAAAACTGTGTATTTAGCCCGTGCTGTGTGAGCTTGAAGAACAGCAGAGAGAGTGTTTAAGTGTACATAAATGAGTTCACAGTGCCTTTAGTTGACAAAAATGCCATACATAGGAAAGTCATTGCTGATACACTGAAAAGGAGAGGCATTAAGAAAAAAAGAAGGATTAATCTCTCTTTTGCTGGGAGATGGAGCAAATGGAAGAACAACTGCCTAGATTTATTTTGGCTTCTGCACCTGTTATATAAGGGAGCCAGACTGTTGATACAGCTCGCAAGCAGTCCACAGAATTACATTACATTTTGTCATGTGCATTGGATGTGTGTTTGGTCTCTTTCTAGATATCTAGACATTTAAAAATTTTTTTTTCAAGATAAGAGAGTGAACGGAATTAGACTTACCAGAAGCCAAGCAGTAGGAAAGTACGAGGGAAAAATAACTTATTTATAAAAGAATACATTAATCACAGTGAAAGCTAGCTGGCTAAAGCAGAAACACTACCTGCCAGTTTCAAAACATTTAATATCTATGTTGTTATATTTTACAGAAATAGTATCATTGCTAATACAATCATGTTAATAATATTGCAGACATTTTGCCACTTGTTTTGGATTGGCTATGCAAAAATAAATGTTTCCTTTTCAGTTTTGCCTTTCCATGTGTTTTCTTGCTAGTTTCCAGATACTTTAACATTATGTAGCTCTGATTAAACCCCCTGTTTTAATATGGAAATGATTGTTAAAAACTTCATATTTTCCTCCTCTCAGCTTCAGGCAGACAAGGTGATGGCTCGTGAAGAGAAGTGCATCGCCCACTGGGAGGAGTTCATGAAAGAACAGCAGAGCAAACGTGCAGAGGTGGATGAAGAGCACAGAAAAGCTATGGAGCGCCTCAAAGAGCAGTATTCTGAGATGGAGAAGGAACTGGCCAAATATGTTTCTTTTTAAGACCTTTTTTAATAATGCTGGGTTGGTGCCATGCTCAGTTGCTTCTGATTTAAATTGAGGTTCTTTTGGAAAGCTGAAGCTGATAGAAAAAAGGAGAATTTCCTCTACAGGCTTGGTATGGGAAGAAAAGGTTTGCATACTTTCAACTTAAGTGCCTATCTCTGCTTGTTTGATTCAGGGCAGGTGGAATGCCAGTATTTCTTTGTTTGTTGGAAGGTGGAACTGAAAATTGTGTGACTACATCAGCTCAGGGAGTTTCAAACTGGAGTTCTCTCCCATCGGCAGAGTATCATATCATTTGGGAAAACAGAGACTAATGTAATATTAACTATCCTGGTGTGCAGCCACAGCCCTTTCCCAAAAAGTAGGTTAATAGGTTCCAGCCATAGTTAGCCGAGAATTCACTGGGAAAACTATATTCTGCTTGTAGATTTCAAGAAAATAAACTTGTCTCATGGAATATTTTACTTTGAAAATTTACCAGTGAAAGATCTCAACAGAGTTTTAAATCCGATTGTAATTCAGACTTTTGGGTTGTATGTTCAGTATTATGAAGTAGAGTTGCAATTTCGATGGTTTTTGCTAGCATAAAAATTGTAGGGTAAGCCTGGTCAACAATTCCTGGTTTTTTCCTCCCTGTAAATGTCTCAGGCCTCTCTTTTTAAGCTTTACTGTTCTAAGCAAAGCCAAAACAAGCTAAAAAGTAATCATGAGAAGCATATCAGTCTTTGTATTAGCTTTGTAGCTAGTACAGTTTTACTTTAAATACTTGGCATGCTGTTGGTTTACATAGGATAAGCTTGTCAGAACTTTATGAGGCAATTGAGGTAAGATTTTTGTTTCTTTATCAGCGTAACAAATGAGCAGATTAGTGGTTAAATGCCTGTAGTACTGATCTGCTTTCTTACTAACTTACTCTTACAGCATATGTGAAACTCCTGCGCTGCTTTCTGTTATTCCAAACTTGCAGTTACCAGCAGTGTAACTGAAGAAGTTAACTTAATCAGTTCATTAACCAAGGAAAATGAGACATAGTACCTTAATGAAATTTGCTGCAAGCTAACCGTTAGTGCAGGAAATGTCTTTCCATAATTTAGCTGGTGTCCAATGTAGAGTGGAAACAGGTAAAAATAAACAGAATTTTTGCTTTACCTGTATTGCAGCAGTAATATACCAACAAGGGTTGCTTGTGTAGGCTCATGGCTTGGTTTCAAGGCTCCATTCCTGGCAGCATGTTGATAGTCTGATTAAAGTTAGTAGAGGAGATGGAATAAGTATTTGAGATTTCTTTCAATAACACTGAATTCCTGCCAAGCTGCTCTGCCTGCTACCGTAGGCCCAACAGCTTCATCAATCATCATCGTGTATCTGGACTGAAGAGACGAGTTGCCAACACTGGGGCACACTGGAATGTTGTTAATTCTCTGTTCTGAATGGCAAAAACATAGATGTCTCAAAAGGATCCCACACATGAAAAATAGGAAAGCCTCTTTTAGAACAACTCCTATCTGAATAAAAGGTGACTTCTGTAATATTTCTCAGCTTGTGTACCCATGATGAATGTTGTAACTAAGCTCAGACTTCTCATTTAAAAAGAAAAAGTTAGTTTTTGCCTGTCTTTAGAATTGGGTATGGAATAGTTTTGTTTGGAGCACAGATTGGAAGTGGCTTCTCTCTTACCAGATTATTTGATGTATATGTGCTCAAAGCCCAAATATGTTTGTAACAAAATGCATTTAACTGCATACTGAATTAATTTTTATTTTTGCACTGATAATTTTTTTTAAGATTTAGATATCTAATTAACTGTGCACTGGAGCTGTAGATTTTAGTATTTCATCAATTTGAGGGCTCATAAGCAATGATGCAAGTGTTACAAGCTGGATATTCACTGGAAAATAAAGTGGTATTTCCAAAACCTGGGATGTGTGCTCCTGATTCTTTGGAAAACTTTTTAAGTACTAACACTGAAAATGTGTTCTTCTTTCAGAATGCTTAATGCTGAAGAATCTTTTATGCTGAAGATCATTTGAAAGCACGTTTCTTCAAAATCTCTCTCTACCTCTTGGTCAATGTTATTCTTTGTGGGGACTAAATGAAAACTATCTGTTACTGAAATACTTTCATTTAGTAACTTTCACCTTTTTTTGCATGATATGCTATAGGTTTTGAGGTACTTGGAAATGCTTAATCATCTTTGAAGCAACTTGCCAACATTTGTAGCAAAACCTGTTTTTTCTGTCCAAATGCTTAAAAAAATCTCAACCAAAACTTGTGTCTAATACTATCTAAATATGTCTGACTGATAAAAAAAGATTCCTGTCTTCACCAGTTTTTTATCAAGGTGGGGCTATGGTCTGTCTGGACACAACAGTTCTCCACAGTGCAACTTTCTTTGCAAGATTCAAATTCCCGTTATTCACAGTCTCAGCCATTTGGGAGAAATAGAAAAATGAATAGTTTAAAAATTGCGTTTATATCATTAGTGCATGAAGGAAGTGTTTCACCTTATACTTGCAGTTTTACATGACTGAATTCCGTAACTTTAAAAATCTTGAGGATTTATTTAATCCCCGTTAAACCTGATAGAAGTTTGCATTGGATTCCAGTAGGAGTTGAAAAGGGTCCTCAATATTAAGTTAACTTCTAGTATGAAAGGTGAGTTTTGCAATGTCTTCGTAGCAGACTACGTGTATAACTTTTCACTTAACTATTAGTGCTGTTTATTTTGCTGAAATGTTCTCTGGAACTGAAAGTGGGGTTGGGTGTCATGTAACCACTGGAATATTTTCTTAGTCTTTCTGTAGTAATGAACACTTAGCAAGAAGCTGGTGTCTTCCTTGGAACTGCTGTATGAAATCTGCCCCTGTTGTATTTAGGAGCAATAATAAATTGAGGAACTGGAGAGGTATTTAAGGGTTTGGGTTTTTTAAACTGCCTTATATTAACAGTGAACCTGTGTGCTGTTCTTCTTGGAATGTTTTACATCTAAGGCCTACCACATTGTTTCAGTCTTAGGAATGAGGGAGAATGCTGATTCGTATGCTCTTCCTCTGCTTCTTTCTATGGTGACACTAGATAATACTTTTTAAAGAAAAGGTAGATCATTACAACATCACATCATGGAACATCACATCTTCTCTCATAATTTATGGCTTCTTAAATCTTTCCTCAAAAACAGCGGAGTTTTCTTCAGTAGTCAAACTATACAGCAAATACATGGCATAATCAGCCAGTGAATTGGATCCGTTCACTGCTGCGTTGAAAAAAGCTTGGTATGTCTCAAGGGTGCCGATTTTGAAGTTGACAGAAGTTCCCCAGCAGGTGTCAGTGCAGTCTGGAGAAGGAACATGAGGAAGCCTGGTTTTATATGAGGTATGAAATGTAAATGCTGCTGTTCAGTTGTAACATAGTGTTTTATGTGAGTAAAAGATGTTTTGTGGATGAAGCCACACACTTTTAAATATAAAGTGGCACTACTTACCAGTGGCATTTGCCCCATTAGAACAGGACACAAAGTTATTTATGTAACACTTGCTGATATGAACGTCTGCAGTTCTTTTGCATTCTAATTAAAATTTATTATAATCTGGGATTAGACTCAAATGTTGATTATTAAAACCTTCAAGAGCTGCATTCTTACACTACTACTGGTTTTAGTGGATCAGGTTTTCTGCAGATTTGATGCAAAAGTTTAAGTTTATTGAAAGAGATTGTGCCGTAGAAAGCAAATGGGATCTTCTGCAAATAAAATTTGTGAACAAAATTACTGTATCACACATTTTTAAAACAGGCCAGTTATTTTAATTGCTAATAATGAAGTGAACTTCTCGAAGTAGTAAAGATGCAGTACGCTCAGCACTGTTGGTCAAGCTTCTGGTCTGTGTGTCAAGGTGCAGCAGAATCTGCAGGAAGATGGAATTGCAGCAGCTGTAGCAGGATTTTAATGATTAACACAACTTTCATAAATAGTTTATTCAAAGATTGTTCAAAAATTCCAAACAATGTAGACATTTAAAATAGAAGTCAAAAGCATCAGAGTCTGTTTTGAAGCAATTAATAAAGGGAGTTTTCTAAGGGTTGAAAGAAATCCTGTAAAAATACATTATTCCATATCCACGTACCTTCCAGTTCTGCAGAGTGTACAGTTTTGCGTGCAGTACCTTGGCAGTTTCATAGATAAGTAATGAGCAAAGTAGGAACTAATTTACTCAAGACAGTAGGGAGCATTAGAAAGAAGAAACTCTTGCAGAAGTCCTGCTAGGGTGTAAAACTGTAGCTTTGAAAGTCCAGGCTCAGACTTGTAACCAGAAATCATGTAGAACTATCCACCTAAGTTTCAGTTTGCCACCTTATAGGCTTTGTCTGGGCCAAGTCAGGACAAAGACGGTTCAGATCTTTATTTAACATCATTTTGTAGAGGGTGAAGAGAAAGATAACCCTTTCAAGATGAACTTTTGGAATTACTGTACAATACTGCACAATACTGTATTTTGAAACTGTAATTTAGAATAAAACCTTACATGTCCTCAGTCTTCTCCACTAATGACTCACTGGGTAGATACGAGGAGACCTGCAACTGAGAATATATATATATATGGGTTTTTTTAACAGACATTGCATGTAATGTGATGTAGTGGAATTTAGTGACAACCAAAGCTCTGTTTATGGCTTTTGCTTAGTACTCATTACTAACATTTTGAGATGAACATCATCTATAAATTCATCCAGCATTTCATGACATATGGTCCCAATATTCTTTAATCTGGAAAAAAACCCCTTTGTTCTTGCTGCACTAAATGTTGCAGGACCTGGATAAGCATTTTTAGTTGTCTTTGAATTAATTGTAAAATAAATTTGCAATCTTGATTTGTAAAGCTTATGGCGGGGGAAGGGGGGTGTCCCTAGTCAGTGCTTTCCTGAACTAGGATGTGCAAAAATGCCTCTTGCTGCAACATGTTCTAGAATAGGACAGAACTTTCCAGTAGCTTTAGCCCTGGGAAACTTAGTTCAGGATTGCTCGAGGCCATAGGAAGTCCTTTATGAGTGGACCCAAGTTTGTCCTTTCCAGATGCTTTTAGCCCTCATTAAATAAATTCCGGTTCCTGAAAATCCCCTCTCCAGATGGCTCTAAATATATTCCAACATTTACTATGTCAACTAGAAAGCTTCTAACCTGAATTACATAAATAGGAAATACTGTGCATCCTTCCAGTGTACTGATTTGAAAGAAAATTGAACATAATTAGAAAATATTTACTAAACAATGAATGTTCAAAACTGTAAAGTACAATTACAGTAGTATGCCTAAGTAGCAGCTTGGTTTCAAACAACAAATTAGCTTTTGAAATCCTAAAGAGGAGTTACCTATCAAGCTCTCAAAGTCTTAAGGATTCAAAAACTTTTTAGGATAAGCAGCCTGCAACACATCGCCACAGTGGAAAAATTTTCTGGGATCAAGAAGCACTTGAAGCTAACAGGGCTTTGATATTTGTGTCCTGAGCAAATTTGAAGATGCTCATTGTGTCAGCCAACGTGATGAATTTGTTGTCTGGGGGACCCTGAGTACAGAATACAAATACTGCACAGATACCTAGTGTAGGACAATACCTTTCTCCCATTTTGTTTAACATTTTTTGTGTACCCATGATCCAGGACAAGTGGCCTAATGACCAGTCTGTAAAAAGACTCAAAAAACCAAACCACCAAATCTCAAAATACATATACATGTACTAAAAATATAAATTTGGGGTGACCAGGATGCGCTGTGTTTTGAAACTTTCTTGCAGCTGTGACTTGCAAATGGTACAGCAAATGCAATTTCCTTTAAAAATCCATGAACTGGTAGAATTTTGTGAAATAAAGCTATCTAATTATTGACTTTATTTTCTTAGCCAGATGTTGAAGTAGGGAGGAAATGCAGCCTACTACATCAGGCTGTTGTACAGTTTGTATTTGCCAGTGAAGTGGTCACCATCAGCACATGTCACTAAATGCAAAAATATTCCTTCAGTTTGTTTTTTAGAGGATGCAAGTCACCGAGAAATGTCTGGTGGTCAACCTGGAGCATGGAAAGCCATAGCAGAGTTTCTGCGTGCTGTCTCTCAATCCTTAACCACCTCCCCCTTAGTAGAAATAGTAGTCCCCTCTTTATACCCTTTCCGGGCCCAATTTCACTTTAAACAAAAATTAAATTGAAATTCAAAAACTGTGTTAAATTTTTGCCATTATCTTTAGTCAAAATAAAGAAAGAGGGCTCAAAACTGAGCCCTTTTTTTTTACAAGTTTCAGTCCTCATTATATTTTGCCTTTTGACACATAACTGGACTAAGACCACATACCTCTGTGAGGAGGTTATCCAGCAGCCATTGTAACAGTGCTACTGTAGGTCATTGCCTCAGTGTGCTCCCTTTGAAAAGGCTGCCATGAAGAGAAACTTTAGCTGAAAACTATTTCCAAATAATTTTCACACGGTAAGGAATTATTCTTCATATATGATGTGATTTCCACGTGCACCTTCCTTCTGCTTTCAAGTTCCCAGGCTGGTTTGTCCCACAGAATCCAATAAAGAAAGTGTAATTTCTCCCTAGGGTCTTTTCTGGTCATGCTTGATATCACTTAACATAATGAGCTTTTTACTCTCACATCATAAAAGGTTTTGTTTGAAATTTCTCTCTTTTTTTGTACTTCAACAAAAAGTGTTGCTTACATCCCTTCTAAAGAATGTTCTGAGTTATGCGAAATACGGACATGTTGTCTGGGCCAACCCCTTATCTCCGCCAGATTCAAAAAGTCTGGTTCAGTACAGTGGCTTAGACTGCATGTTTTTATTGTGTTTTGTTTCTTTTAAAAATACGTATGAGTGTGTCTTGTTAAAAAACATTGCTGCCCCCATCTAGGAACAATGCAACACTCACATCATTTCCTGAAAGAATAGAGTTGGAAGGCAATTATCTACTCACCAAACAGGCTAAAACAACAGTTCCTGATATTCTTCTCAAATATTTCAACTTCCCAGGAATCCGGAAAAAATAATTCCATGAGACGGTGTTATGAATGAAGGTATGACATTTCAGTTTCCTTCGCTTGGAATCAGACATCCAGAGGTAATAAATTACCACGCTCTTGGCACTGCTGGGAGGGGGGTCTGGCTGTGGCAATTTGTTTTTCTTCAGAGCAGGAACAGTGAAGGGCTTTTACATCCTGCTTTGTCTGGTGACAGGCAAAGGCTTCGTTCTTAATGGGCTTTCATTAGCAATCACATGAATTACACATAGAAGGAACAGGAACCTGACAGCAAAGTACCCTGAACCGAATTTATTTAGAGATAGGAAAGTACAATAAAGACTTTTTTTTCCCATTTTATGTCTGTGAAGTAAAGCCAGTAACATGGTATGAGAAATGTGCTATAACAGGAAACATATGGGAAAAAATGAGTGGTGACAAAGCATCTTCACCTCTTTTCTCATGCATCTCAATGAATATAATTTTTACCAGCATTATCTTGGTCCAGTTTGTGTCACTCTGAAATGACTGCAACTTCTTTATGTCTTCATTTTATGCTTCTTCTTTTTGTTTTGCTTTATTAATGCTTATAATAATGATAATAATAATAATAATAGCTTTTGCAGTTTATAATCTTCAGCTTACGGATTAATTTGTGTTTTAATAGTTCTTAGAGGGGATTGCAATTCGGATTGTATGATAGACATTATATTGGCATATAAAAAAATGAAATGCTGCTCCTGGGAAAAGAGCTGGTGCTCTTCATCTTTGAAGAGCTCCCTTTATGTATTTAATAGTCATGCAAATGGAAAATGCTTCTGAAATGTGTGTGTTTGGATCCAAAATGAAGCATCTGAGCAAGGCAGCACAGGGAACCTTGCACTAGTAAATTTGTGAAGTCTTAGCAAGGAAACTGCAACTTAATGCACATCAAAAATCAAGTAGTATTAAACCAGAAGCCCTTAATTGAACTTATTCTCATTCTTGCATCTGGGTGGAGTACGAAGAAAATATTCTTAAAAGGGAAAGGTATAGATTACATTTAATTGAATAAGAAGGGAGATAGTTCTGATTTAATGAGAATATATGGAGAGAGATATCATAAAACTCAAGTTGTTTTTCTACTTCTTTGAGAGAACTTGACAGAGCTCTCCCAGCTCCGAGGCTGTGTGGGAGCAGTTGTAGCATGGCAGCAGAGGCTGCAGAGTCTGTCTGGGCTCAGCATCTGGAAGCACATTCAGCATTTACAAGGGATCGCTTGGCCAGAAAGACCTGGACTCAGCAGAGGGTTTTGCATGTCTCCACACTGTGTTGTGTTTGTGCCAGGGAAAACAGAGGGACAAAATCCTGCTCCTGCTGAAGCCTTTAGCAAAATTCACATTAACTTCATTGCAGCTAGAATTTAGCTGGGGATTTTGTAATCAGACATGACTTCTCAAGAACAGAAGCAAGAGGTCCTTTTTTTTAACAATGACCCTGAACTGTGGTGAGGAAATTTGATTAATGTAATCACGTGCCACTGAACTTTCAAGCCCATGCTATTTAGATCTTTGTCAAATTTAATCTATTTTTGCAGGTTTGCATTTTATCTGTTTGTTTCTCTTTTATGAAATAGTAAAAAATGTGATCCTGTTTGCTGTATCAAGTTTTAATTAGTTCATCACAACTCAAAACCAGCTTTTTTCAAGCATCTGAAATTGGAAGGCATCTCATGAGAAATGAGGCCAAAGAGCTTTAGCATGTTTCGTGGCTCATGACATGTTTTTTGAAGAGCAGGCTTGTTGTTAGTACCTGTAAAGGGTAGATAGTAAGAGTTCCTTGTCTTTTACCCAAGATGTCACAGTGGCTTTTACATGAACCAAAAAATAATAAAGGCTAAATTTAGTTTATTGTTAAGTAGATCTTTCTTTTCCTACCTGATAACCCTGGATGCAGAACCAGGCACTTATGAAGGTGAACTTCTTATTTCCATTTTGCCTTCTCTACTCTTGCTCACGGCAAAGAGGCGATGAGCTAATTGTTTCCACAATTGTTTTGGTAGAGCCCAACAGGCTTCACCTCCCGTCCTTTTCACACAGCCTCACAGTTGCTACTGCCGCAGGACTTGATGCTCTGCTTTCCACCAGTGCTGTCTCTTTGGCTTCGCTTCAGCTCATTGCTGAGTCGGCAGTGTAACACAAAAGGAGTAAAAGGCAGCATTTCTGCTACTGGAACTCCGTTAGTGGCCACTAAGCCAGTAACAGATGTTTAACTGAAAGGTCAGATAATTTATGTGAAACATTCTTTTGGTTGCCACTTTTCACAATTAGGAGTATATAGTTTAGCTACCTAATACTCAAAGTGTTTGTGGCCCCGTGCAATTAGCTAAAACCTGGGCTGAGAATCAGACCCTCACTCCATTATGGGATCATAAAGAAGAAAGAGGAGGGGAGAAAAAACAGTCCCAGAGAGCTGAGTACAGCAAATGAAGAGTCATTATGTCTTGGTATTCTATAATATCTATATAGATATTTTGCTAAGCCCTTTGATCAGAAGAAATTGAACAGAGCAATAAAGAGCTAAAGATTAGATAAGAAGACTCAAGTGTCAGCTTGCTTGGAAGCAAAGTATATTTTAGGATATATGGTCTGCAAACCTTAGGCAATCTATTTTACATATATATATTTTTTTTTAAAACATGGAATTTATTAGAGAAGAGTGGAATTTATTACTGTTCTTTTAATGTCTGTAGAAAACAGGATTGTCACCTTTCCTTACTGTGCAAGTAATTGAGTCATGAAGACTCCAAATTTATTTTGTATGAAATTGAAGGGGAAAGAAAAGGTCTCAAATTGTGGTTCTTTCTAACAGGTAACTGTACTGTGCATCCAAGCGTAGTGTGAAAGGGGGGGGGGGGGTTTGTAGGGGTTTTTGTGGGTTTTTTATGGTTATTTTTCCCTGAATATGCTGATAGAGTAGCTATGTTTTGTGCTAAGTATAATATCTTGCTCCCGCGATCTGTGTAACTTCTGTGTAATCAAGGAAAAGAAGAAAATTAAAACTGTAGAGACAGGAATACTACATAGATAAGGTATTTGCAGTTATGTTATTTTCATATATTTCTTGCTATTAAATGCTACAAACAGAGAAGGGATGGAAGCTAACACATATTCAGAACAAAACCCATTCATTTTGCGTTTTAAATGGACATTCCTTTAATTTTTAGATTGAGCATGTAAGATAATTATTAAAAAATAAAAATCGACTTTCTGGGGGCTGTTGTGTTGCCAACCCGTGGCCGGACGCGCAGGCAGACTTTCCCCAATTAGCAGGTTGCGTGCCCGTTCTGGTTGGCCAACTCCACTGTTTATGCGTCCTACACGTTACCGCAGGCGAGACTCAAAACTGTAAACACCTCAGAACACCAAAAGTGCCAAAAGCCACCTTATTTTTGTTGTTATTTTCTGTAATTATACCTGGGAGGACTGGAGAGTTTTAGCACATTTCTTCCCTCCCTTTTTTTTTTTTTCTTTTTTATGACTTGGTTTTTGCGTTTCGTAAACCCTTGGCAACGGGCACAACAGCTGCCTTTGGACTTGCAGGAGACTAGATCCTCTAGGACATGCATGTTTCAGCAATGACCAGTCTCTTCTTTGACCACGCCGTGTGTTGTTGTTGTGGCCAAGAAAATGGCCACCGTTTGTACGGCCTCCTTGAGTGGTGTGGGACTCGCCCTCAAGAGTTGTTTCCTAAGGGTCGCGTTCACTTCTGTGAATTCCCGCCTCTCCTTTCTATTTTGTGCTTGGCTTCCTGGTGAGCAATGATGCCCTCTGAGCTCCAACTTTCATCTATTACGCACTTTTTTCCTCAACAAACCTATATCAGGGATTGCACAGTTCCGATTTTTTTTCCTCGTTTTTTTCTTTCTTTAACGTTTACTTTATGGTAGAAAGGCTGAGACTCTACAACGGAAAAGGTGGATGCAAGTTGTTTTCATAGAGTTTAATTAAGGTTAAGTGGAGTTCCCCCAAAGTTTGTGCTGGTGCTCTCTAATGTTTGATTTGGAGGAAGGCGCAAGCAGTGGGATCGTAAAATCAACACATGCCCCAAAGAAATTACTCAGTCACATTTAGAAAGGAGGAGAAGGAAATGTGGAAGGACCTAACAAAGATGAGGCAATCTGACACGATGGCAAAGCTGCTATTGCAGTGTAATGTGATCTAGAGAACAATGTTGACTATTTGTTCTCTAGAACTGACTAGATTTTAATTCACTGAAACCAGCTGGGAAAAGGACATAGATGTGGCTGTGAAGAACTGAGAGAAAGGATCTTTCCATCATGCCGTGTTGGCTGAAAAGCAAATAAATATATGGGAAATGAGGTAGTATTAAGAGAAGAATAAAGAACAGTACTAAAAATAAAATAATGTAAAACCTTGATATATAGTGTGTATTCACCTGGACTACTAAATACAGACTGCTCCACCTCAGAAGGGATATGACTGAGAAGGGAAAAGGACAGCAAAAATCAAAGGAAGTTTGGAGAAGTGTGTATGTAGGGAGAAAGTTTTAGAGGCATGTGTGGAGTCTGAAATCTTTAATACAGTAAACAGCACAAAGTAAATCATATATCTATTCATATTTCTTTATTATCCAAGAGTAGAGAGAAAATGCATTAAATCTATTTGTCTATTCCAACTGATTAAAGAAATTGGGTTTTTTATATAACACAGAATTGATTTGTTGTCCACACAACAGTTTGTCATTGACCAACTGCTTTTACAGTGAACTTTCTGGGAAAATTGTCCATGCTTCATTGAAGGACTCTGCCTAGGAAACTTTCCACTGGCTTTCTAGGCCTAATTTCATCGTGACCTTTCCTAACTCTTGAACACTATCCTTTGCACAACACCTTTTAACACAGATGAAGGCATCTCACCAGACACCTGTCTTAAGCTATGTGTTTTCCATGGATTTTAGTTCTTCAAACAATCTATTTCACACTGTATATTGTGTAACTGTTGCTATCTAACTCTTAGTTGGGGAACTCTAGGAATGAATTAACAAAAAGTCTCACATTTTATTGGAGGTATAATGTATCCCCCTCTTTTTCCTTTGAGGTTCCTACCTCCTATTGCACCTCACTGTTCTCGTGGGTAGATAAACATTCATGTGCATTTGGCAAAATTCTTGAAGAGGAGAATGCACATGGCTGGTCATATCTGGTTTATTTCCAGTGTTAAACTTGTCAGTGAATATTGGGCGGGAAGAACGAGCAGTTCAGTTCATTGGGGGTACCTTGTTGGGGGTGGGGTGACGTTGGATCCTGCATGGCCTTGAAAGGTGCCGTGGGGGGAAACCAAATGGCACATTGTCTCAGGGGAGAGAGAGAGGACATGCTTCTACTAGGAAAATACAAAGAATCCCATTTTTTTTCCCTGTAAAGCAAATACATCCATGCAATTGGAACAACCTTCTAGGCTTTCAAATAAATTTACCATACAAAGGTTTTGAAAGGCAAGGTGGCTGCAGTCTGTGCCAAATTTGTAATACTTTGTTGCTCTTGCTTATTAAGAGTTTGCTGTAAATAAGCTTTCTATCTGTGTGTCCATATTTGCTTTATGTGGAATTCATAGTCCAGCAGTATGTTTGCCTACAGCTACTTTTGCTTCCAGCTTTTCTGAAGTGTAATATGCCTATCTTGTTTATTTTAACACCAGTGGAATAGTTAGGCACTTGTGTGGGGACTGATTGTTGAAGTGTCTATTGGAGAGAAAGATTGGCTTCTGAAGGTGAGAGAAGAGCATACGGCTGTGGACATCTTGCAGATGGGGAAATTTTGAGGCTTTCCCACTGCTGGTGCAAGGAAAGTGGGGTTGCTGTCCTTAGGGGTGGCATAAGGAGCATCAAGAAAGCTGAGCCAGGCTTTCCTTTTACCACTGAAATGGTGTTGCTGGACAAACATTAAGGACCAATCCAAGTGAAATCTTTCCTGGTCAACAGTGGGCTATGGACAAGGAGAAAATCCAAATATCCTCTCCTTGAAAAAAATAAGTCTAACACAAAGCAAACCCCACCAACCCCATCCCCCAAAAAGCTGCAACCCCCATCCTCCAAGTCCCATGTTACTGAATCTGATCACATACTTCTGCTTCAGCAAAGAAGAGAATTCCATGAGAATTTAATACTTCAGTCCTGAGCTTCCCACAGAGCAGCTGGCTTGGGTTCCTTCACGGAGACAGGGCATACAAGTAGGTGATGGAAGGTTTTCCACTTAGCACTGGCATACTCCACAAAGCACGGAAGGTATAGAAACAAATATAAATTAATAATTAAAAATAACCCACTTTCACCAGTAACAACAGAGAAAATACTTTCCATGCTATGTAAGTAATACATCAACATTTAAGCTGATTAAAATTTGATAAACTACTAACTTCCCTGTTTTCTGATAGGAAGGCTGGGGCCCAAGATAAAGCAGTGTCATGCTGGGGAGGACAAACACCCAAGCATCCAATAAACTTTCAAAGCATTTATTTTGTTAAGACTGATCCCCGTTTCCTTTGTAAGTCTTTGTTTATTAATGAGTTGACTCATCCAAAGTCCAGCAGCTTGTTTCCACACCAGAGAGATGGATTTGCACCTCTGCCAAGTGGAGTCAGAGGCAGAGATAACAGCCAGCAACAACAATAGTCTTCCCTGGTGCCTTTGCCAAGAACAATTGGCAGAAAGGACTCGAGGAGAAACTTATCACCAGCACGGGGAGAGGCTGAAGCTCTGGAAGCAGAGGGGCTGCTGCTTGCCTGCCACAGATAAACAGCAGGATGCAGCCCAGAGCCAAGCACGCATTGCAGGCTTTACCTGGTGGAGGAGGAGAAGGCAGGCACCCAGCAGTTAATGCAACGCTCTGGGAGCACCAGCCAGTTATTTTAGCTGGTCTACTAATAGTATCAGCCTAATGCAGCAGGCTTTTTTTCAGGTGCCAAAGCCACACTGACAAGACCCTGAAGATAATTAGGTCCTGAGGTAAGTATTGTCCACAAATGCTCACACATCCTTGAGTTGGTTGAGGTCTTCTCAGGTGAAGTGCTGTGTTTTTAAATACGAACAGTAGTCAGGTCCTGCATTAAGGGTGATGTGAAACGCGCTCACAGCAGTTGACATTTGGCATTTCAACCTGTTTCTCTCCAATGTTATTCTACAAATTAGTGATCACCTGTTCATATCAATGCTGCTGTGTTTGATCTGGATGACTCTTTTGCTCAAGGGTGAAAAGATAGCAACACCTGGGGCAAATTCTCTTACAAAAACTATACCAAAATTTGACCTTGTGACTGCATTACAGTTCTCTCTAAGAGGAGATCCCTCTACTAGCTCATCAGAGAAATGTAGGCTTCACCAAAATGATAACTCTAAGTTACAGCTGTGCAGCTGATACTTGCATGGCCCTTTGGACAAAAGACACATCTTACCAAATAGCATGTTGAATGTAACCGAAACACTGATGGGGATAAAAGTTCTGTTACACAAATCTCACCGTGATTAATGAAATACGACCCAATATGTTTAATTTAAGAAAAGAAACCTGAGGGTTTAGAGTGGGTAGAAGTGGGAAGTGATATGTTGTGGATTGTCCAGTATAGCTGGCCTTCATACTGCTATGAATATTCCATTTCAGATTAAGGAGAAATTGGAGCATGTAATTTCTTTCTGCATCTCTTATATGCCTTAAATCAAATTTACTTCTTGATATGACTCAATGTCAGAAACTGTCTTTCCAATCTGGCTTGGTAGAGATTATTTTTTGTTATTCTTTCCTCTTTCCTGTCGATGCAGCTAGGTTGTATTGAGATCCTTCCACTTCTTTTTCTGCAGAGCTGTCTTTTCCACAACTTCATCCAGCTTTTTCATTTGAGCTTTTACTGTACCATGTGTTACTCTTCAGCTTGCAACACACTCTTTGCAAGGGTCACAGAGACACATGCTTGTCCCTCAAAACAAGTGTTCAATTCAAGTTCCACTTACATTTGTTTGATCATGCTACTTATCACTGCAGATCTCAGATTTGGCTTCCACGCAGCATTGTATCCAATTTAGGACTCTAGTTCCTTCAACACAAGGACACAAAATTGCTGTCAATTTTTAAACTTTAAATTTCCTGGTATTTTGAATTCTGAAGTCAGGCTTTACTGAACTATTAACATTATTTTTGTTTCACAGCAGAAAGGACAGATGTAACAAAATGGCATGAAGATGGTTTGCAATAAAATTTTTCATAACCACTAGACCAAGAGATGAGAAAGTTACTGATTTCTGAGGTATGAGTTCAGGGTGGTAAAATGATGATGTCTTGTGAATCAACAATATTATTATAAAAATGGAACATCCAGAATGTACTTATGTTGTAATCTTTGTCCATGAGCCCATCTCAACCTCCAGCCTTCTCACTCCCATTTTATCCCATCACATCCAAATTTAGACTGTTAGCACCAGACACCACACCTTTCCCATATCTATTTTTTTTTAAGAGTTTAGCTCATTTTTCTTGCTCTGTAAATAACTAAAAGCTAGTGTGGTGCCAAGGAAGGAAAGGAAAAAAAATACATTAGATCACAAGGAAAAATAAGAAATCGACGATCTTAAACATTTTCCTTAAAAATGCAACCACTCTTGGGAGAAATCAAGGCAGCCAGTGTTATAAATGAAATCAACCTCTTCACTATAGCACCCCTGTTCCTGACTAAAGACACTGCCATGCCACGCGAGGACATTTGGGACACATGTATGATGAGGCAGACCAGTGCCACAGGCTGGTCACTGAGAGCCACCTTGTAAGCCACTATCAGGCAGTGGCTGCAGAGCCAAGGCCAGAGATGCTCCGTGGGCTGCCAGAACCCCTGATGGGGCTCAGCAGGGCTCCCCATCTTGTTGCTGTGGTGCCTTTCCCTTGTGCCAGGTGTTTGGAGCAGGATTAGTGCCCTGATGGGCTCCATCAGGTGAAGGTATGGACAGCTGTGCCAAAGCAAGAGGGAAGGGATGAGCAGGGAGAAGGAGCAGTGGGGCCAGGAGCTGCTTATGTCATCAGTCTTTCTGCTTATGTCAGCCAGGTGAGTGGGGGCTGAGTGTCTCTTTGTTCCCAGAGTGATCCAAGAGCCAGCATGTCACAACCATGGCTTAAAAAACCCATTGGCATTAATTCCCCTTAAGGTATGGGGGTGTTCACCCCGTTACCTTACCTCATGTGTTTCTAAGCAATCAGCCATACAAGCATTAGCAGTGCTGCAACTTGTTGGCCATTTGATGTAAAAAACCTACTTTTTTTTTAATGATGTGTTATTGATTGAATTTGCTTGTTGAGTTTTCACTCTTCCTCTTTCCTTCCCATCTAATATCTCCTTAAGCTTCCTTCTTGTGGCACCATATTAACTTTGCCTAAGATTCAGTTCTGCTTTTCATTCAGATTCCAGGGCTTTTCACAAGGATTTGAGGAAGCTGGAGCATGGTTCTCTATCTTAAATGGATGTTATGTAACTCATTAAAGTGTTGTAGATTTCTTGACTTATCTGTAGCAAGATATAGATCAGGAACATGAACTACATCGGATTCCCAAGAGAAATGTAGGAAGAGAGGAAGCTAAACACCTTCTCATGAGATCAGAAAGGACCACTGTATTGGGATCCTCAGCTTTTTCTTTTAGAGTTTCTTCTTCATGCACAGCAGTAACATTGGCTCAGAGGACTCTAAGCAGGCAGGTCATCCTTCTTCACACCCTTTCTTACCACAAATCTTAACAAAGTTGAAGACAACAGCCAAAATGTGTAGCTGGTAGCTGCACCAGGTAGTAGCCTTCTATTTGTTGATGGAGTAAAGGACTCTAGAAATTGGGTAACACGTACAGCCGCCATCTCACTTACATTCTACACAGGCAGACACAGCTGTTTGTGGTTTTTTCCCCCTCCCTGGAGCGTTATTTTACTAACACCTGGCAAATGCACCTGGCAGGCATTTCTGGGACTGAGGAACAAACAACATTGAACACACTCACTCTGCTGGCTGAGAAAGAGCACATGATGTTTCTTCAAAATAGCATTTGAAAGTGGCAGAGGCAAATAACCCTTCCTCTAGCTACAGGTCAAGGTGAGAATTATTCTAATTTAATCCAGATCTATAGGTTTTGTAGAATCTGTCCCCCAAAGGGTCCAAACAGATCAAAAACCTAGAGATTGCTTAACTTTTCAACAGATACTGCTATTCTGAGCTGTCTGTGGAGAATTCCTTTGTATTAATAATTAAATGCACTCATGATAAAGCCATTTTCTTTCTTCATTAAGAGGATACCGAGGGCTTTCCCAGAGTTTGAAACATGGTGCATGCATAGCACCAGGACAGTCCCCAGCAAAGAAAGCCATGTGTGGGGTGGCAGCTTGGTTTGGAGGGACAGTTCAGAAGGTGGTGCCTGGAAGCTGCTGGACATTCTTTCAAAGCCTTTTTCACAATTTTAGTATATTTTATGAACTGATTCCTTTCCCCTTTCCCTCCGTATTTCTTCAATAAAGTTAGAAAATGCAATGTCTTAAGGTACTGAGCATGTCAGAGATGTGCCTTGTAAGAATGGTTATAAACATTCGGTGTTGCACAATATTGCCATGTAAAATTAATTATTTACACTGTAAAACCAGGTCCATTTGTTTCAGTGGGACTCCAGGCATGCCAGTATGAGAAATGTGGCATGTAAACCCTCACCTCCTTCTCGGCAGTGTCTCATTTCGTACAACTGCTGAAGATTTAAGCAGCTAGAGGCAGTGCAGTGCCTCCGAAGATGGGAGAGACACAAAGCCCTTGGTGTCCATGTGCCCCCCAACACTGAAAAAGCTTGGATATGTATCTCAAATTTATGGCTCGGGTTCCAGTGACCAGTAATTGTTGTAATTGTAGTCCAAGAGCAGTAGTTGCTGTGCTAGAGTACCTGAAATGGTGGAGTCTCCTTTCACTGTCGCAAACGTTGTCCAAGCAAAGGCTTGGAGGGGTGACTCACTGCAATAAAGCCGGCGACATGTGTTGACTTACAGAGCTCTGTCAAGGAACTACACTTCCTTCTTCTGCTGCCTGAACTTCATCTGCAAACAGAGGTCCCAAGCCAGGTGTCATTGTGGCAACAGATGTTAAGAGTAACAGCATAAAAACAGATATTAAAATAGATAACAGATATTAAAAAGCTTATTTTTTAGCATGGTTTCTCATAATTACATTGTAAAAATCCATATTTTTCGATTTCCCCACACAGTAGGGATGTCCAAGTAGAGTTGTTTAAGAGCTATAACCTCACCATGGTTTGAGTGACTATAAGGAACAGGAAACAACAAACTTAAAGGAAGAATAAAGCAAAAGCTAACCATAGAAGTTGTTCCTGCATTTGCTGGCTGGAGTGCTCAATAAAACTTATTTGCTATTTATATCTTTTCTCCAAAGTAATTTTCAAGTATTCATAAATTAATGCTCACAACACTCCTGTGGATTGAGTACAAATTTCTTTTCAACAAAGCAAAAGTACAAACTTGTCACTGTACAGTGGCTCATCAGAAAGATGGTGAGCTTGTTGTGTCTCTCCAGACCTGGTAGCACTGGAGTCTTTGGTTTGGATCCTTTGGCTGATGACCACTGAGGCAGGTTTGCACAGACAGTGCCTGTCTGCCAAGAGTGCCGGAGGCTCGAGCCAGCTGCCTGTCAGTCATATGCTGCCAATAAAAGATCAACTTTAAAAGCAGGATCTACCATTAGAAAATAACTTCCATGTTCAAACAAGCCTTATGTACACAGCCTTATCTAGAGAACACTAGATTGCCTCCATTCTGAGATAACAGAGAAAGAAGCCTTATCCAGGACCACATCTCAGTGGAAGAAACGTGCCCGTGTCATAGGTGCTGCCCACTCAAGGAGGATCTGCTCTGCACCAAACAGGATGCAGAGCCTGTAAACACATGAGATGGATGGCCCCTGTATCCCTTGAGGGTCAGGAAAAATGTCTTTCTCTTCTCATACTACAGTCAGAATATTTTTTCCAGGCAGCATTCATACAGATTCATCTCATTCACACATAGAGGAAAAACAGTTGGTTTCATGGATTTTTTTTATGCCCTGTCATTTTAAGGTGGTTAATTCAAAGTCTGAGATTCCTTTTTGCTGAAAGCTTCTTCAGGTCCTGGAACCAGGTATATATTTCCAATCAAAGGAGGTCCGTCACATGAATCTCTAAGTAGAAATACTCCTTGGCACATAAGCCTTAATAATGAATGTTAGTAATTTCTTTACTGTTGTTTTCACTGCAGGACATTGAGGCAGGGCTACTCTGTAGGCAGGACACACAGCCCTGTTCTGTCCTTATTTCTGAGTTATTTCAGATTTACACTAGAATTCATTTAAGTTTATGTAGAATGGATTATATTTATTATTATATTTATTATCATTATATCTGAATGAAGTATCTAAATGTCAAGGGGACAAGTGCTGCATTTTAACCCTGGGTTTCCTCTCTCTCTTGGACCTACCATCCAAAGCATGCTTAGCCCTTGCCTGTTATTGTCCTAATGTTTGTGGAGCACAGTGCAAAAAAGATAGTGATTCAAAGTTGAGTAAATATTCCTAAAGAATTTAATATTTATTGAAGTTAACTTTGTAACTTGAATAAAAAATAATCCACTGAGCAAGGCATCTTGCCGGTGTGAGAGTAAAGGTGCTTTCCTTTTTTTCCAGAGTGTGAGATGGGCACCTGGTTTGTGCTGCCTGGTGTGCCCTGTGCCAGCAGGAATGGCTGTTCAATGCCTACGTTGTGTTATTGACTTAGTGATATGATCTGTTTACCATCAGGGACTCCATGTAGTGCTTTGTACACATGAAAAGCAAGTAGTTATGGCTCAGTTTCTGCTGTCTGCAGAGGTTGAGAGTTCCTTAGTGTGAAAGAAAATCAGATGCTGTGGCAATTCCTGGTTTTGAGTACATGAAATCATCAATCAGTACATAGAATACAAGTTCAGTAAGCAATATGTGAGGATAAATTCATTTTTAATGTTTCAAAAACTCTCCCCTCCCCCTTTTTCAAGCAGAAATTTGAGTAACAGAATAGGTGGGGGAAAAAGCACTTTATTTACCTGGAAGTTTTGTAGAGAATGAAACTTCAGAGAGGCTTTTGCTGGTGACTCACTGTCTTTGAGAGGAATCTTATGACCTGCAATGGAGCATGAGGAACTGGCAGTAGTCCCTGGTGAAGGTTTTCAGTTAAGACTGGGCTTCACAGAAACAAAAAATTTTAGTGGGTTTATGCTACTGGTTGAATGTACCTGGGCTACTCTTGGTACCTCCTTGTTTCCTGATCAAATGGCATGTCGTCCTGTTTGAGATGGAGGGGAAAAATAGACTAAATTGTCCAAAGGTTGGTGGTAGGATGTTCTAACTCACCAGTAACTTCTGTTGCTCCAGCCTCTTTGCAAACCACTGCTGTTTTCCTGTAAGATACCACATGGGAGTCTGTGCCTCAGTGACAACTTCAGCGTTATGTATGAATAACTGATTGTCTTTCCTTCATTTTCAGAACCTAAGTGGGAAGAGAAAGAACAGTGAACTACACAATTGCAGAGTAGCTGGCCTTCTGCGGTTGGTTGCATAGGAGTTTCCATAAAATCTAAGTTGTTCAAAATGTATAGAGCTGTAACTCTGTAATTATATTATTTTAATTTTTCTACATGCAGAGCTTTAACTAATTGTGTTCAAGCTCACACCGAGGGAAAATATTTATTTCATGCTTTCTAGTAGTAGGCACACATACAGTCTATGTGTCTTGGCAAGATGGCAATCAAGGAAGGGTTTGCTTTTTATCACATAGAATGAGCCTTACAGAAAATGCAGTGTGTTTAGTCTTGTTACACTGCTTGAGGTACCTCAGCTTTTCATTGAGAACATCATCACAGAAAATTAATTTCTCCCTGGCTGAATGCCTAAAGCTACAGTCACTGATTTAGTTGTATTTACCCAAGGATTAGGTCAGAAATAGAGGTACCTAATACTTTTCTAGCAAACCAAACGAACTAGAAACATGATCATGTTCCATGAGATGAGATAAGATTAAATTCCACCTACAAAAAGAGCAGCTTTTCTCATTAAGAATGATGATTCCAAATTCTCTGCTAGCTAAAGCAGTTTAGAGTGAGCTGAAATGGCAAGGACACAGTCAATGTTCCTAAAACTGAAGTCTCTGCTTAGGAACAATTTGGACACATAGGAGAGTGACAGAAAAGCTGATGAAACTGCACTGGTTACAGGCATCCAGAAAAGCCTCCAAAGATCCTACCACAGCCCCTCTTCCCATCTTGTAAAGGAGTAGTAGTAAAAAAAACTGTTGAAGACAGTACTTAACATGCATCGTGTTTTGATGTCTTTCTCACCAAGCAGGAGTGGAACAGATCCCTCAGGGTGAGCTAGAAAGATCTAATTTGGCTAAATCATTGTCTAGCCAAATTATTTATATCTAATCACTGTTATCTGCCATCCTCTCATGTTTTCTCTTTCTTCAGAAATACATTTATACCCATTTCCAAAGAGTTTGTGAACATCCGTCTGTGTTCATGGCAATGATGGCACATTTCTCTGTTACATTTGGCCTGCTTGATGACTTCATCTGGTTGGAAGATTTATCTTTTCTTGAGTTTTGTGACATTATTGTTTCCCATTTCCTCTCTCTTTTCCTGTCTTCTTTGTCCATGAGTGTTCTCCCTTCCCTTTCCTTGGTTCCTAGGGAAAAGTCCCACCATGTTCTGTTTTTGACCATCTCACTGTGTAGCCAAATGCTTCCCAAGCACTTTGTGAAGCTCTGACCTCCTGAACACCATTCTCTACTCTCTAGATCAGGGCATGATCCCTTATTTTAAAGCACAAGAGCTTTAATTTGGCTTTGCTAAAGTGTCCAGCTTACCAAGAAATTAGCATCCTCTATAATATTTGCCCCTTTGATGACCTCTGCCTTACTTGCCAGGAGTAAATCTATCATCAAAAAGGTGTAAGTATTGACAGCCCCTTCTGAGACCTCCTCTCCATGCAGCCTGGTTGCTCCCTGGTATGTAACATTTTGTGGTTCTGAGCTTGGTGTGTGCTCTGTGGTCCCTGATTCACTCAGCAGGCTCAGGTGGGATCTCCCAGCCAGAGCAGTTTACAGCTGCTCTCATGCTCTTAAGAGCCAGCTTTGAAGGGAGCGAAGTGCACGTAATGAAGGCATTTGTGTTTACATCCTAATCAGCCAGCTCCCATTTAAAAGGTTGGCTATTTGTTTTATTTTTTAATCTTTGCACATTCTCCTTTGCTTCTCTGAAGCCATGAAGACTGCATTTGACATCAGCTGTTGCAGGGAAAAGAAGTTCATTAGTGCTCCAAAACTTCTAAATTAGATTATGTGACATACTGCAAGTATAAAACAAACATTAAGTAATGGCAGCCCTGTCAGTTAGAATTACAGTCTGCCCCAGTTTTGGGTCTTCTTTACTAAAGAGAGGTGGTGTCACAGTTCAAAAGAGAAAAATTAAGGGAAAAAAACTGTTCTTCTTGGTCCCCTTAATTGCAGCTGTCTTTCAAATGTTAACATCGGAGTCCAACTTTTCTTTGGGTGAATATTGGAGTATGCTGGTTATGAGCCACCAGAAGAGTGCAGGGCAGATCAGGGAGAAAGTGCTGATTAAAAAATAATTAAAACCAGTTTTCTTGCTTTACAGCATGTGTAGCTGGCCAAAAACTATGAGTGAGTAACTCTGTCTACATATGTGCTTCTTGGTTTCTTTTTTCCTAATCTTCATTCACCTTCTCGATATGTCAGGGCATTTTAAAGTTCTTCTCATGCCTGCAGCCCTTGTTTCTTGAGCTTCAGCTTGGTTTTATTTAGGGTATGTGGAGAAATCACAGGGGCTCTGTAATGTGTCAAATATCACAATGGACCAGCACTTGTACTGGCAGATAAAAGCAGCTGCAGGTTACTTAAGAGGGTGTGTGCAGTGTAATGGAAGAGAATTCAACCATGGAAAAAAATAGCCTCCGGTATTCCATCATTAAGAGGAATACATTAAAGCAGCTGCAGAATTAATAGCAGGAAATTCCTTCTTTATGATCCATGAAATTTTCAATCTATATTATCCTATTCTTCCTAACAGCTTCTAATTGCAAAAGTGAATTTCTCAGTTTATTAATTTTGCCACATAGTGACTTACAATTGAGAGTAAATTGCCTGAAAACAAAATTCAGTTTCATTTGACTGAACCATAAAAATCAGAGGACCACGGAGTGAATAGCATTCCCAGCAATGATATATTCTTTTCCTGCAGGCAATGAAGGGAGCGACCATTGAAACTGAGGTTTGTGGCCATGGTGGTCAGAGTCCCACAGAGACAGTGGTCGGCCAGCACAATGAGAATACGTTTCCTCCAGACAGAAGAGCACTCACTTGCCATGAGACTGCTCTTTCCTTACTGCTGTGCCATTTGCTAGGCTGACAAACTCGTAACATTTTGTGGGTGGCAAAGTGATGTCATTTTACTCAACAGCTTGTAGTAATTTCCACTCCTAACCCTTCATGAGAGGTACAAATTACCAAAGAAAAAGGTCTATAGGCTTACAGATGGCAGTATCGATTTTCTTTTCCATTGAGATCACAACATCCCACTTTCTAGCTGAATGACAATTGGGCTGTCACTAAAATTACATAATGCTGTGTCCCCTGAGGGGCTATAGTTTGGGATTCAAAGGACAGCTGTCAAAATACAAGTTGCTCTATTTTGAGCTTTAAAAGTCTCTTAGCAGGCTGTACATAAGAGTTTGCCTTTTTTTGTATATATCTGAATTAGAGGTAGAGTTAACAATGGAATGTTAATGAAAAAACTACATTTACATGGTAAGTTAAACAATAGACACAAGGTACAAACGACGCACTAAAATAACTAGTGTCTGCTGTAAATCATGGGCTTATGCAAATGGCAGCACTATAATGACCCAGTGGGTCTTGGTATCCTATGGTAAAGCTGGCTTTTCCCTTTGTTTTGTATACTATCACATCATACAATATGTAGTAGAATCTGCTCTGATTTTCCAAGTGTTGTCCACTGTCTTGACAGCTGTGCTCTAGTAGCATTCACTGCTGTACACTGAGTGCCTGCAAATTACTATGAACAAGCATTAAATCAAAGAGTCTCAGTACAGCCTTTGGCTGTGACTGGAAGGGACAGCTTGGGTAGTTTTAGAAAATTTCTCCCAAAATTTCCCCAAACAAGTACAGGGAAAAAAAAAAACCAAAGAGGAAAAGATTGGAAAACATATCTTGGTTTGGGTAAATGTTCTGGTTAACTCCAGTAGGGGCCTGCCCCTAAGCAGCTTCATGCCCACTCCCTCTGAGTGGGATGGGAGAGAAAATCAGAAGGCTCAGCATGTGAAAACTCATGGACTGAGATAAAGGCAGTTTAATATATGAAGGAAAAGATGTGTTGCACAAGCAATGCGAAATACGGGATTCATTCACACCTTGCAATTGACAGGAAAATATTCAGCCATCTCCAAAAAAGTTGGGCTTCATCTTGCAAAGCAGAGACTTAGGAGGACAAATGACGTAACTCTGAATCTACACTTTTCTCCTTCTTTCTCCCAGCTTTTATTGATGAGCACAACATCGTATGGTGTGTCATATCCCTCCGGTCAGCTGGGGTCAGCTGATTGAACCTGGCCTCCTACAGCAGGCAGTTCTACATTCTCCCAGTCCCCGCCTTTGTGTTCTGTGACTTGGGCAGTGTGACAGGACCTTTTGCGGGTGAGGACCAAGGCAAAAATGTCATCTACTACCTCAGCCTTCTCCATGTCTCTGGTAACCAGGGCTCCTGTTTCCTTCTGAAGAAGTCACATATTTTCCCTAGTCTTCCTTTTATCACCAACATACATATAGAAGCTTTTTTCTTTTTGTTTTCCTTGATGTCCCTGGACAGATTTAATTCTACCAGGACTTTAGTTTTCCTAACCTAATCCCTGGCTGCTTGGAGAACTTCTCTGTACTTCTCCCCGGCTACCTGTTCCTGTCTCCACCCTTTGTAGGCTTTGTTTTTGTGTTTTGCTTTGTCTGGAAGCTCCTTGCTCATCCGTGCAGGCCTCCTGGAGTTTTTTCCTGACTTCCTTTTTGTTGGGATGCATCATCCCTGAACTTGGAGGAGGGGATCCTTGAATGTTAACCAGCTTTCTTGGGCCCCTTGCAGGGTTTTATCTCAGGGTATACTGCCAAGCAGACCCCTGAAGAGGCAGAGTAGTGAGCTTGCTGTGCGACCTCCTTGGTGCTCTAAGGAACTCCACTATTTCATGGTCATTACCTGGGGGCAGAGGTGTGTGTGTGTCAGAGCACCTATTTCTGGGCTCTATCAAGCAGGACAGTCTTTTGCTGTATATTGCTTTAGTTGACAGCAAGAAAGTCATATTTTAAAAAACACGAAACAAACTGAATGCATACATAATATCACCTTTTCAGGTCTGAGTCACAGAGAGGAAGTAGTTGTCTGCGACATGAATGGAAGGGGAAACATCTGCAAAATAGCCAAACTCTTAGATTAGATGTTAGTCCCATTTCTGGAATACATTTAACACTGGGGGTAAGACGACTGAGATGTGCAAGTGTTAGAACACACTTTTGCTGCTCAGCTGTGTGGGAATGAATGAGAGCATGAATGATTGTTTTTATTTGCCAGTCTGGTTTGTGCAGGAGATTTGTGGGATGGTACTCAGGCATGAATGGGAGCTGTTGACTTGTTTAGTCTAGCAGAACAAAAGCGAGAAAGGATGTCACTGCTACCTTTAAATATTGTCAAAGGGGTAAAGAGTATTTCACTGAAAAGACAATGCTGGCAGAGGAATGCCCTGGTATGAATGAGCTATAAATAAACATAGGCTGACTATGAGAAAAGTTCATAATCCTAGGCAAGGAACTAAGTTTTAGAGTGGGGCAGGCAAAAAACCTCCAACTTGTTGCTTGTTTTAAAATAGAGCTCAGACAGTTTACAAATAGGATTGTATGTTGCTATTATCTGGCAGAATGAGGACTAAAATTCATCCACTCTGAGGTCTTTTCCAGTCCTAGGCTCCTTGGTCCTACAAAACATTTACATCAGACCTATGCATTGCACAGCTTCCCTGAGCACAAAATGCCCACCAAGGACATGTGGATAAATAGTTTGTTTGTCCTGTTTGACCTCTGCAAGTCAAAGCATCCACCAGGAATAAGCTGGTGCCTCTTAGCCAGAGGGAGCTGGCTGCATGGGGAGTTAATAGGCAGTGGGCTAGGTTTGGGGTATCAGGATTATTTCTCTGCAAAGATTTTGAGATTATTTGTGCTTCCAGAACTGAGGTCAAGAGAATGGAGGACACTGAGAGATGGCATATGTGCACAGGGGCTGTAGGATTCACTGGGAGTCAGAATCAGCAGTGACTGCCAACATCCAAGGATGAGCCCTCATACTTATAAACAGTGTGGGCTAATGGCTGTGTATTGGCAATTTTCTCTCCATTAGGAGGTTAGTTTAGATAAGTCGTGGCAACCATCAGCTACCATCTGTAGCTTTTTACTTTTCCTAATGCTTTTTACCTCCAGATGCATGTTCTCACCCAGAATGAGTTGCTGTGTGGTGCTGACCAGTGAGAAGCAATTGCAGCAAGCATAAGTGGTTGATGTTGGTGGCTCTTTGTTGTGGGACTATTTGTCCTAGGTCCTGCCTCCTCAGCTGTTCTATAATATTTGCTCTGGGACAGGCAGAGGGAGCAGGGAGCTGGAGTGAGGTGGTGGACAAGGTAATTGAGTTTTAATCAAAATGCAAAACAGCAAGCAGGAAACACTAACTTACATAAGTGATATTAAACTTATTAGCATTTTATGGAGAGGAAAGAGGTAGTCTCAGAGAAAGAACTATTCTTATTGGCAGTTCTGACCTAATAGTAGTTCTGTCTAGTTGACAAGAGCTTAGCTATAACCTGTACCTGTTCCTCTAGGGAATGTTATTATATATTACACTCACATTTCTACTGAAAGGGATGCTCCATTGCTGTCCCTTTCTCTGTAGTATATACCTTAGATGGAAGCCTTAAATCCACACAGTCATTAAAAAAGTATTTCAAAATAGCTTTTAATTAGGCCATTTTTAATTAAGGTAAGAGGATCTGTAATTTAAAAGTCTATTTTTAAGCATGGTAAATGTACAGAGACAAAACAGACCAAAAATACACTCATGGGGAAAAGAAGCAGCTCGCTTAATGACAGGAGGTACTTTCTGTGGTTAGAAGACTCACCTGGTTGTATCGACACCTGAGAATTAGTCATGCTCACCCTCTCTGATACTGCCTTTTCGTTTAGGGGGTTTTTTGGGTTTTTTTTCATATGCTGTAGAGGGAAATAATCTGCACTTGTCCCTTTTTTTTCTTTTTTTTTAATCCATGAGTAGTCAGTCACTTAATTTGAACACCACAGAAAGAAAGTTCATTTAAGGAAAGGGCTACTGCTTTATACTTAAGGTTCCTGATTTGAAATTAAATTTTGATTCAGGTAATTAACTACTTTTCTGGACACTCTCAATTTGTCCTTTCTTCTACCTTGGAGATAAGCGTATTTTGAGTCTCTTGTAGTTGTTTCACATATACATAATGAGGAATTTTGGAAGACTGATTTTGAAGCAGAGAATAGCTTTAGAAATGTAATATAAAATGTTTTAAGAGAAGACGTCTCTAATTTTAATTTCTAGGTTTTTGGAGTTTTTTTAAGAAGTGGTTTTTTGCTCTGAGGATGGCCTTTGTAGCGTAACAGCGAGCTGAGCAACCAGAGTCAGCACAGGCTCTAAGCGAAAACCAGCCCAGGAAATGAGATGGGTGTTGCACAAGCACATGGGCAGCACAGCCAGGTCCTTCCTTGTGTTAATCTTGTGGAAGATGTTGAAAAGGTGATGTTAGAGTGAAGCATTCAGAGATGAGATGATGTGGGGAAGGAGGAGTCTGCAGGACACAGTTTGAAGTGAACTCTGCCTGTCCAGGCACTTGACTGCAAGCAGCAACTTGTCAGCGAGCAGGGCAGCGTCAGGATGAGCCTGTCTTGCTGGTTTTGGGTCTTGATATTGCAGCAGCACAGACCGCTGCCGGTACAAAGGTCAGATATGTGTCTGCGTGCACGTGTGCATGATGAATTATTTCGTTTCCTGACTTCTTCATAAAAATGTACTTTGCTGTTAAACTAGGCGAGTCCCTGATTATTATCCACTTCACTATCGCAAACTCAAGGACTTGAAGTTCAAATTAAATGGAAAATAATGAAAATTGAAGCAATTGTAGAAATGCTGTGGGATCTCCAACACGAGAAAGTCATGGACCTGTTGGAATGAGCCCGCAACAGGGCCACAAAGATGCTCAGAGGGCTGGAGCACACCTCCTATGAAGGCAGGCTAAGAAAGCTAGGGTTGTTCAGCCTGGAGAAGACAATGCTCTGGAGACACCTTGGAACAGCATTGCAGTACCTAAAGGGGGCCTGCAAGAGAACTGGAGAGGGACTTTTTACAGGGGCATGGAATGATAAGACAAGGGTATTGGCTTTAAGATGAAGGAGGGTAGGTTGAGATTAGATTACATATTGGGAAGAAACACTTTGCTGTGAGAGTGCAGAGGCCCTGGAGCAGGTTGCCCAGAGAAACTCTGGATGTTCCATCTCTGTAAATGTTCAAGGCCAGGTTGGATGGGCTTTTCTAGTGCAAGATGTCCCTGCCTGTGGTAGGGGGTTGGAATTAGATGATCTTTAAGGTTCCTTTGAATCCCAGCCATTCTGTGATTCCATGAAATACAACCCCCTTCTCCCGTGTTTTATCAGCTTGCAACTATCTCATACTGATCTCATGATCGTATTATTTGCAACTACTATTATTACTATTTTGTGATTACTGTTACGCTGTTGCAACTCAAAAACCCTCAAGCAGTGTGAGCACCCATTTGTTCCCTTCCCTCAGAAGTAGGTGCCAAGTGCAGGGCAGGGGAGCCAAGGGGACAGAGACCTCTTTCCAGTTGGGCTGGGATTGAAGATCTTGGAGGCCAGCCTTTCTCCTAGAGGCACATCACCATTACTGACTTGGCTGGTACCACCACACCTGCCTTCTTATCACTCATTTACTGTAAGAAAAGCCTCATTGCAGTATGTGTGCATGTGTAAATACATTAAAAAATATTATTATTTGAAATTTTAGTATAAATCCATAGATCAATATAATTAATATATAATAAAAACCAGATTTTATGTGTTATAGAAATAATATTTTAAGGCCTTTATAAAATTATCTCCAGAAATGAGTATATGTGTGTACAAAAAGATGTTAAATTTGTTATTATTTTAAATATTAATATATATTCATAGATCAGTCTAATTAAAATATGATATAAAAATAGATATTATATGGTATTTAAATAATATTTTAATGCTTTTATAAAATTAAAAATTTCCAGAAATTAGTGTCTTTGTATATAAAAATATATAAAATCTGCAATTATTTTAAATTTTAATCTAGATGTATAGAGCAATGTAATTAATAAACAGCATAAAAAAATAGATGTCGCAAGCTACATGAACAACACTTTTAGAGAACGGTGTATTACCAGAAAGGAGGGTCCGGGTGTGCGTGTGGGG
>VXAZ01005568.1:74411-159440 GCA_013399875.1 Gymnorhina tibicen | reverse complement strand
GGCCGCGGGGGCCGAGAAGGGCTGGGACGGGGAGCGGGAGCCACGCGCGTGCCTGGCCCGGGCCTCGGCGGCCGCGCCGGCCGCCCCCGTCCCAGAGCCACAGGCTCAGTTAGGTTGGAAAAGACCTCTGAGATCATCAGGTCCAACCCATCGGCGCCCGAAGCCGCCCCCGGCTGGGGCTGCGGGGGGAGTCGCTCCGGCGTGCCTCAAAGAGACCGAGAGCAATTGCAGCTTGGCCACCGTCGCTTACCCTGTGCCTCCCAGCCCAAGCTCGCGGGTGCTTTCATTGCAGAATTTATGTTCTCTCTGCAGTCACGAAATTTAAGGGTAAATTTGCTGTGTTAACTTTAGTGCTGTGTCCCCGAGGCCACAGGTATCCGTAGGAGAGCTGGAGAGTTCTCAGGTTTGCAAGAGAGCCATTGGGCTTTTGTCCTGGCACATTTGGCACGAGAATGGTTGAGATGAATGAGGGAACAGTGCTTTACTGGATATTCCTAGTCAAGAGGACAGTACTTCTCATCTCTGTGTCTTATGCTTGTTCACATTCTTCTCTTTTTTTTTGCCTCTTCCCTACCCTTTTTTAACTTACTGATATCCAGTAAAAATTATTGGGAGTTCTATTGTTAGGGTTGTTAGGTTTCTTTTTTCCTTTTTTTTTCCTCCCAAGTTTTCTTTAATCTAGATAAAATAAAGGGAACAATGTGCAAAAGTTATGTTTTGATCCAAAGTTATCCATTGCTATGTGGTGCCGTTTAGGCATGTGAGAGTCTTTGAAATCCATAGCAGGAAAGGATTTCCTTTGAAAACTTTTTTTGTTAATAACACTGACTTATTTATGCCATGTGAAAATGTTAAGTAAAAGCTTGAAAGAGCAGATGCCTTTGTTCTCTGAAGATCACAAAAGTGGAGGACGCCTGACTTGCTGGTGAAGGACTTTTGCCCGAGAGTTCAGTAAGGCCTAAGAAATGCTCGTGCAGAGCAGGCATGCTTCTGTTCTCTTCTGTACTCAGGTGATGATATCTGTGTCTGTCCACACTTTGACTGTTTCACAGGCATTCCTAAAAACCAGATAAGCTTTCTTTCATCCTGAGACACTGTTTGTAGGAGACCCTCTGCCAAAAGGGCTGTTGCAGAATCCAGGATATGCTGCACATCCTCAGTACAGATCAAAGGGAGTGCTGGCCTTGCAGACTTGGATCGCACTGTGTCCTTGGGAGGGCTGAGGATCTCTGCCCAACTTAAGAGTGAGGGAGCTGTACAGTTTACCAGATTTGTTGCGGCTTCTCTGGATGTTCTCATCCTCAGCAAATCTCCAGATTTCTGAGTCTTGGCTTCAGGGCCCTTGGTCTGGATGTCTGGCTCCTGACAGGCAGCAACAGGGCCAGGTTTCAGGTCCAAGGGAAGAGCAGAACAAAGGGAACATCCAAGTGCCTGAGAGAGGTGCTTGTACACACCAGTAGTCTTACTGCCAGTGGCACCAGGGGGCATCATGACAGTCCTGGAGTCTGTGTTAGAGCCTCTTGCCCTGTTCTGAGGTGATTTGCTAATCTCCTAATGCTTCTCACAGGCTGTTCTATGTAGTTCCAAGGCAAACAGCAAACAGCCCAACGTTGAGCTGGAATTGTCTTTCAGATTTATGTGGATGCTGCTAATGTTGCATCATCAACCCTACCAGTAAGAGTTGGGTTAGAGCCAACACCACCCTTCTCTTCCAGATGCTTGAAACGAATGTTGCTGAGGGCCTTGCTCAGAAACAGTGGCGGTACACGAAGTCCTACATTTGTTTCAAATATGGCAGGATACTTCAAGAAGAGAGCATTCCAAGTCATTTGCGATCAGATGTCACGAGGTTTTTGTTCAGAAGGCTGTCAAACTTGGTAGCTACACTTGGGAAGAGAACAGTGAGCGGGTTACTCTCTTGGTGGCACAAAGTATTCTTAAGTTGTTCACCATGCCAGTTGCATTTCTACAGAGGAGTGAGGTTCCCCTGGTTCCTTAGCTGGAAGGAATCTCAACTGAGTAGTTTCACTACATTGTTTTGACTCTTACTGATCTTTTCAACCTATGTTCTTTCTCAGTAAACCTCTGGCGAGTCCACTGAGCTGCAGCGGAATTGATCACCAGAGTTCATTGTTGTTGAATTGAACTCTATTGACTGGATTTTACTTCAGTTGAATTCTTCTGTCCAGCGCAAGACTGGTCCTGTGCTGCTTATACCATTATCCATGTCTATGTTTTTAATTGGATAAGGATTTGAGCTATATCTTGCTGGCTGCAGAGCTCAAGCTCTACCGGTGGCCCCCAGAAATGTCTGTGTTAGTCTCTTTTGGATCTTCATTTGTGCTTGTAAGGGGAGGTTATGGATGCTTACAACTTTCTAGCCCATGTAGGGATAAAAGGGCAGGACTCATTGTTGATGCCCAAGTCTCCACTGTCCCCAGCAGCTCCTCTAGCCCCCATGAGGCTGAGGGAAGCATGTGATGTTGCATGGTCTTGCTCTCTTTGGTTTTGACCTCCTTGGTTTTATATATGTATTTCCTTGGAAACTTCAGAAAAAGTATTTTGGGGACTGTCTTGTATTTCCTTCTATTTAATACTGATGTTTTTTTTTCCCAAACTGGGAATGACTAACTAGTTGATTACTAATTCAGATAGGAACACTTGTCCTGCTTTATTCTCAGTTTTAGCTTCCATAATCCAAAGAAGGAAGAGAAGGGGTGTGTATAGCAGAGATCACAATGTTAAGTGGGGAAAAGGCAGCTCTGTTGTGCTTAAAAAACAGGAGGTTAATTAATTGGTTTCCATGTTCCTTACCTAGTTTTCCATGTTCTGGTCTATAACACCAGCCAGTATTCATTTGGTGTTTTGAATTGCTGCATCCGCTGGGGCAAGGGACCAGGGTACCTAAATCCTCCTTTTAATTCAAGCTCTATGAAGGAGTTGACTATGGAGGGACTTCAGTCAGAAGTTAAATATTAAGGGAATATTTGATTTTAATAATAACACATTGTTATTATTAAATAATAATATTCACCAGGACAATTCAGGATAAGATCACATGGGAGGTTGTGTTCACCTACATCACGGGAGCATGTGTGACCCACTGTGCCTGACTGTAACAGGACTTTATTAAGATCAGAAAAAATTCTTTATCTTAAAGTAAACCTCAAGGTTTTTGTTTTGGTTTCGTTTTTTTCTCTTAATGATATCAGGATACCTAGAAAGGTGTGAATCCATGCAACTTTTCTACAACTGTACTCAAAATAATTTGTATGAGTGAAACTGTTTTAAGTCAGAGTAAAGTTCTCCAAAGTCTTAATGGTGATTTAACTATTACTTCCAAAGTAGATGTTCTAGGTCATGCCAAGCAGTAAATGCTTTTGTACTGTCAGTCTGAGAACGTCTTCTGTTAATCCAACTTGTATTTTTTAGATGTCTTGGAGGGCTGGCAAAAGCAGCCATTAAAGAGAAATGAAAATCCATTCCTTAAAACTTTTCATCATACTTTGAGGAATAGAGTATTGCTATAATGACTTGAAAGACTTGGAAAACAGTGAGAAGAATAATAGCCATTTTCTGCTTCTGGGGAGGTGCTGTTGTAGCCAGCTTTCTGTGTGTATGCAGATATAAAGGGTTGATGGTGTGTTGCTGGGGCAGAGCACAGGATGGGAGGATTATCACAGAATATTCTGAGTTGGAAGGGACCCACAAGGGTCATAAAGATTTTGGGAAACCGTGTTTAGAAATCAGTTGTGATGTTTCTTGACTTGTGTGTTACAATTCCTGTGAAGCACAGAAGTGCAAGTGGCATTACAAAGAGGCTAGAAACTATTATATTCTTACCTACTGCTAAAAAAAAAAAAAGGATTTTGAACTATTAGAATGTAAAGAAAGAAAGCTGGGCAAACTTGCAGGATTTTTCTAGAAAGCTGGAAGACTGACAGTGCTTTGATTAACAGCCTCACTAAGATCGGGGGGTATTCATAGGATTTTTAATGTAAAAGGAGAGTAGCAAGAGGTTCTCAAATCCTGGTGATTTTTACGTGAGATGTGTTTGCAGCATGCTACAGTTCTTAATAGCATTTGCTGTTGTTTAGTGTAACACTTCTTGAGTATGAAAGGTTTCTGATTTAACTGATTTAACATTTGATTTAAAAATTTGTTTAAATTTATCAAAATCACCATTCTGCATATGAATTTTCCACGGGTTCCTTCCCCTCTAAGTGTGAGCAGCTATTAAACAATATCTTCTTCCTTCTGTCACAGGTGTGGACATTGTCAGCGCCTCCAGCCAACTTGGAATGATTTGGGAGATAAATACAACAACATGGAAAACCCACAGGTCTATGTTGTTAAAGTGGATTGTACTGTAGATATTCCACTGTGCTCTGAATTTGGCGTGCGAGGATACCCTACGTAAGTATAGAAAGAAGTCTGCTCCTATTTTTTTTTTTTTTAGTTTTCCGTGGTCCTCTGCCAATTTCTTGAAGCTAACTTCTAAGCTGTATTTTTGCTGGGTTTCTTTGTAGCCCTTTGGACCTGCTATGTTCATTTTAAGCCTTTTTACCACGTTATGTTGCCAAGTATTATGTGATACATAGTACTCTTACGCTTTTTTTTTTTTTTTTTTTTTTTTTTTTTTTTTTTTTTTTTAAAAGAAGCTGTTTTATGTCTTGGAAGGTGGCTGTGTTTAACTGAAGTCCAGAATTTTCCTGTTCTTTTGTCTGGGAGTACCTCTTTCTGAAGCAGCAGTACATTGTGCAGCTGTGATATACATGACAGCTGGTTTCTACTAACAGTACTCTTAAAAATAACTTGCCCCAAGTTTGTCAGTACACTGCACCCTTCATAATTGTATTATAGGTGATCTCTTAGATTCTTAGTGAACTTAGTGCTCATAAAGCAGTAAGTTACTGGTATCACTTAGCATAGCAGTGGTGATATGGTGTGGACTTTTTTCTAGCTAAATTTGCTTATATTGATCTAGTATTTTAAAGTTATGTTTATGCTGTTATCAAGGATGTGTGTCTTACTACCTCAACTTTGGTAGGCAGAGCATGGTCTAGAGAATGTATGAGAGGTCAGTGCCTTTGGGTTAGATATGTATTCCCTTTTAAACTGCCAAAAAGGAGCAAAAGAATTTATTTTTCATTCGTGTCATCTTTAAATCTTCTTGCAAATATGGATGGGATCCTTTCAACTGCTTTATTAATTACTGATCTTAGTGGGGATAAGTGGAAATTGTAATCATCTGTTGCCCTTCCACAGCCTGTATTTTTCAGTTTCCTTCCCTTTGCTCACTTTGTCTGGTGCTTTTGCCAACCCCAGCAACAGCCCAAACTTTTCATTAGCTCCTTGCTGCACCCGCTTGGACACGGCTGAGTGTGACTGAGTAGAAATTTAGAGTTATAAATAGCATAGTCCTTGCTGAGATAGGAATTGTCCTTAAGGGTACTGTGTGTCTTAGTTCCACTACAAATACCAAGAAAAAATGAATATTACAGTTCTGCTTCCATATCTCCAGAAGTTAGCACTGGTTGTCATTGCATATTTGCATAGATTATATTGTGGTGCTGTTCCTCTTAAAATAGAGTGGCTGAGATTTTTGAATAGGAAAAAATCAATGGATGTGTAATTGCTGGAGGGTTTTTTCCCTCCCTCCTCTTTTAGGTCATTGAATATACAGGAATAGTTAGTGCTTGCTTTTATCTATTTTATCTAAAAATAATAAGGCAGTCATCTGCTAGGTATAGAAATATAGCAATGAAGGGGAATCCATAGTATCAGCTCTCTTCCTGTCTGAATCAGTTTTGAACTAGCTTGTTTCCAAAAACCTCCAGCAAGGGAAATTTCACAGCTTCCTCAGTCGCACGTCCAGGATGTGCTGATCCCTACACTGCTTTTCCAAACACCTGTCAAAGGAAAGGCTGCATCCCCTTTTCATCCCCTCAGAGAAAAAGTGGCTGAGCAGGTCCCTGCACTTCTTAGTACAGTTGTCTCAGGATTGTTTGAGACAAAAAATAAATACTGCAAAATAAATACTCTCTCAACTGAACTAGAAAAAACTTAGTCGTTTGCAGAAAATAAAGGTGCAGCTAGATTTTTTTAAGATGTTACCTGAATTTTTTTTGTTACTTTTCAAAAGTATTGCCAGGATGTGTGTTTTAGATGTTCTTCTTTTTCATTTTTGTTGCTTCCTTATTATTTTTACTTTCTATCATCACAAGAAACATTCAAGAATACCTTGAACAGAAATGACAGTGGGGGCTCCTATCTCTTTTGAATGTATTTGCATTATGTGGTTTTTCAACACTTTCATATGTTCATTTCTTCTAACCGTGGAACAAGAAGAGAGAGAAAAACATTTCAAGAAACAAAAGAAGCAGTACAAAATGAAAGCTTGGCAAGGGGAACTGAGGGCTATGTGACAGTAGACACTGAAACTCTGATTTGCTTTAAAAAATAAGACTAGGTCAGAATTCAGTATCACACCATCAAATATACTTCAAATTTTAACTTAAAATTTAGTAGTAGAAGCTTTAGGTAGTTTATGGAAAAGTTTTGATAGCAATTATTAAACATTACAATCATGAAGTCTGAATGCCTACAAGTAGTCACTTAACTTCTTGTCCTATTGACTTGTCTCAGTGCGTTTTTAATCAGTTTAATATCACATGAAAAGCCCTACACTACGAGAGCAGTCAGGGAACAAAAGGTGAGAAAGAAATTCCTGGGAAAATAAGCATTAGATATTTTTCCTTTGGTGATAGAGAGAGGTGAACAAAACAAAATTCATGCTCTTTGACAAACTGAAATTGGATTCATAGAACTGAATTCGCTCTTTCTTATTGATCTGAGTAATGTTACACTATGCTGATTTTTAACTTGGTATTTCTTGGTTTTCTCATTTTGAAATCTTCTTAAAGCTTACATGGGAATGAAAAAGGGTCCTAAGTTCTAGCCATGACACTTCAATCTGAAAGGGATGCCTGATGCTGATGTTTACAGTCAAGAGATCTCTTACCGCAGCCTGAGCTGCATTGCCATGGGTTAGCAAAGCACATTATCTTCCTGAGAATGTTTCCTGTGTGAAAATTTTTGCCTCACTCTTCTCTACATTTTGACCCTTTAGGCTAAAGTTGCTTAAACCGGGACAAGAACCTCTGAAATACCAAGGCCCTAGGGACTTCCAGGCACTGGAAAACTGGATGTTGGAGAAACTAAATGAGGAACCGTCTGTAAGTGAAAAGGAAAAAAGAAAAGGAAATACTCTTTTCTGCAGGCTTACTTATCTACCATTTCTTTAAGTTAGGTTTCAATTTCCAGGAGGAAATCTGCTCCTGAGAACAGAAGTCAGGTTGCAGTATCAATCTGAAGCAGCTTCCATGTAAGTCAGAGCAGTAATTAAAACTGTCATCCTGTGACCTGCTCTCTGCTTCCGGCATTTAAAGCCACAGTACGTAATGCAGTTTTAATGCTTATACTTTTGGCATTTTAAGATATGGTCCTTGCTGTCAATTCATTTGACACCTGTAGGCCATAATGTTTCTAGAATAAGAAAAGCAATTTAGCTCTAATACATTATAAATTGTTGGGCTTAATTACCTCTTAAAACATGGATGCCATCTTTAACTCAGCTACTTTCTGATAATGTTGTGGCCTAAAGAAAAGTTTTAAAATGATCAGTTAAGTAAGATAAGCTAATACCATTGCTAGGAAAATCCTTAAGTTTAAGGGTAGCATTCACATATGGGAGCCAAGCCTTTCCTAAAATTAAATTTGTGATTGCTGTTTCTAATCTAGAGAAGGCTTTAGTGATTGCTGAACTACAGTTAGAATGTGATTATATTTAAACAAACATGGTGTCTTTAATAATTAAAATTAAATGCTAAACTATTTTAAGAAATACACTTTGAGGTTCCTAAAAAATTCTTTTCAGCTCCAGGGTTAGAGTCTAGAAAATATTAACTTGCCTTTGCTGAAATGTTCATGAGTTTCTTGCAAGTTATGTGTATGAAGTGTTTGCTCTATTTCCATTGTTACTGTCTTCATGGAGCCATTAGGCAGACAGCATTCCTTCTTGCATTAGGGGAGCAGAAAATAGCTTTTGCACTATTTTTAAATAGCCCAGAGACCACTGAAACGTGTGTGATGGCAGTTGTGGCTGACATGTGATGCTCTGGAGGAACTGTTATATAATTTAAGCGTGTTAATGTATGGTGACGCAATGAATGCTACAGCAATTACTGTGCTCCATGACTGTACTGCAGCATAGTGAAAGACTGGTACTCCACAGACTGCTAACTCTCTTTTATCTGGAAACCCTTTCCACCTTTTGCTATCAAGCAGTTGTTTCTTAGGAAACATTAGGTACCTAAATCAAGCTAAATAAGGACATTGCTTTAGGAATGTACAATTTCTAAGTCTACAGCACTATCACAGAATGGTGTGATACAGGAAACAAATGTTGTGTATTTGCTGTAGAAGAGAAATAAAAGTTAATTTTTCTCGTGAATAGGACCCAGAATCTGATGTGGAACCACCAAAAGCCCCTGAACCTAAGCAGGGAATGTATGAACTCTCAGCAGACAATTTCAAGATGCACATAGCAGAAGGTAACTGTTTTTTCCAAAGAAGAGAAACTTGGTTACAGAGACATTAGTAGTGGGAAGTCTACACCAGAAATTTTAGTTTTCAGGGTACCTCCTTCCCACTTTTATTTTCCAGTAATACCTAGTGAAAGAGGATGAAACTGCAAACTATGTAAAAATGCACTGGTTAAATTACATATTGCAGACTATGAGAAAGTTTAAGTAGAGCACTCAGAAGGCAGTAAATTACGGCTCCTAACCCCAGGAAAGAAGCTAGTGGGGCTTGTTCAACTAAACTGTCTCTTTTCCTGAGTTCCTTGCTCACTCACAGCCTTGCCACTTTGTGTTTTTCCAAGTCCCATTTCCTCCTTCCCTAGGTGCTGGCTTGTTCTTCCTCCCAGGCTGTTATTTTGGATAAGTATAATCCACCCCTTTCCTCCTTCCAGCCCCCATACCACTCCAGTCTGCCCCTTTATTTGATATTGTTTAGCTTCCTTCCTCCAGAATTTAATGTGGGCAAAACACTTTGTCTCTTTGGCTATTTTAAAAAATATTTTGTCTGGAACCTTTACAATTAATGCCAGGAGGGATATCTAATATGGGAAATTTCACCCCTCACATAATGATTTTTTAGACAATGAGCAAAACCTTAGAATACAAACTCTGGGCTGGCATGACAACAGGGGATCCTACTTTCTCCCTCTGTTATCCAAAAGAGAAAGGCTGGATTAAATTAAATGTTTGCCCATTTGATATCACTAGGGAGGTAGAACTAGAACTTCTTAAAGTAACCATTAGCTGGTTAGAAATATTTTCATGTGTAAAACAGCATTTTGTGCAACTAACTTAAAATTTCCCAGCATGTCTGGCTTAACGTGGAATTCAATCAAAATTCTCAATTAATTTTCCTCTAAGCCATTGGGGAAATGCTAAGCATTTGTCAACTTAACTACCTTCTCAGACTATAAAGTTCAGTGCATTGTAAATGTTTTAATATTTTTATGATGTCTCCATTGGCCTTCATAGAGGAGACATTCTCATGGTCATTTGTGATGGTTAAGCAGGTTTATGAGCATCTGTAAATCTGCTGTCCTCTCTTGACTCCAGTTACAAGAAGTTCAGTGCTTGAATTTACATGAAGCTTAGCAGTTACACCAGCAAGGTTGACTTCTGTTCTTAAATAGCCTCCTTTTACCCTTTTCCTGCTCTGGTACAAAAATAAATTATATTGTTTTCTACTGAGGAGAGTATGTCAATGTATGTGGTAAAGAATGGCTGATTTTGACTAGATGCTCTTATTAATTCGTGGGAAGTCTAATTTTGCAGTCTACTTGACCAACACAGAGCATGTCAATCAGTTTGAAAGTCTTCCATATGCAGACCAGTCAAGTTAGAGTACACTATTATCGCAGTTTGTTTACTAGTTATTTTGTGCTGCCTTGCCTCTGACCTTCCTTTGTGGACAAGCCCTCAAACCAGAAATGAATTCAAATAATACCAGCCCCAAAGCAGTCTTCAAAGGATTATGAATAATTCTATTGACAAGAGCTTTTCTCCAGTTGCTGGTGTTTCCTGCAAATTAATTTGATTTTTTTCCTTGTTTTAATTAAGTTCATTTTTATTTCATTTAACAGAGCCTTGCCTTGATGTGTGCAAAAATGTGCAGCAATTTTTGAATTAATAAATCTTAATTGAAAGAAATTGCATATTCTGATACTTTGCAATCAATAATATAATTTTAAACTAAACATTAGTAGGAGATAGCACAGAGACTCTCCATAAAATGCCACAAGCATCTACTAAAGGCAGCAATTTCTGAGTAGCTGACATGAAAATTCAAAGAGCAGGGCAGAAAAAGGAGAATGGAAAACCGAACAACATTTTTAGGTGGTTCATGGGCTTAAGCATTTCTTAGGAAACACCATTGCATGAAATTGAAGTTTAATACTTTAACTTATGCTGTTATCAACATCTGTTCCTTGGTAGTTCTTTCTACTCTGTAACAGGGCAACTGATTGACAGGGTTGAGTTAAACAGTAAGGTAAATGGCTAGGTTAAAAATATCAGTTTTAATACCTCACTTGTTGGCTTGAGATTGTGAAGCTGTTTGGATTTTACTCCACAGAGGCAATGCTGTAGCCAATGCTGTGGCAATGCATACAGTATTGAAAACCTAATTGCTGAAGTATTTTGTCCTGGCCTCTGATTCACAATGTTTCCTATCTTTAACTCAGGAAATACCATGATAAATTTGCAGCCTGAGATTAGTACCTCGGCTTTAATTGCAGCCAAGTTCATTCCAAAGGAGCTAAATATTTTTTTTTTCTTTTTTTAATTAAAAGGTAATCACTTCATCAAGTTCTTTGCCCCTTGGTGTGGTCACTGCAAGGCTTTGGCCCCAACCTGGGAACAGCTAGCTCAAGCCTTTGAGCATTCGGAAACCATCAAGATTGGTAAGGTAGGTGAAGCACTCTTAGTCTGAAAATATGGTTTGTGTCAACGTATGTTTCAGCCAAGCATCATGCCTTTTGTGCTATGATTTGCAAATAACAATTGTTTTGTTTGTCACCTCTTAAATCCTTTTATAGTCATACTTTATATTTTAATTTGAGATGGTCATTTGTTTTTCTCACACATCCGCAGTTAACAGGGCTCCCCCATTTTAAGCAAAGCCTTGTTGCAAACACAGCTGTCTCTCTGCATTTCAGAGAGTGGGAATAAGTCTAATATTTCAGATGCAGGTAGTAACATTTTCAGACTTGTTTTTTATTATGCATTTGCTTTGTCAGAACTTGATAGATTTCAGTATTTATTTTGAATGGGAAAGTGACTTCTAATTTGTTCTTTGCAGCATTGGATTCCTTAGCAAGCTTTAGCCCTACTGGGTGTTTATGATGAGTTATTTCTTTTTTGGTTTTGGTTTTTTTCCTTTTTTTCCCCATAAAACTTTTAAAAGGTTTCAGGGGGTCTTACACCTTAAAAATTGATATCTTGTCCTGCTTTACTATTTCCCTTAGGGTTGATAACCAGGTTCTGTGGTGTATTTACCATGGGAGCTTGTTACTTGTACGTGGAGTGACTTCTGTGCAGAGGTATGGAGGTGGTCTGGCAATTGCAGTTACTGGCTTTATTTGCTGACCCATACCTAAGTCCTGGTGGCTCAAGATGGGAATCCCTCTGTACCTGCCAACAGTGGAGATCGGACTGGGCTCAACTTCCACGTCCCTAAACTTTCACAGTGGTTCCACTGATCTGAAATACTGCATGGCAGCAGTGTTGTCAGTCCTGCAGAGGGACTCTCCCTCTGCTGTCTCCCCTGCCTCTGCCCTCACAGCACTTTCAGCTGTAGTAGGAAGGATAAGCTTGACTTCTTTATTTTTTTTTTTTAATGCTTTTGAAAATCTGTTCATTCAGGTATGCTGTATGTGCACAGTGCAGGTCAGCAGAGTTGAACTTTAGAGGAGACATACAAACACACACACACACACACATATATATATATATATATATATAAGCACAGCTGAACTTCAGAGAAGATGCACACACATGTATATATTTTTTCAGACCTGGTGGATATAGATTCCCTCTGAGAATAAAATATCAGAAGCTGTTTCTCCTTTGAAGCTTTCTGTACTTTTTGATACCCTTGTTTGCTGTCTTATGAAAACATTGCTTAACTTAAGTATCTTTCTGAAGTTGCCATTCTCTGGTACCCAGAGAAAAATAAACAATAAAATGCCAAAATTTCTGTTTTAATCAGTTTTCTGTGGTGTTTGCAGTTCGTATTACTGAGAATTGCTATTTAATACCACCACTAAGAGTTGTCTTGATGCCTAGACAATTTTGTGTAACTGTACAGCTTGTGAAACATCTCTTGAAGCATGTCTTGGCTAAGGTTTTAAGTCTGTAAGTAAACAGGAAACACAACTGTTCCTAAGAAGGTTGAACCATGACCTTCATCTAATATGGGAGAATAGTGTCTTAACACTGTTTAATCTTTAGAATTATCTTCAGTGAAAAGCTTATAAACTTATAAAGTAACTTTACAGACTGGCTTGTGACATACTAGAATTGAATGTTGCTATGCACTTGGAGCTTCTCTTGGAATACAGTTAACTTGCTAGCTGTTGACATGTTTTCTGAAGTCTTTAAAGAGTACTGTTTTAAAAAACGGGTGAGCCAGCATGTCTTCACTTTAAAGCTCTCTCACATTAGTGTTTTGTGTCTCATTGTCCATGCACTGATTTTATTAGCTGAGAATACCAAGTACTTTTTAATTGAAATATTTAATTATGTCTTCATTGTTCTTTGTAACTGCTACCACTTCCTTCTAGCCATACCTCCCTCCCCGATTGCTCCTTAAAAAAAATAAATAAATCAAATACACACAGAGCCTCCCAATTATACAACCAAACCACTGTTTGGAAGGCAGACATAATCATTCTCAAGAAGTACTTGGTACTGAGTTTTGCCAAGTCTTGTATTGCTTGTTCCTGTATTTTTCTGAGCTTTTAAACAAGGAAGGCTGTGATGCTTGTTGTATGTTTATTTTAGGCATTGAATAGTTTTGGGTTTTATTCCCTAAATGTAGGTCGACTGTACCCAGCATTATGAAGTCTGCTCTGAAACCCAAGTTCGTGGTTACCCCACACTCCTCTGGTTTAAGAACGGTGAAAAGGTGAGTCTGCAAGTTCGGCAAAAGATCACACCATTTTTCTCTGAATAATATTTGGACTATGCTTACATTCTGGAAAAAAAAATCAAGTGGACATATACAAAACTCTGCTTGTGAGAGAAAAGATGTTGGAGGTTCATTTGGGTACTAGAAGGGGTAGAGTTCGTCCACAGATAAAAGTTAACAGTTTTTGTTGTGTTTTGCAAACAACATAATGTTCATAAATCTGTAAGCAGTATCTCCAGTCATGCTGCTGTGTGAGAGAATTTTGGGTTTACTTTATCGTAGTATTTTACTTCCTATGGAACACAAAAACATAACTGAAATAGAAATAATAATAAAAGTATGTAATTTTCAGGATGTGTATCAGAAGGTTCTCTAAGTGGTGCCCATCTGCTGAGTGATGTCTAGAGATGGAAATTTTCCTTCTTATATAAACCTGAACATGTCACATGACACTGCGAGTGAGAATCTTGTGGGCCCAGTTGACATTTTTCCTTGCAGCAATTCAGAGAACTGAAATATTCTGAAATTATGGGGAGATAAAATATTTATAAATACCACATATATGAACAGCAGTATACAAACATAAATTGTAGTGTTATTTATACTGTATTTCACAATTTCAAGATAAGTTAAATATATTCAATGGATATTAAAAACAGGCCTGCAAGAGAACCCAGGACTACACTTCTAGCTCTTACCTGCTAAGTTTTGGGCGGGGGGGGAGGAAGAAGGGGCTTTCTCCCATTCATCTTGCATTCCTTTTTGAACATTTACAGTATCAGCAATGTTAAGTTTTGGTACTCAATTCAGTTTAGTGGCCACTGCTTGTGGCAATTTTCTGGCATTCTAAAGAGAAACTGGCCCTAAGTACATACCAATGCATATGAGGTTTGGTATAAGCATCCCTGTAAGATCAGACACTCTAGGGAATTTAAATGAAGCAGCCCCTGCGTTTTTGAATCCAACCAGATTCACAGAAGTATGCAGCCTTGTGACCTCTCAAGGCACACATCAGAAGCACAACCGGAAGCTGAGGAAGTGCTCAAATCAAGCATGGTGCCATGTCCAAGGCTCGAGGTTTCCAGTTAATTAAACTTTTTTTAAACTTTGTAATAATTGAAGTTGGAGTTCCTTGGAGTTACTTGAATCAAGAGTGCAGTGAAAGGAAAAAAAAGCACTACTGTGTATTTGGTAAAGCTGAACCTTGGCCATTAATCTGAGCAATGTATTTCAGATGACATCAAACTGTCTTTCTCCACTGGCAGTGTGGCATTCCTTGGTGGAATACTGCCACCACAATCACATGTTCCTCCATAGGCTCATACATCATATTTGAAAAAAGCACAAAACAATCTCAACAATTTTCCAATAATCTGGCCCAGAAGTTCCTGAAAATCCCTCTGGCAGCTATGATGCTGATGAGTAAGGGGGAGGAGGAGAACTGCTCCAGTCATCCAGCCTTGTCTGTAATACCTTCATCCCCTTTGTCATAACTGAAGTCTGGCATCACACCACTGCGCTGGGGGAGATGCAGCAGATACCCTGGGAGGAATCAGTGACCGTGCCCTGCTGACATGGGTGCAAACAAAGTGGTGCAGGCTTCTTGCTCCTTAGTGACTAACACCCAGTGCCAGGAACGGGGCAATACTTACAGGTAACATTATCAATTACAAAAGAAGGAAAATGTCTAGAAAGAGTTGCAGTGGTAAAGGAAAGTTGAAGAGATGCCTGTTCTTCCTTCCAATGTATGGAAGACTGTATGTTGTTCCTTAAAGAGTCTTCCTCGTCTGCAAGAGGAGATACATCTTGCAACCCACGTGACATTGGACCACACCTCAAGAATTCTGTCCAAAATGGATATGTAATGCCTCAAAGATATGATCTCTCTTCTGAACAGAAAAATTAGCACTAATTTTCAGAGACAGCCCTGAAGGCAATCATGCAAGAGCCAGTTTGGAGAGGGCCAACAGTGGATTTGAGACTAGAAGCTGCTCACAACTGCTTGATTTCTTGTTCTGACAATCTCTTGATTGTCTTGTTCCCTAGATTTGTGAAAGTACCTGAAAGATGGGGAAGCATCCAAGGAAAACTGTGGCCTCTCAAAGGTCTGGCTGGCTGACTGCTTTATGTACAGGTTAAAAAATAGGATAGGATTACACTTTTGTGAGAGTGGTGCCATTGGAAATGTCTGCCCCACTGCAGGCTGCTGTACTCTCTTGCTTCCAGGTGAACTTAGGTGCCCAGAGTGCACTGCCTGCCTGTCTGGGTTTTCCAAGGATTTGTGGCAAGCGTGTAGGCCAGAGGAATGACTGTGTAGTCCAGTGACGTGCAAGTTAAGGTTTTCAGCCCTGTCAAAGCATTGTGTAGAGTTCACAGGGTAACAGAGACCACACCCAAACCACAGTGGGTATTTTATTGTTCCTTGTAGTAGCTTTAGGTTCAAAAAAATAAAACTTTGAAAAAGCTGACCAGGGTAAGACAAGAAGGTCAAAGTGGGAAAGTTTTAAAAATTTGCTTCTACATTTCTAAAATACCTTTCATTTCAAGGAAATTTTAAATTGTTCCCTTTGGGTACTGAAGAATCTATGGCAAAAGCTGAAGACATGGAGTGAATGGAATGTCATAGATAAGTTTAAGAACTAGATAATCATATTTATTAGTAATATGCTTACACTTGGCAATCTTATGTTTTGCTGGTAATTACTTATTTGCAACATTAACTGCATATAGAAGGTTGTACAAATTATTTGATAATTGTAGGGTGACCAGTACAAAGGGAAGAGGGACTTCGATTCCTTAAAAGAATACGTGGATTCCCAACTACAGAGCTATGGGAAAGAGCCACCAGCAGATAAACCTGCTGAAGCCCCACAGCCACCACCTGCAGAGCCCATCCATGCTGAGGTAAGTGCTGCACTCTGCAGCAGTGTAAAGTGTTTAGACTGCTTTAGCAGCCTGAGTCTTACATGTGTTTTTCTCTCTCTGATAGCTTGACACAGTTTCTGGGTGTAAACTGTACCAAATACTTTCCTGGTTATTTTTTTAGCAATTAATGAGTGGAATCAAATCATAAATCCTAGAGATACTTTTATTAACCTGATGAACTGGAGAAGGAAAAAAAATCTGATTCCTATTTTATGGTTGCAATAAATTGTTTAGATACAGGCATAAATGTGGTCTTTTTGGCCCGTGGAACTGCTGGCACCTGGGTCTGTACGACAGCATATTTCATCACTATAGAGATGAACATTTCTTGCAAGATTATCACTTGAACCCAGGAGGATGGGTGCACACTGCTAAGCCCCTAAAAATCCAGGGTCCAATACTTAGAAATCTGTCTGCAGAAACAATGAACAGAGATTCTGAAGACCAGTACCAATATGGTAAGGTAATGTGCCCTGTGACAAGAAAACTCCTTGCCATTTGGAGACTTATTTTAATCTTTGTTGTAGGAGCTACAGGCTTATAAATGTTGTGAAGAAATTTGCAGAAGTAAACTTTGCACAGTTGTAGTTTATGTTATATAGTTTTCTGTCTTTTCTAAACCCTTTGGCGTTTCATCTGCCATCTTTCTTGGAGATGAACGAAAAATTGGTGAGGCTCATAAATTAGGGATGGATTTCAAGCATAATTTTTCATGAAATGTGCAGAACATACTTTCTGCCTATAAAATAAGGGACAAGGATTTACACTCCCTTGTGATATAGAATGAACTTAAGTAATTAGGCATCAATATTATTAATATAAATACAGTCTGTATCCAGCTTCTTACAGGAGAATATTACCTTTCCCAGCTGACTTTCCAGCAGCATTACCCATCTTGCATAAAGTGGCTTACCAAACATTACAGACCACATAGATTTGCAATTTTCTTCAATTTTTATTTTTTTAATATACCTCCTATTTGGAAGATCCCAATGAGCTGGTGTTAGTACAATGCCAAAAGTAATTAGTTGTCTTTCTATTTTTATAGAAATAACACAAACCACACGTGACACAAATTCCCACTTCTGCCTTGCATTCACCAGCACACACACAAGCAGGAAAGGATTGCTGGGGGATTTTTTGCTAAATAGTAGTAGACATAGTGTAGGACTCAACTTGTCCTTACAACTTTTATCTTCAGACCTCTTGACTCTTTGTTTCCATGAATTTTGAAACAAGGGGCCAGCCCCTATAGCCAGCAAACACTGACTGCATTTGCCAACAGTTGACCACAGCTGGTACCACGGGCAGCAAAAGCAATGAGATCTCACTGCTAATTTGTGTCCCAGTGTTGAGCCCCTACTTGGATTCCCTCATGTCTTACATAGCCCAAGTACTTGCCAGCCCTTTTACAAAAGCTGTACTTTTATGTCCTTGAGACTTCTCTACTGCCAGACACGGCTAAAATAATTCAAAAAATGATCCAGGTGGATTAAGGCAGTGTGACCAGCACATGCTCAGATTGTGATTGCATTAGATGTCTTCTTTTGAGACACAAAGCTAAAATTGAGATATCTGATATTAAATTTACTTTTGTGGTTATATAGTTCACGTTGCTATTCTGATAGTAATCTACAGATCTTTAAAATTTGTTTTACTGTGCAGATCATGGGGAAGTTACTTATCAAGTTTTCAAATTTTGTATCTTAGATTGTATATTATGTTTGGAACATCAGTTTTAGATATCCATTTAGGAAATTCAGACTAGAAGCATATTGCTTACTTTTTGCTTAATTTAATTATTTCTGATTATTTAATAAAGTATAAAAGTATAATTTCAATTTCTAAATAATTATTTAGTGGTAATAACAGTTCAACTTAGTGAAATAATTCCATGAACTATTTACAGAAATGTTTAAAGGTAATGGATGATCTGGATTTTCAAATTTATTTTTGGCTTTATAAAACTTAACTGGGATTAAAATAGAATTTATAATACTGTCAGTTGTGATCTTGTTTTTCTTTTGCTTTCATTAGATTTTGAAGCTTTTAGATGCATGAGATATATTTATTTGTTTTTAATCCCTCCCGCCATTAATGGTCTCACACAAAATATGAAATTTCAGTTCCGTGTCTCATATGAGACTATAAGCAATGTGCTATCCTCCATCATTCCCTTGCTCCTGATATTATCAGGAGTAGAAACACTTCCTGGCACCCATGAAAGTGTCGTGTTGCCTCTTGACAGGTAAATCTGTGTTCCTGGTAACAGGTTTTTTCTGTCCATGCAATGCAAGGATAGAAAGAGCAGAGAGAACAACTCTTGAGGCATCACTTGTGTGCCTTGAATACCTCATTACAATCTCAGATGGCCATTACCTGCTTGAAGCCAACTCCTCTAAGGGCTGTTCCATGAAACACAGTGTATTAAATTAGGGTGATTTTTTACAATTAGTGAAAATTTGGATACAGGTAAATCCTGTGAAGATAGGAAAGCTTTGTTTCTCAGGTTATGGATGAGATTCAGTGTAAAATACACTTTTCTCTGCTTCTCTCTAGGGAAGGAAAGTAGCTGAGAAGTGAAAGTCAGGTCTGCTGCTGCTACTCTTGTTTATATTACCAATAATATTATCTTTTCCATTTTCAATTTCCCTTTTAGGAAGGTAAAAGTTCAGTAGGCTGATGTTGTGTATACAAAATGTTTTGACATTATTGTCTCTGGTTTGGTGTTTTTTTCTTTTTTTTGGGGCAGGCTGCAGTGCTTTCTCTCTCTGAAAAAGACTTTGATGCAACCGTTGCTAGAGGGATCACCTTTATTAAATTCTACGCTCCATGGTAAGAAGTTTGCAGCTGCTCCTGTTCAGGATTATTGCTGGTCTAAGCTGTGAGTGCATTAGTTGCTGTAGGTCTTTGAGCTGTAGTACTGTATTTGTTGTCTCGATCTAAACTGTGAATTAGCTGAGGAATGTGTGTGTTGGCAAGAGCTGCAGCAAAAAAAGAAAGCTCAGTCTGGTTTAGCTCTCTTGAGCTGCCTCTCTGTGGAAAGGCTGACATAGAAGCTTTACCATGTCAGCCTCCAGGTAATGCTGGGGTAACAAGGAGGTGAAGCTTTATTTGCAGGCTCAGCATGCTCCTATCCCTGCATTAGGGTAAGGTGAGGGGAGCATATAACCATATCCCAGTGCTGAGAAAGCAGAGGGTGCTGGCCTTAGGGCCCTCTCCTCCCACAAACAGTCTCGTTTGGAAGCCTCATTCAAGCACCTGAGTTTTGATACAGACTGTTGAGCTATGGTTAATTAATTGCCTGTTACTCTTCAAATAACTGTCAAAAAACTAATTTGCACAAGTGACAATTTTAAGATGTTCTTAGAGTGACCCAATGTAGACGTGTCCAATGCAGATGGTGTAGATGCAGACACCCAATGGAAGGCACTGGAGGGGGAAATGAAAGTAATGTCTGGCATCTGCCATTACTGCTGAATCCAGCAGAGCCTGGGACCCCAACTGGGTTAAGACCTCAGTATTACAAACTTGTAGAACAAGTATTTCCCCATTTTTCTTACTATTCCCTTTCTGAGAGAAAAAGAAAGTTTCACGGTTCTCTCTCTGGTTTATAGAATTCATCTTATTTGTGCCTCCATTGAATTTAATGAAACTTGCATGCCATCTTGCTCATCTGTTGCTGGTGTTTTAGCCAACAGAAGGAAGCCTAGTGTAGGGGGAGAGATTAAAATTAAGCTGTATTTCACTGTGTGAAAGATAACACGTCTCTGATTTAATCACTAGCATTCTATTAACACAGTATATAAAATATAAAAAGATCTTTTGTTTGGGGGACAAAAGGCCCCATTACAAAGCAACACAAGCAAATGCAACCCATATTAGATGTGCTCAGGCATATCAAAATATTGCAGTTTAACTTTGATAGTAGGCATAAATGTGTTTCTTACTGCAGGCAAGAATTACCTGGGAACATTTCATTTCAAGTAAGATCAATGCTGCAGGCTTTTCCAGTGTTGTTACCCTTTGCTGCTTGAGAACCGCTTCTATTCTCTCTTCCATCTGAAAGGTCTGCTTTTGGATGTGAGCAGGTATCTGCCACCACTGGGTTAAGAAATACCCTGCCCATAGCACACACACCCCTCATTGTTTGCTGCTCTTTCCTCACTGCCTTTATCCCCTCTGTACTCCGGGAGGGACTTAGAGTCTGTGCCTGTGCTGCTTCTGCCCCTCCAGCAAAAGTGACTGGGAAACTTAGTTCACACCTGTGCTCAGAGCAGCTTCCAGGGCTTTTTGGCATATCTATTAGTTCATTATCCGGAGCAACTTTTTCTGGGGAAGTTTGAGATCAAAAAATGCTCCCTTTTTGATTAGCTTTTATTAACAATACCATGTCCTCATCTCACAGATAGGATCAGTGCTGGATGTTAGACTGAGAAACAGCAGTTTCAGGATGTAGCGTTCTTAAACCAATGTGTGCTGCCCGGCTGCAATGCTCAGAAAGCCACCACTTAGGAAAATGCTTCCTATATTTATGTAGGTCGTATCCTAGTTTTAGCTCTGAAAGTCAGGCTTGTGACTGCCTGTTAGTGCTCTGCATATAAATGACCATATTCTCTTCCAAGTGGATTAACTTACGTAGGGCTCAGCAAACACTATTATCTTGCCTTCCAGTTCTGTCTTTCAGTTAGTTTTGGATAAATATTAATGTTAACTTGCATTGTAAGCACAAAATCATCCTGTTTTAGTAGTTTTTGGGCATGGTCAGAAATGCTTTTATACTGTCACTGTGTATTAACAAGGTGGTTTAAATATACGTTGGCTTGCATTAAGAAAGCTTTTGCTGAGACATCTTTCATTATTTTTGTAAATGCCCTGATCCAGCCTTGAGGCAATTATGGGTCTGTTTTAATAACCTAATTAAGGTGCAGCTGGCTTAGAACAGAATGAGCAATGCAGCTTTAAAGTCTAAAGTACTTTGGGAATTCTTCTTGAAGGCAGTAAGAAGTTCACATTAGGAACTTGGCTAAGCCAAGTTCAAAATATAAACAAAATGAATGCTTTACTATGCATTGGTCAAGGAGGCCATTAGGAACTGGAAGAAATTTAATAGGGATATTAAAATCTCATTTAACTAATTAAACTGAGGCTAATGTAACTTTAGCATAACTGGCATATACTACCTGAAAACTAAATTTGTACTACAGACATTCTCTGTCTTCCTAAAAGCAATTTTGTTTCCAAGAGATCATCTTTTTTTCCAGTTAAATATTCTCTGTGCTTGTCTTTATTTGGCTTGATATTCCTCTGTGGGGTAAAATGTTAATGCACCAACATCTAGAATACCATTCTAGGCAAGACTAGCAAAGGCCAGAAAGTACTCCAGTGCTTAACTTAAATAAAATCACTTGTTTTCTTAGCTCATTTACTGACATAATAGTGCAAGGGAGTCGGAGGGACAAATCATTAGGGGATAGGAAAGGCAGCTAGTTAAACTTACAGCAATTGCAGCAAGACAGTAGAGATAAAGTGGAAAGTGTATCTGCTAAACAAATCTCCCTCTTTTGTTTCCAGGTGTGGTCACTGTAAGAACTTGGCTCCAACCTGGGAGAACCTTGCCAAAGAGCAATTTCCAGGTTTGACTGATGTCAAAATAGCAGAAGTAGACTGCACTGTGGAACGTAATGTCTGCAACAGATTTTCTGTAAGTGTGAAAGTTCTGAAATGAAGGGGACAGTATTGTGTACCAAATGTTGGAGGCTCCAGCGTGCAGCCCAACTGGCTGCTACACTCCAGGTGTCTGGTGACTGTACAGCTGTGGTCTCTGTTAGCCAAAAAGAGGCACCTGGTGACACCGTTTCTTTCCTGAACTGTTTGTTCAGGCTTGGTCATTCTCATTACTGGACAAAGCTGAAGAAGTCCCTACTTTAGGAAACCTCTCTCTCTGAAAGCACCAGGCAGTCTTGTGGTATCCAATGCCAAATTCTGTTCCTAGAAAAAAAAGTCTTTCAGAGCGGGCAGGCAGACAATTGAAGACAGAGCTGGCTGCCATTCCAAGACCCTAGAGGAACATGTATTACCCCATTCTCTTAAAAATCTTCAGATATTCTGCAGGCTGGCATTGAAAGTTCTGCTGTGGGTTTGGTTTTTTAAATTAAAATGGCTTACTGTTCTAGAGGAGTTTGATGGCTTTTTAGAATCAGGTAAATATGAATGATGGATACAAGTTTGAACATTAACAGCAAGTTTCTTTTCTGTGTGTGTCTTTTGAAGGTGCGAGGTTATCCTACACTTCTGCTTTTCCGAGGGGGAAAGAAAGTCAGTGAACACAATGGAACGAGAGACCTTGAATCGCTGCATAGCTTTGTCTTGCGTCAGGCAAGGGATGAATTGTAATAAAAGTCTGGATGCTCTGTCCCTGGCTGTCTTTGTACAGTAGCTGAGGGATTTCTATCTTTGCTAATTTTCAAATAGTGTATTTGGGGGGGTGGGGCTTTTTTTGTTTCTTTGTTTCTAGGAAATTGAATGTACTTAACTTTGGTATCTTCCCCTTGTGTGTGTGTTAGAGACATGCCTCTCTGTGTGTGAAGGAAAGCTAACAAGCAGTTACTGTGCAAATCAAGAGTATTTTCAGCATTGGTAGTTGCACTGCATTTCTGTGTTCCCACAATGAAGTGTAAATGGTTTCCTTTGAGACCAAAATACTTCAAGAAAACCAACTGAAGGGCAGCAGTAGAATATTTTTGTCTTCAGGTTAGATCTGGTTAAAAAGTAATCCTTACAAACTGCTTACCATTACTAGAAAGGCAAAAGCTACAGCTGCGTTGAGTCACTTTTGCCTCTAGAATTGTACTTAAACCCTATTTGTCTTAATATAGCTGCTGAAAGGTTGAAAACACACACACCTTTGGAAGATACCAGGCCACCCCATGAGCTGGTTGTTTCCTGTTAATCCTCTTAGCATGGGAGGTCTAGCCATAATGAAAGTGATGGTACTGTAACATGTGCCTGAACGTTACTGATGCCATAGTGTACGTGTGTCAGGTGGATTTCCATAGGCTGCTGCCATCCAGCTCCAGAGGCACAACTATGCTCTACTTCTCTAGAGCCAGAGTGAAAAAATAGGTGCTGTTATAACTGCTCCGTTAATGGTAAATGATCAGTTAGACTCCAGAGCTCACCATGTGTTTCCTACCCCCACCTGAATCCAGACATTGTGCTGACCTGCTCTTTAGTCAGAGTCCCTAGAGAACAACAAGTAGTACAATGTTTAATATTTTTTTTCCATTCAGCTCTTCTGCAGTAGTGACAAATAATTCCCCCCTCTTCTTGAGCCTTAACGTTTTTCCAAGCTGTAAGCATTGATAAGTTTGAATGCTAGGACCACACACTTCGTGGTGTCTTGGATTATAATATGAATCTATTCTTTGGTGCATAAGATGTTCCATGTTAGACTTAATTGAAAGCCAAAGAATTTACATTGCAGAGACTGTCACGATACAAAGGCAACAGCAAACCAAGGACTGAATTCTGCTGTCTCATGTGCACAGAAACTCATGGAATGAGGATTGCTATAGGCTAATTTGACTAATCTGTCAAGATGCTGGGTTTTGTCCATCATATGGAGTAAGTTGTGTTGCTTTTTCTTTTTTATGAAAAAAAAAGGCAAAACATCAATGAACTTTTAAATCAGTGAATTTCTCCTGGTTCTTCACTTCACTGTCTGTCCAGAACTTTCAATTCTTTTTGATCTGAAAATGTGTGAAGGTGAAAAAGCCACAGTGAAAACAAAGTGTTGTACTGGCAGATGTATTGGATCAATGTGTGTACATCTGCCTTTCAGGAAGCCTTTATTACGTTTTTAACAACTTTCTAGTGAAGCACAATCTCATGAGTTTCTTGTATAAAATCAAAGTGGTACAATTGTTTACACTGAGATTTTTTCTAAATAAAAACTTTTTTAAAAAGCAGTCTTTCTATAAATGATACAGCACAATGAATATACAGTGACAAGTGCAATAAATTATAGCTTGTATTTACAAGAAGCCTTTTAAATGCAAGTAGAGGTAAGTGCATTTAATACAAGTTTAATATTGATCAAAACAATTTGCTGTTAGCTTCTGCTAGACAAAACCATGGCTCTACGCTGGATATCCTTTATACCAGTTTGTTAGTTGCATGAGTTGAAAGGGAAAGATTGCAAATGTTGTTGACATTCTGTCTTCCTGTAAACAAACTGTCCAGCTAGAACAATGAATGGCCCCCTAAGCTTTTACGTCTGAATTACAGCTGTAGAAGTGTCCTGACTTCCTTCCTGGGCAAGTGGTAGTAGATGAGGCAGCTCCATGTGGGGAGTAGAAGGAAGTTGCATAAGACAAGTGTATAAATTTGTATTGCTCAGTCAGATGGTGAACTGGGAAGACCAGCCAGGGTCTGAGTTCATGGTAGTGTTTCTAACACAGGGTGCAGCCAAGCCATCTTACGCTTGCAAGATCAGAGTTAAACGGTGCTTGGAGCATAGGAGAACTGGAACATCTGCTTTGGCACAATTTTAGATGCTTTACTGTCATGACAGATGTCAGGAGGAGACTAATGGTCTAGGTGCAGTAACTGGTCCTTCTGGCCTAAAGCATCTTGCACGAGACCTACACTCTACGTCTGAAGTGCTAACACCACAATCTTTAGCTTCTCTGCCTCTCCCCCTCATCTTCCCTCCCCGCCCCCAAAAAGAGACCTCACTTGTTTTGGGTGTTAGAGTGCCCATCTGGTAAAACTGCAGCACATGTCCAAGCACCTGCTACAGGCCAAGCTGCTCTGTGAGATTAAGACCATCCCAGCCAAATAAAGTGTGTGGGCATTTTGCTGCTGCTGCTGCTGAGCTGAGCAGCCACCATGGTGTAGGGTCAGTCTGTAAGAGGTCCAGCAGTTTGCTCGCACCCTGGGGGGTGGTCCCCACACCCCTTCCTCTCACAAGGCACATACGTGGTGTTCTGAAGGGTGATTCATCACATGGTTTTTTTCCCAAGGTCATGAAAGCAGGGAGGGTTGTATCCAAATTCATGGCAGCATCACAGAGTCCATGTGAAGACTGTTTGTCAGTGACATCCACAAGCTCTTACTACCATATTCCTGTATTTCTTCAAGATTACATTAGAATTATCATCAAAGTAAAGAACAGATATGGCATTTAATTTGGTAGGCGCACAGCATGGTTTGGGAACGTAATCAGGATTCATAAGATGAACCTGTTGCCAAGAAAGAAAACACAACTGAGACACTGGTATATTGTTTACAAATTCACCTGGTGCTTTGGCACTGAGCTGCCTGGAGACTTACCAGAGTTTGTACAATGGCATGGTTGGTTGCGTTCATATGGGCGTTGAGTGGGAATGAGCACTCCCCATCACAGTAGTTGGCTGCGTAGCCCTTTGGAGCGATTATCCAGTCCTTTTTAGGGAAACAAACAGAACATGGTTCAACAGACAACTGCATGCAATTAAGAGCAGCTGAAAATTTTCCACTAACTTCTTCCTTGAGGGTGAAAATGTGTTTTCACTGAAACTGCTTGGGTTTTAGTTGGCTTTTTTTTCTCTCTGTGTGTGTGTGTGCCATCACTTTTCCATAGACACACTGATTTTAATGTCCAAAGAATGATGCACATCTTCGTACAGCTCAACTATCATGAACTAAGAGGGCTTTATCCCTAAAACTCTCGTTGGGTTGCATTGTGGGGATGGTGGTTTGGAGGCCTGCATGTTCCAACATTTCCTGCAGGCCCTCTGGCTGAACTACCTTTCCTAGGTTGTGTCACAGCCACAGCTGGTGTCCCCTTATGGGGCAAATCACATATAAGCAGGCCCACAGGCACAATTCAACCAGGGAGCTCTGCAACAGGAATATAAAACCCTGGTGGTGCTGCCTCAGAGACAGCCTAGCTTATACATTCTTATACGGGGACACTACTCTGCTAAGGACACTATGGGAAATCTTACCTGCATAACAGCTTCTCCACATCTGCCAGACTCCTAAAGGAAGGGCAGGACAGCCAGCCTGAGCTTTGTGTGCAAGCAGGTGGCCCTGGCGGCAATCTGAGTGCCATGCTAGGCAAAAAGGGGACTCTTCACCAAAGGGCTCATAAAAAAATTACAGCTTGTCTGCTGCTGACACAGAAGAGCTAAAGGAAAATTAAAAGCATCACCACTGAACAGGAGACACTTGGCTTCCCTTGATGTTGGGCTCTGCAGATCACCCTGCAGAAGGACATACTAGCATGTTTCACGTGCACGTACCTCTTAGGCAATTTCCACTCTACCTGACAACAATTACCTGTGTTTGCCTGAATTTTGCTACAGCAGGGCTGAGCAGCTAGACACTGTTGCTGCAGCTTTGCTAACCAAGTTTGTTCTGAAGGAAATAGCAGTGCCCAACAGCTGCAGGGGACTCTGCCCTGCCTTCATCATCTCCCTACAACAAGTAGGACCTGCATTCCAGCTCTTGCAATGAGTCCTGCTGATCTGGGGCCTTCCTTTGGCAGCATCTTACCTTTCTGCAACTAGAAAGGGAAGGCAGTGCCTTCAAGATCATGACCTTCACAACAGAATCCACTTCCTGCCCAAAAGCAGGGCAAATAAGAGAAGGAAGAGGTGGAAAGACTCTGCACAAGTGAAAAGCCTCTCACAAGTAACGGGGAATGGAGTCAGCACACAACCACAGTTGCAGCTAGTGGGCTGGGGTTGACACATAAGCAACAAAAAATGCTGCTGTCCCATTAGCTGAGAAAGGACTTTCATACACTGGGTATTACAGAAGCAGCAGGGACAGCCCTGGCATCCTGAATTATAACCTGGTAAAAACATTAGATGATAGAAATGGGACCTCCCTCACAAGTGCTGAATGAAAGAATGAAAAAAAATTTTAAAAAGAGAAGTTGAAGGCATTCTTTCAAACGTGATGGTTGATTGCACTATAGCCTGGTCCTAAATAACTTACTCTGAACAATTTTCTGGCCTCATGGTGTTGCAACTAAACCCAGTCTTCACTCTACCTACCGCAGGCAGTGCTAATTGTGGGGCAGGGACTGCGGAGGACTTCAAACAATGGCCAAGGTTAAAATCAGGGTGACCACTGGAAAAAAATTTAGTTAAAATCACTGCTTAACATCAGATTGTTTTCCTTATCATTAGAGGTACACAGATATAAGCCCTTGCCCGTACCGTGACTCCCATGAGTGACAGAGAATGACTGTATACTTGAATCCCATAAAGTATCAAGCTTTCTCTGGATCTTATCAAATGTCACAACTATCAATATTTATTTGCCCTTCTCTGTGACTGGTTTTAGTGAGGAGGCACAAGGGACATTTTAAAGCATAATGGCAGACTCGAGTGGAATTACTGTGACACTGTTTAGATAACATTTCATAACAAAATGTCTGGTTTACCCAGAGAGAAACATCACACACCTGCCATCCCAAGTCTTGGAAGCTAACGTAAAGCTCATGCTTTCTGCACGCTGTTTTTAAGTCACTGCTGTTGTAATCTGTTAAAAGAAAAAGAGCAAAACAAGAATTTAGAAAGTAATACAGGCAGAGCATTGCTGGAGGGCATAGCTGGCCAGATGTGTGCATGCTGCGGGCTCAGCAGCAAGCAATGATGAGCTCCCTCAGCAGCCAAAAGGATAAGGGCATTGAGGGACATCTGAAGTAGGGCTGAAGCTTTTAAGATGCCTGTGGGAATGGAGGAACCCAAGTAACTGTGACTCAGTTATAGTTACTTCAGCTGTCTTTAAAGTGCTTGGAAACACCTCCAGTAAAACAACTTAAGAATAAATCTATTCCTTCAGCCCAGCATAGGCTGCATCCCCACTGGGTGCTCACACTCACCCCACTTCCTCGGCTGCCATTTCTGACTTGTGCTGCCCTAGGTGGGGAGCTCACACTGCACACACTCACTGAGAGAGAGAATTACAGCCCCGGGAAGGTTAATCATCACCTTGTGCCCCTGCACCAGTCTGCAGAAGCCCTCAAACAGCTCAGGTAGGCAGGGAAGCCATGTCCTCGTTCCTTTCTGTGCCTTACCCCCAGCTTGCCCCACACATCTCATGTGACCCATGGCACCACCTCTGCCCTTGGACCCTTACAAACCATGCTCTGAAAAACACATTTCTCCTCTCAATAAACTGCTTATCTGCAGGTGACACAGCACTTGACATGCTCTCGCCATTCACTTGGTCCTTACTGTCAATAAAAGTGAGGACATGGGATGCAAAGCCCTGACCAAGACCTTCTCCCTTGCCATGGCACAATGTATGGGGATGTTTCAACCATGCAGGAGCTGCTCCTGATGATCCCACAAAGTACAGCTTTTGACGCGAGTGGAATTTCCCATTTATATTTGGAAAGAGGGGCGGCTCGGCATGCGAACACCTGGAACCGCAGTGAGCAGAGGAGCTGAGCTGTGACAGAGGGGCCTTTCACCTCCAGGTGGCTGCACAGATCCACCCTGGCTGGTGGTTGCTGATTTTGTCACACCTCAGGTGGCTGCTGGACCTCAGCAGAGCAGCCACAGAAACCACCTTTGCAGTGGGGTGATTTGGCCACCAGCTACAGCTGCTGATCCTGTGCTTTGCACCCGACGGTAAGCACGACAGGAAGAGATGGCGACAAGTTCAGCCAAGCAGCTTGGGACCCCAGGTCCCCGTCCATGTTTTCCTCCCATGCCTTTCCACAGGGGCCTTCTCCTCCCTCACAGCCCTCATTTGCAAGTAAAGGCACTCCTATCAGCAGGCAGATGCCACGGGCTGATGTGCCTGCCTCCTGCTGCCCTGGACCTTTCAGCTTACCAGCCCCCTGGTGCCCCAACATGGCTTGAAAGGGCACCCTCCCAGTGCAGCTTTCCCCAGATGCGGCAGCTGGGATAGAAAAATATTTTTAGTGCCTTTTTCCTTGGCTCTGAATAAGCCTTTCTTTTTCTTCCCTCCAGCACCCCTCCAAAGTTTGGGAACTACGAATGCAAATATTTATTCAAAAGAAAAACTATAATACTAAAAGCACATCCAACTGACATTAAGGGCAGCACAGCAGTACAGCTGGGTACAGTTAACACTGAGGGCTGAAAAAAACCCTACACCTCAAACCCAGCGTCCCAACCACCAAAGATTAGAGAGTTGTTTTTAGAAGCAGTTGGGTTTTAAACTCTAAGGATTGCATTTCAGACTTTCAATAGCTTCGCTTCAATCACGGATTTAATCAGGTGAGCAGAGCTGGTTAACAGCCTGCTGCAGCACAAACATTTGCTCTTCCAGGAGCACGCGGTAGCAAGAATGGAGGCGAGTCTCTCTATTCAAGCTTTCCATTTTCAAACCAGACATACCCAGTAGAAACTAGGGTGTGGTGGTTTATTTCAGATGAAGCTTTCCAGTCCCTGGCTCAGCCCAGGAGCAAATTTCTAGCATGAGATGTTTCGAAATGATTTGGTCATAATGAGGAAAAAAAATGAGAAGATACTTTTAGTGATCAAAGGCTTTCATCAAAGTACCTGAAAACACAACTTCATTGTTCTTCAATGGGAAATATACGGTTTGTTTAGAGGAAAACCATCTGTATTAGACAGTGGAGTTGATCTATTCAGAACTGAGTGGGTAAAATGATGCTACGTTCCAAATCCAGCTACAATTTACCCAAATCTGCTACAGGAAAGAGGAGAAGGCAAGGGAGGCAGAGAAAACAGGAGTGGGAAGGAAGGCTGCAAGCAATCACAAGTTTAAGAAAACACAGGGGCGGAAAAAAAGAGCTGCTTAACAAGCTACACCAAGCAGAACATGTTATGAACGTGTCCTCTCTCACACTACCCCCAAAAACTCGCCTCAGCTCACTGGTCGGAGTCACCTGATTCACACTCTGCATGGAGCCCTGGCTGCTCTCCATCCGAGGCAGATGCCTCCTCACTTGCCCAGCCTCACCCTTTGCTTTCCTAAATGTCAACAACGCTAAACATCCCCTCTCCCTGGGTTTGCACTCTTCCCTGTTTAACCCTCACCCCAAGATCCCCTGCCCTCTTTTCTTCTTAGGTGTTTCCCTGCCATGTCTACTTTATGGAAGCTATTTTAGCCCAGCTTTAGGGAAGTCACAAACCTTTAAGCAACCCTTAGCAGTGGCTTTCTGAATTGGGGAAAAAGATGCAGCAATACAGATGCACTTAATCATGACCCATTCCCTACAATTAGAGGCTCGGCATATGCCCCAGAGCCACGTACATCCCGTACATCCAGTTATGGGCCTGAAAAGAAGAGGAATACACAGAGTCGTGGGGTTTTGGCAGGGAGCTAAAGCTCACTGAGCTACTGTGGAAGTTGGCTTCCACAACAAATTTTCTCCAAAGCCTGGAAAGCAGCATCAGCCACCCCAGGCCAGCATACTCAGCTGGTTTAGCCCAAACTGCCACTGGAGGTGGTTGCAGTGTAAGATCCAACTGCCAAGAGGCAACAGGGTTTGTGTTCCTTCCCGCCAGCCTTGCAGCAGGGAGCCAGGAGGGCAAAGAGCAGGCAGCCTGCAGAGGGGAGGTGCTGCAAACTGCCACAGGGCTGGCCTACACTGCCATGGCACAATTCGCAAGGATTGTTCACCAGAGGCCTTCAGCATCTTCTGGGAGTTTATAGAGCTGCTCTGGGAGCTCCTGTAGGCTCATTGTGGGTTTAGCGAAATTGTCTCTATTTTTTGCCCGAACATACCAATTCAGAAACGCTAACTTGGCATTTACAAGTCACTGCATTTAATCATACTGCAAAAAATTTTGTCTAAAACAGAGATTTAAAAAAAGCACAAACCCCTAGTTCTGCACTTAAAAATAAAACCTGGAGCAGCACAGTTAAAACAGCACAGCTAAGACGGCTTTTCTCTGTGGTATGTTTGAACTGAATGTTGTCTGCCTTCACCAGGACCCAAAGTTTGACTTCCTGCAAGCACAGATGTTTCTCTTAAGGTTGGACACTGGCATGCGTGTTGCTGGAAAGGGTGAGAGAACAGCCTGACCCTAGTGGTCTTCCTCCTACAGATACTTATGCACCCACCTTAGATTTCCTATAACCTCTCCCACGTTAAGTGCTGGCAAAGAACATATAAATATTTACTGAGGTCGATCCATCTGAGAACACCCTCGCTGCTCCCAAGGTGCCAGTTTACCAAATTCCACACAGTAATTAATTGCTTCTGTGATTCAAAATAGCTTTGACAGAGGTCTCCAAGGCCAGCCCCTTCTTCTTGGTGTTTGACTTTGGTGATTTGTCCGGATGAAGCTGGTGTAAACTGATCACACAGTTAATAACAGCCCACTTCACATGAAAGTGATCTGCCTGGGCGGGAAGAAGGGGAGATGTTGGGCTGACGTGAACCTGCATGTGAAGGCACATACAGAAATGCTGGCCACGCTGCTCCAGTTTGCATCCAAACACTGTACTGAAGGGAAAACTTTACTGAAAGGAAGATTGGCTGCCAGATAACTAAGTTAATTAACAGGGCCCTTGCCATCACAACAGCATTTGGCCTTATTTGCCTTCAGTGTTTGTGCACGCTGCCCTTTGCGATATCTGCTTCCTGTACACGCAGGGAAATCTCTCTGGTGCCGTGCATGGCTGCTGGAAGGAAAGGACACTTGAAGGGCCTCTCCACTTTTCATGGAGCACCTCACACCAGTCCTGGGGGTCCTAGGATGGCTAAAGAGAAGGACCTGAAAAGGGACTTGGCTTGAGTTTCATTCAGAGCAGCAAGTGCAGTCCAAAGTCAGGCATTTAAATTCTCTTCATGAGGAGGGGCTGACAGGAAGGGATGTGCCTGAAGGCTGACTTGCAGAAGAGAAGAATTATTGCCACTGGACGAGGAGATAGCCCCGTGCAAAAACCGTAAATCATGGAGCTGGCTGAAGGGCAGAGGGTCACCGCCTGTTACACTGGACAGTTCCATCTTTTTGGTCAGCTGGAGGGTCAGCACGAGTCTGAGAGCACGAGTTCAACCCACTGTAAGATTCAGGTGAGCAAGGGCCTCCAGGCCCTGCAGACAACAGCAGAGAAACACCTGCATGCTCCTCCCACCCACCATATTCCTCCATGTCCTGGGCCAGAGCTGGCACATGACTTTCTGCCTCAATAGATAAAAATACTCCTTTTCTTCCTGCTCATCCTCCTCCTGCAGAAGAACTGAGGCTCCAGGAATGCACTGACGCAGGACTCTATGTCAAAGCAGTTTATAACCATGGGGTTGCTCGGTTCTGCTTTATATAAGCCAGTGATAATTACGTGTTTATAATACAAGGAAATAAGCATTCTTGGCAAAAAAATACAGACCACTGAGAACCTTGTGCCACAGCCACAGCCTTAGCATCTGAGCTCTTGGTACTGACTGCAGGACAACAACTGCACATCAAAGGGAGCTTAGTGGGGTCCCTTTCCCACACACATCAGCATGTTCTCGCCTAACTCCCTGCCTCCCCAGGTCCAGTACCAGCCCAGCAGCACACTTCATGCACTCCAAACTGATTGAAATACTTGCCACATCTAGACAGTAAATGGGGTTTTTTGAAACGTACTGCCCCAAAACAACTTACAGCATCTTTTGGGAAAGGGGTTCCTTTTTGGACTGAAAAAAATAAAACCCTGTGTATTGATTAACATAGAGGAAGGAAGTTGCAGTCTACAAAAAAAACCCCATCAACACCAAACAACTGCCTTGCTCTGCAGGAGAGAGACTCCTCTCAAGCCCTGGTAGGCAGCAGCAACCCTAGCTTGCTGCTAGGGGGGAAGAGCACAGACCAAAAATTTGACAAGACGTGAGATACAACAAGAGAAGAAGATGCGGAGGTGAGGAGATGCGCAGAAGGGAACTGCAGCATCCCAGTTCTGCACCCACTTTGGGTGCAGATGCATCAGGGCACCCTGAGAAGAGCTGCGCAGCCTTCAGGACAATCCCTGGACATGCCTTCTGCTTCTTCCTGGGGAGAACACTTCCTCAGCCCTACCATGCATCAGGATTTTCTTATCCTCACAGGTCAAAAAAAAAAGAAAAAAGCCCTGTGATCTCTAATGCTAAAAACACTTTTTGGTCATTGGTGCCTCTTGGGCTGTTAAATCAACCATTTCTTAAAGAGAACAGTCTGAGAGTGTCACACTTCGAAAGGAAAACAAGATGATGTAGTCTCTCTTTTCTAAACACAGAAACCGACCAAACATACATCTTAACTTTAAATTCCCCTCCTTTCCCCTGCCTTAAATCCACAGTCTCACTATACCTTGTTGACTACTGCGCTGCCAAATTCCAGGTTTTAAATTAAAGCTGGCCCAAAAAAAAGCCCTCGAGACCACAGAATGCCAGCTATTTTTTCCCTTTTTGTCATTTTAGAATTTTATGACCTGATGTGTGGCGTAGTCAAGAAAACAGCAAAGTACAAATGGCCCTTTTTGCCCAACATATCTGCTCCCTCTGGGGCTTTGAGTCACATTGCCTGATTTAATAGTGTGAAAATTTTGTGTCAGCACTGTGAAGTTTGCAGGGCCAGGGAGAGAAAGCTGGAGCTTATCCTGACTCCAAGTGCCACAAGCACCACAAAACAGCAACGCAGCAAATAACTTTCCCAAAGCATTGTGAATGCATGAAAAAATTGGCTCTTGTGAAGGGAGCACAGGAGCTGAGCCTACCTGACTGGAAGAACTGCCTGCATAACAGCTGGGCTTACAATACCCAGCTGAATAAACCACCTGTGCCCTTGGCAAGCTCATCATGCAGGAAAGTAACTCAGCAAGCAGCTACAATGTCCAGGTTTAAAACTGCGGCGTGGAAACCTGGAGGAGACCAGGACCGAAGCAGGTCTCAGCAACCTAGACCCACAGAAGGTGCGCTCATGGCAGATTAGATGATGACTGCTCCAGAAATGCCACGCTGGCACTGGCCAGCCCCCCCTGGGGAGGTCGGGCTGCAGAACTGGGTTGTTCCTTCTGCCCTTAAAATCCAGGAAGGGACATCTCACATCCAGCTGAGTCTGGCACTTGTGAGGCATGGCATAGGAACCCACAGCCATGCTGCGGTGTGCACCACAAGGACATGCAAAGGCCACTAGTGGCCAACTGCTGCTGGCACACACTAGCCCAGAGGGCAAGTCCATCAACAGGATGGGCTGGAGCAATTGAGCTGAGCCAACACACAGCCATGCACAAACCCTGGCCACCAGCCCTGGAAGGGCTCCCAACCTGGCTCTGCTCCCTGCAGCATGGAGCCACCTTGGGTGCAGCGTGGCTCACCCACAACCCAAGCGTGCAAGAGCAGGGAACAGCCTACAGATTCCCACCAGCTAAGTGTCAGCAATCCTGGCTCATCTCCTTCTGCTGTGTTTGGACATAGACTAAAAAAATACAACTGCCTCTCTTCCTTGGAGCATAGTCATTTCTAGACATGAGAAAAGCAGGGATCCTACTGGAAGCGAAGGGGGCAGCATAAGCAAATTAATCAAGCAAGCCTTGGAACAGGCTGAAATGTTTGAGAGGAAAGAAGGTACTCAATGAACAAAGGGCTTGCAGCACTGTGGTGCTGGAAAACAGACAAGACTTAGAAGACTCTCAATTTCTGCCAAAATGTCATTGTTACTCTATTGCCCCACCAGCCCACAACCACACCCACAAGCCTGCTGTAGAACACCTGCAACATGCAACCTCTCCACAGCAAACAGGCAAACTTCATTGCCTGCCTGGAAAGGTACTTCACCATGTGTATGCTGATGTTCTCACAAGGTTAAAAAAAATAAAGCATCTTGTGCTGTCCTACCATGTTCCTTCCAAAGAAAACTGAAAGAGGACTCTGCTGGGAATGCATACGTGCAATACCACAAGTCTCAGTGTATACAGAGATGGAGTCTTTTAAATACTGCATTTCACAGGGCATAATTCTAGACAAATACTGCATAGCAAGCAACCTACAAGCACAAGAGTTGTGGTTAAAATACCTCACCACCTTGAATTCAACCGATGCAAATTCACACGGGGGTCTGGACCCCACGCTGGATTCAAGAGGACTCCTGTAAGTTTCATTATGTGAGACTTCCTCTTCCACAACCTTGCAGATGTAACCTATTTCCCCAAGGAAGAGCATCCCACCTCACAACCCACTTCTTGCTTCCGCACTCCAAAGCAACCAGAGCCATTACAGGAAGTCATCCCAGCTTGTGTTGCATGATTACCCGTGTTCCATGATTACCTGTGACACTGGACACCCTGGAAACGTCCTGAGTCTGGGTGGAGCGGTTTCGGCTCTGCTGCCTGCGCCTGCTGGTCACTGACCTAGTGGTGCGTAGATGAACTTCGCTGACTTTGAAGAAGGCCACCATGAAAGGCTGCTTGTCGTAAGGGCCATCTCGCCCTACCAGGCCTGCTTCTCTAGGGTTTACACTGAAACCTTCAAGCCAAACAGAAAAGGCAGTGTTGGAGAAACAGTGCAGTTGGATTGCTCCTTTCAGCAACCTGGTATCCCCCTAAGCGGGGTCTCCTCTCTTCTTGCTCATACTCTTCTTTAAACACCAAACATTCCTCTCCTGCCACCATGACCTATGGACATTTTTATGACAGCACTCCACCCATGCTGGACAAGACTTCACTGCAGCACCTGGTTCCTTGGTTCCCCTTTGACATCTCTGCTCCCATATTGACATTGAAGTTATATAGATAGATACATAAAACACTAAACTCAGATGTGCCATGAAATTAGTTCTGCTGCCTGTGAAACACAAGAAGCAGACATGAGATTAGGAGACCTCTAGGGACAGCAGGAGGCAAAGAGATTGTGTGCTTTTGTCAGGAGCACAGTGATGGGCTCTCAGCCCAGCTGGGGAGGTAGAGGCTGGCCCTACGTTTCCTCAGGGAGAAGTGGACAGCCCCTCTAGTCTTACTTGACATCACAGGTGTGCCAAACTCCAGCATGAAGCAATAGAAAGAAAACAAGGTTGGAGACGGGTTCCTATAGAAGACAGATGTCACTGTCACCTTTTCGGTCACCTTCTGCTCATCTAGATCCTCTCCATTGCTTATCTTCCAACACTCAATTTCATGCTCTTTTGCAGTCTCTTCTTTTCTTTTCCACCTTTCAAAGTTTCTGTAAACTGTGAAATGCTGTCATTGCAGCTGCCCCACGCAGCAACCACATTGTTTCTTCAGCAGTGCTCCCACGTCAGCTTTGATGAGATCTGAGCATCAGCAGCAGCCAAAGAAGCCAGGAGGGCTGCCATAAACCCACATGGGGAGGTACACACCCATATCTGCCTTTTCTCTTCCTCTCATGCCTGAACCTCACCCCTCATGGCATCCCAGCTCCATGCCCCCTTCCACCTCCGACCCAGAAACTGGGGCCCTACCCAAACCCACCTCCACCAGCTCGTCCTGGTACTGTCTAGAGACACCTGACCTCACTTATGGGGAAAGACACATCCATCACGGGACAGCCAGGAACTGACAGCCCACCACCTGTGCCCTCAGACATCTTGCTCATGGTGTTGGCTACAGCTACCTTACGAATTCAGAGTGCTCACCCTGCCACATCCCAGCTGAGTTCTGTTAGCACCACATCTAGACAGCATCCAAGAGACTGAGCGGTGACTCATGTTACCTGGCCCATAACCTACCGTCCCGGGTCACCACGCTCAGCTGCAGTCCCATGTTGTGCTGGGGGTTCATCACCCACATATTGCTGGTGGCAGTGACATCAAACTCCAGCCAGCCCTCCTCCGACGCCCACACTGCCCGTGTGTCCAGCAGAAACAGGTCAGAGGCCCTGCAGAGGAGAAGGGTAATGACAAGATTGTGGCATTGGGGATTGTCTCTCCCGGCTTTTGCAGTTACAGAAACAAAATCTGAAATAGTTATAAGTCATGTTAATGTCTAAAACAAAATGAAACAAAGCAATGTCCTGTATCTGCCTGTTTGTATCCAGAGTTTTGCCATGAGATGCACGTACTTCCACACGTGAAATTCAGGATTATAAAGGTTTTCACCATTTTCTAAGATGGAGGAAAGCAATCCTCCTCCTCATTGGGCTGTCCATTTCTCCACCAGCAAGGGATTACTAAGGCACTCTTCTTCCTGAAGAGTGTAATGTTAGCCCTGACATTACTTCATTCATACATTTATTACGTTCATAGCCAGTGGAACCACCAGCATGACCAGGCATTCAATGGCTTTTGCCACAGGGGTTTAATGGTTTAAGCTCACCATACACAAACACAGGCTTACCTCAACTGACCAAAATAAAGAACCAAATAAACGGCTGGCCAAGCATCAAACAGTGAAGGAAAATGAACCTCTAAAGGCCTCTAAAGACATTTTTCTGAGGCTTATCAACAAGGATTGGACGCTTTTTTCTAAGGCTGCTGGTCTTGCAACACCTTCATGGGCTTCAGCTTCAAATGCTTTGAAGTCTGTAATGTTTTTGCGGCATCTACTCACCCAAACTCTATTCAATGAAACCAGCTGCAGAAGCACCCAGAGAAATCCCACATACATTTTCTCATTTTATTAGAGACGTAACTTTCCTGTGCCAGAAATCTACAATTCCTACCCTTTACCTGTGGCCATCACCACAAAATGGATACCAGGTGTCAATCCCATCTTCATCTCTTTCGCCCCCTGGATTTTTTTCTAGCAATGTAAATGAGTAAACAAGGTACCTGTCTCTCCTACCCACCAAATGTTAAGTTCAGAAAAAAAATTTGATTGAGTTACGTTTTATTTTTGGCCAACTGCTATGTCATACTGCCCAGCAGCTTGGTTTGCATGAGATCACACATGGAAAAATAAGCACTTAAGTGTACTAGAGCTCCTAGTGCAGCTATTTTTACAGCATGGAGGCTTTCCTGCACCTCACTGGTAGCTGCACACTCTGTGGTTGACTCAGCAGCCTTTCCCACAGGAGTCTTTGCCACCGTTCCTCCAGCAGGAAGAGGGCTCAGGATCAACTCTGACCTTCAACTCCAACAGCAGCAAGCAGCTAGGGCTGGCCAGCTGCTACATGTTTTGGAAACCTTAAGGTTGAGAGATTTGGGTTTTCCCAGGCAGGGTATATAAACTGAAGTGTTGCTTAAAGGCAACTGTGAACAGCAGCTGCAGCTGTGACCACTCTTTCCCGCTCCAGTTTTAAGAGAGGAATGAACTCCTAGATCATTCCCACCTCTGAATATGACTTAAACATTGGGCCTCTCCAACACTTGAAGTCAACTATGTCTGAAAAGGGGTTTTCCTAGCACCTGTTCCAACCTTCCCCCTCACACCAATTGCTTCCTGATCTCTGTACTCTGTAACTCCTCTGCACAAGAAACTCTGTAAGAGCAAACCCTCCTGAACACTGCAACACACACATAGGAGTAGTCAGGTCTAAAAAAACATGAAGAGGAGGCACAAAGTTTATATTCCCATTGCCTTGACCTTTGAGAAGGCACTTGGACATCAGAGAGCTGTAAAGCCAAAATGGTCCACGTGACATCATGTAGCCCATTCCCCTGAACTCCAGGGAGGATCACCTACATCCATGTTGTTCCTGAGAGATGTTTGCCTGACCTGATCTTGTATATCTCCAGACTCAAGAACTTCCTCATCTTTCCAGGAAATTGAATGGGTTTCACTTGAACTTTCCCCCCCCGCAATATTATCTAACTTAGATGTGACAACAATATCTTCTTCTTGTTACAACAATATCTCCAGTCTCTCCTTACAAGCCCTGTTTCATAGACTTTGACTCCTCTCATAGTTTTTTATTGACCCAGCTCAGATCAAGACCTCACTGAGGCTGAGTACAGTGGAGGGATAATCTTGATGCATCTCACAGACTGTGCCTCAACTCATACATCTCAGAATATGATTTTGGCTTCTTCACAAAACTCACGCTGTTAACTCATGTTCACCTTGTGATCTACTATAATCCTTAGATTCATGCTGCTGAACCGCAAAGGACACAGTCATTCCCTAGGGTGTATCTACATCAGTGATTTTTCACGTCCAAATGCAATTGTCCTTTACACCAAATCAAATTTCCCGCCATCCCACCCCAGACTGAACCTCCACAATTATTAGATTACTCAAAATACAGTCTTGCCTTCCAGTGGGTATCCCCCACTTTAGTGTCCTCCACAAATATAATAAGAAAACTGCCTGACCAGAGAACAATTCTACCAAACAAGAATGATTCACTTTATTGCAGTCTGTCACTCTCCCCTTGGAAAGATTTTGATTCCTTTGTAAAATGAAGAAAAATGGACAATTGGGCTTTCCAGTCCAGTTAACTCTGCAAAAAGTCTCACCAGGACTGGGTTTCAATCAGCTCTGCTATTCAGCTGACTTTTGTATTGTTTGACTGGATGAAGCCAACGCTGGAGGTTCACCCCACAAGTATTTTAGACCACAGTGGATGTGTAGGCAACACATCTGAATACCTTTTCTTACAGCCTCTTTTCAATCAACATTTGTCTCCCAAGCCTCAGCAGGCTGCGCAGAATTATCATTACTAGTTTCCATTCTGGCATGAAGGTTTTAAAAAAATATTCAGTCACCTATTTCGAAAGACAAAATTAGGGAGGAAGAGGGGGGAAAAAAAAAGAAGGAATTTACTCACATTAAAAAATCTCCCAACTATTTAACTGTGTGTCTTTAACCACTCCTTTCTTTTTTTCAGGATAGAAAACTTGTATTTCCCTCCCGTCTTAAGAAAATCACCTCAAATTTGGCCAAGCAGTAAGTACTTGAAAATTGCTGCCCACAAAGGCTCAACAGAGATCCAGAGCTTTGCAACAAAATCCTCTGGACTTTTTGTATGCAGGGAAGATACTTTCCCCTCCCTTCCCCCTTGGTAAACCAAATGCCATGAATCACCTGAGGGGAATCTGCTCTTTTCCTACAGCCACGTGGCTAAGAGATACCCCTGCTACTCCTGCAAAAAAAGCCATATGATGTCTGATCTTGAAATGGAAGCTGGGAAATATTCTAGACTAGCCTCTGGTCAAAGGGAACTAGGAAGGAAGGTTGAAGGGAAAGAATATCTCATCTTAGCCTCTGGTCAAAGGGAAAGAATATCTCATCAGATGCGGAAAGGTGGAGGGTTTTTTGCAGTTGTGGGGGACACAGACATGCACGGACTAGATGGAGAGACCTTGGATAAAAAGTCTGCAGAGAAAAAGGGGTTACAAAGTTTTTTCATCTGCACGACAAGAAAGAGACCATGTAGCCATATCCAAAAGAGAAATAGTTTAGGAGGCAGTCAGACACCATGCTGAAGAGCACTACATGTAGGTAGATGCAAGCCCACAGTCAAAGCAAAACCTAAGAGTGGAAAAGAAGGTGAATATACTGAGCAAGTCACCCAAAACACAATATTGAATTTCTGGTCCTGAAGTGACAACATTGATCCTGTGCAGTGAGGTAGGCAGTGGCCTCCCGAGAGGAAGCAGCAACTGTGTATGTGGTCACATCCATGGAAGGATGTCTGAAAGCTTCAGCATTTGAGAACAACAGAGGCAAGATGGAACCTGAGGGAAACAGGAAGGGAGTGTGAGGAACAGGAAAAACCAGGAAAAGAAAGGCTGGACGAAATGTTTGAGCCAGAATCACTAAGAGAGAGGAAGGAGTATCTGTTTTCAGCATAGGCTGAAGAAAGAGTCAGTCCAAAAGTTTCATGCTCAAGCAACCCCAGGTGTCAAGGACATCACATGACCTCTGGCACCTCCACAGGACTTTAAAATTCAGCATACAGAAGATAAATTTCATCACCAAAACAGGCAACTTCTTAACGTACTCTCTGTCTAAACCTGCCTCTGGGTTTTTACACAGCTTCTGCCACCTCATTGTCACTAAGGTGCCCAAAAGTCTCATCTTTATTTTCAGTGTGCTTGACTGTCTGGATGAGTTCAGTTACTGATTTCCATAGGAAGGCTGCTGCAGGCATAATATGTATTAACCCTATATTATTAAAGGGGAGCAAGTGAATGGGAGAAACTGAGGTGATGAGCTGAAACAACTTTCCTGATATAAGAGAGGATATTAAATAGGAAGATGCAAATCAGAGACTCCCAACTCGAAACAGGAGGTCTTTGTTCTGCATCAAGGCCCTGAAGTATGGCTCAAGTCTCAAGAAATAAATGGGAGTGTTTCCACAGCCATCAGAAGACTTTGGAGAAGGACAGAGAAGCAAAGGTCAACAGAGCAATCACAAGTGGCTGCAATAAACAGAAAGGAGTACACAGTTTATTGGAGGAAATATGGCCTGTGTAATTCAGAAGGCAGGATTTAGCTCCAGTGTCCTCAGAGAGCAGATTTGTCAGATATAAATATCAAATATAGCTACTATTCTTAATGCCGGCATCCCAACCATGTACTCAGGGCATTTATAGGAGAAACAGCTCGCATTTAACTTCACTGCTTTTCCGCCTCTAAAATAAATATTTTGTTAACTGAAACCTCTGTGTAAACCTTTCAACAAAATGTCTCTAGGTGTTAATTCTCTTTAATTGAACACTAACTAACTTAGAATTCAGTCAAATTAGTAATCAGGTCAAGTGGTTTCTCCTGGTTACTATACTTAGTGAAATGTTCACATTAAAATAATTTCTCTGTTCTGGATACACATTACAACATGGAACTTTGCTACAGGAAAAACACCAAAGCTATAAAAAGCTAAATTTAAAGAAGCATCTGTTGAACTAGTTTTTTTTACTTTCCCACCCTCCCTGGCCTTCTTTGCCTGAGCAGGCAGAAGTTTTACCAGGGAGACAGTGAGAACAAACAGAAATCTCACCTTCAAAATGACCAAGTTAAAGGTCTCGTATTTTAATTACATGTCTTGGAACAATATTTTTGGCCCAACTTCAAAGCTTGCAATTACCCAGGTGTTTAAAGGATTGTTACGCATCAACAGCCATTTACCAAAGCATTAATTACTCTAAGTCTCTAAAACTTTCCTCGGCTCAACCTTTTTGTTTACTTTTCTTCAAAGACAAGTTGACATAATAGTCTAGACTGCATAGCAGCAGTTTCTCAGAAGGGAATTTTGCACAGAAGTGTGTGGAATCTACATTTTAATTAACACACTTTCTAAATACTCTTCTGCGTACCTCAGGACCAGAGTCTTCAGTTTGCACTGACATCAACTTTCTGTAAAACTTACCCTGCGTATTGCAAACTAGCAAGATTGTTAGCTCTCATCCACTTCCAGTGGGCAAATAACTCTTACCCACAGCTGACTCAGTCTTACAGAGTTGGATGGAGCTCCACATAGATAAAACTTTGAAACTGCAGCCTTTTCAAACCTGTACACCCCCCATCTTGCAGTAGATGTAAGCACTACTTGGAATTTAAGTGTTTATTACTTACAGAATGGACCTTATGTGGAGCTCCCACAGCACTTGGAGGTACTGCCAAGAGATGCAATACGAAACATCAACAACTTAGTCTATCTCCATGACCAGTACTCCAAAGATTTAACAGAAGCATAGAAGATTCAATCTATCGGTGCTCCCCTGTACAGAGAGCCTCAGGCAGGGGAATGCCAGCACCTGGAGTGAGCTGCCACGGAAAGCAAAGGCAGTCTCTATTGTTTCATGAGAAGCGAGCTTCAGTTTAACTGTCCTGAAGAGGCAATGCCATCTGTAGGACAGAGGACCAGGAGAGATGTACACAGCCTGTAAGAGTTTCTTCAAAACAAGAAAGGAAATATGAAGAAGTGTCAACCTACAAATGAAGCTGCTTCCAAGGTGGAATAGAAGACCAGCAGCTGGGCACTGATTTGCAAGGATTGACAGCCAGCAGAGGGAAAAAAGCATGGAATGGAGATGTTGGGACACTCTAGAGGTCAGCATTTCAGCATAGGGAGGGGAAAGCCATCCTGGATGCATTCAGACATGGAGAAGTCCAAGAAGGAATGGATAAGCTCAGCCTTGCACCTCCACTGTTCCATGTGATAAGAGCTCCCCTGTGCTGAAAAGGCTGTCCTGTAACACTGTGTGCATCGGCCTGGCAGCGAAGTCTCCAGGGGCAGAGGGTTAAGCCTTCCAGACTCACTGGAGAGCAGAAGGGGGAAACTGATGTTTCAGAGCTGCCTCTGGCAAAGAGTGGAAAATCAGAGTCTACAGCTAGAGGACACCAAGACTATGGGAAGGTCAACCTACAGGTCCATGATAATCTCCAGTAAAGTCAACACAGATATCACAGATACTTGAGTGCAAAACTGTCCCACCCCATTCAGCTTAAGGTCTTGAGCTCTACAGATCTGAGAAATGAATATTTCACCAACTGGAACAGCTAAAAAAAAAAAAAAAAAAAATCATCCCAAGTCACTGGGATAAGAAATGTATTTACCTTTTTTTTTTTTTACTACAATTCTATAAGAAAAAGGGATGTTCTAGCTGTAGTGATGGCTATAGTACTATACTTTGGAGTTTAAATACAGCTTGAGGCATGAAGATGGGAGAGAGGACAAAGGGCTAGTATTTATCTTTGTCCATTAAGTAAAGAAATAAGGCACTGATATGGCATTCTTTAGTTTAGATAGAAAATGCCAGCCAGTTACAGAACCAGTAAGTTTCATCCAGAATAAATCTGACTTTCAAGCTACTCTAAACCAACCAGCCTAAAACACAACAAATCACACACCCACAGTGGGAGCTGAACTGAGATGCGGACAGACACCCCTCTATAGCATCATGGAAACAGCTCTATCATATACAAATATATGCACACTATATACAAATCTGACCCCAACTTGAAACAGATTGATGCTAGCTTTGTCATTTGTATTACACAACCCATTCCAAAACCCAGTCGAGGAGGGTTATTTATTTTCTAAGCTATAAACACTGCCGTTGAATCAATTTGCCCTTTAGATTAGAAGCTCGGATCACATTTGTATAAATATCCTGTTGCAAAGAGGAAGACTTTATTACCACTATAACTGGCAGCTAAAACCAACAAGCGCCTTAACCCTTAAGGAATTGTGTTCAGTAGAACAGGAACATGGTCCCCAGGCAGTTGCTCTGCAGGGCACATTTATGTCCACATGTGTCTTTTCATGTAGGAGGAATCTTCCTGACCATCGTGTCCCCATATTTCATTCTGGGTGCAAACAAAACTGTTTAATAAACTGACCATTAACGTACCATATCTTCCTTTGATCACTAACACAGGCCACTGTGTTTTTCATAGATCAGTTGTTTGGACAGTGTGGGAGTGTTTTGAGGTCTGCATTAGCAGGATATTTACACTTGAAAACATACTGATGATCCAAACCAAGGACTAACATCTTTGATCAACCATAAACTGCCTTCCCTAGTCCTGACCTGACACCTCTCTGGGTGAGGGCATGGAAGTTTTGAGAAAGAAACTGTTTAAATAATGATCTGTTTTCAGGGACAAACTCATTTCTTCCCTTCCCTTGTAAAGGTCTTGTTTACATGGCATTCCACTCGCAAGAGGCACCAAAAATCACAGAGGGTTTTGCTGGTGCTGCCACAAAATCAGTGCTGCACTTTAGACTCAAGCCCAGGTGCTGGGTTTAGCTGTGCATTGGTACCACACAAGGGAGCAGAGTCGAGGCTGTGTAGGTGCTGCCTGCTGAAATTAAACAGTCCATCAGATGCAGCCAAGGTGGGACAAGCACCTGGAAGCTGACACCACTTACCTTCCTAAACTGGTGCTTTGGCAAACGTCCCTATTTTCTGCATATTCCAAAGGGGGAAAAAAAAATAAGAAGAAAAAGATTCCACCCTAGTGTTTAAACAGCCCAGTCTCTTAAAACTCTGGGGGTTCAGAAGCTGAAGGGCAGCAACATCTGGCAGATGTATCGCCCATTCCCTCTCCCAGCATCAGCCCCTACGGCCCACAGTCTGTTTCAAAACCCAGAGCCATCCCCCTCAAAGCAAACCAGATGTCACCTCAGCCCTGCCTGGTGAAGCCTCTTCTCCACACAATCAGAAATGCATACTGCTGATGGCTGGCCACAAGCTTGACCCATCCATCCTGAGGATTTCATTAATCTCCTCACAGCATCCCACTGACAGCTCCAGCAGTTTGTGTTATGACAAAACGTGGCTGTTAACCGCGGTTTGGTTGGTTTTTTTTGTAAAAAACAAAAGCTTAGTTTCTAAGCACTGTTTTTCTTACCTTACAAAAGGGTGGAAAGAATAGGGAGATGAAAATACTACTGACAGAAGTGAGTCAGTATTGAAAATGTTTTCTTTTTTAAGAGAGAATGTACATAGACCACACTGTCCTCAATGTGAGTTTCACTGCCTGGAGCCCCCACAAGTGTATTTTTCATATTTCTGATGGGACAAGGTCAAATCTCTGCCCAGAGGTCTTATGCTATTTCAATCAGCATTGATCTCTGATCATACATGCTCTCTTTCCATACATGTCTGCCTAGGAGACAGTCTCAAATGGGCCCATGCAGTCCCTGATTTTAGCCTTGTCTACAGTGGCAAAAATCAGTCTGATAGTACAGTAACTGGCAGAAATTTTAGCCTCAGGCTTGGTTCCATTTTTAGCCATCAGGGAGCAGCCAGCAACGCCTTGCGAATCCGTGCAGCAGCGCACATCTGGGCTGGAGTCACACGCTCATGCTGTTACTGTCCAGATGAGCTTTTTTTTCCCTTCGCTCAAGTAATACTGAATTAAGCCACTTCATTACACTTAATTGGAGCCAAGGGATACTTCCAGGCTCTGAGCTTTGGTGAAGATTTGTATTTATTGAAGATTTCTCTTATCTCCTGCCCTGCCAAACTTGTTTCTTTGACAGAAGCAGGCAGGATCCTTTTTCTTTATACTTTCCCCTCAGAGGTGCATGCTGCCTTTCCCTTGTAGACTCCTAGTTTAAATCTGTACATGCCAGCTGCCCTCTTAAGAATTATTTGTACCCAAAAGTATTTTAGTAACAACCAGTGATTGCCTCAGACAACTGTTAATCTCATAAAAGCCAAGATTAACATGGTGTCTTTGAACTTCTTCTGAAGACTGCAAATGTTAACTGAACAGGTACCTGCTGCAGCCTTTAGAGATGAACTTCTCCGACCAGCAGGAATATTTGTCAGCAGAAAGAGATGAAAAAATGTGTGACTCCTCTCTCTCACCTGCTAGTTCACCAGCTAGACTTCAAGATCTGTACAGACTCCTCCTCATGCAATAAAATGTCAGAAAATGTCAGGAAATGTCAGGCTGTTATTCAAAACCATTAGTCTAAAGGAAGTGTGACACAACTTTTTTTAGTAGTTTTTGGTTTTTTTAAGTCAAAGGCAGCTGTTATTTTCTGGCTCATATGATGTCTTTTAAAATTCAATAGAAGCCTTACAAATATTTAGCAAGTTCCTTTAAAACCCAGTGCTTTCTCTTCCTTATAATTTAACCTTCCAGTGTTCTGAACTGGAAAAGAGAACATTGTATTCCAAATTAATCCACCGAGACAAAAGGGGAGAAGAAAACATTCTGGACTTTTTTTCCCCCCAGTAAAAGCAAGTAAGCGAATGGATGATCAAAACCCATAACCTCTCAAATAATACAGTTTCTTAAGGGGTACCAGAATAATCTAAGGCATTTTCCCCCTCCATGCAGAGATATTAGCGAACAGCTAAATACAACCTTTTAGTATTTGTTTTCAAGGATGCTTGAAAACCAAATCCACCCAAAGTCACCAGAGATGGTGAATGCTTCAACCTATGGCATCTGTAGCCAATGGAGTCAGACCTCAACAGAATATAACACTGAATACATAATAAGCAGCTTCCACTGTCTTATTTTAACTCTTTTAATGTCTGCATACTTTTAATTAAAAAAGAACAATTAATGTATATATGCACTTTTATAAACAGATACATACAGAAAATGCAAGCCTGTCCATGTATTTATAGAGAAGCATAAATTTTCAAATATTATTTTATATTTTACACATATGTGAAAGAGTCCTTTAAGCTGAAAGGAAAAAAGAATGGAAAAGGGCATGTCCTCTCTACAGCTGCAAGAATCTGTAAGCCACATCTTGCCCACCTCTATGAGGATGATGTGACAAGTCCCACAGACTCATCTGAAGCACAAGATGCTTTAGCCAAACGTCTCCCTCCTTCCCACCAGTAAAAGTAAATAAATAAAGCAGAAAAAGAAACAAAAAGGGAGCCTTGAGGGACTGGATGAGTCAGAGGTTAGTAATGAACTACAGACACTCATCCCTGGGTCAGCGGTTCACGCCTAGCCCCGGTGAGGAGGGACGGCGAATTGCTGGCAGCCCGGGCCTGGAGGAAGCCGCGCTACGATTCCCAGTCCCAGCAGCGGAATCCCCTCAGCATGGCCGCCAGCAGCGGCAGGAGGAACGTGGCAGAAGGGAATTGAAAGACCCAAAATACTTGCCAGGTCTCGGACAGAGACCACCGCGGTGATCCCCACCCGGGTGCTGCTGCCTCTGCTCTGTCCATAGGGAGGTCTCAAGCACGCACGGAAGCCCAGGACACGCAGATGCCAAAGGACACACACCGCAGCTTTGCAGGGCAATCCCATTTTGGCATGCTTCTGGTAGGGTGTGTGAAACAGAGATACAAGGCCCCAGCATCACTGTTGCACACAGCCACTTTCAGAACAGAGAGTTTGTCAATTTGTTAGGAACAGGGTATACTAGGGGCCATATCCTGGACTTTATCCTGTACTTTATTCTCTTTCCCACATTGCCTTACTTGCTTGCTCAGTTTACTCCGAAAAAATGTTATACCCACATAAAAGTTGACAGTTCTACTCCGTGCCCTGCTTCGGTGACTGTCACAGGGCAGTGTATCAACTGCTTCCACAGACACTTGGCAGAGGTTTTTTTCCAGCTCCAGAGTGGGATGTCTACTTGTGGAATCCAAAGCAGACCAACACTCGCCATTTTTCCTGCAATGTGGCTCTGAATGAACAATATATCTAACACCTACGAAATCTGCACGACTGTCTGGACTTTCACCAGCTCTTCAAGTGGGCATTGATGTAACATCCTAACCAGCAAGCACATCACCGCAGGAGGCACTCCAGTAATCTGCAAGCTGAAGCACGAAGGGAACACTGATCTTCCAAAACCCACACCTTCTTCCCCATCACCTATTTACCCAAATATTTCTCTCTTTTCCCCAGAGGCCACAGTCCCCACAGAACAACCACCAGATATTTGATGTTGCCCTAAGAACTGCCAGTCATCAAAGGCAGATCCCTCCAAATGGTACCAGTGGAAAGGCTGGAGAAAGAAGGAGCAGAAAGGAAAACACCCATGAAGCCTTCACAGAGAAAAGAAATGGAGCTTTTTTTAAACACTGCTGGTTTTTATTTCTTTTTTTTTTTTTTTTTAATGCCTGCAGCAGAGGAACAGTTATGGTAGAAGTAATGAAACACTTTTGTACCACAACATTAGTCTGCCTTTTAATTGACCATGTATTTTCATCTTTTAGCCTTACATGATTCCTCCATCTGAAACATTACTCTTTTTAAATTAATCACTCCATTTACACTTGTTTGGATTTTTGTGTCACAGTTTCTATCCTGCCTCTCTCACTTTTCCTCTCTCATTGCCACTGGAAGACCAGAAGTGATTTTGTACCTGAGATCAGCATGCTGAATTTTCCTCTGCTTTATTTACTTTAATATAAGTCCAGCTGGGAGCAGATCAAGTCTGAACTAATTACCGGTATTTTTCAAACAGGCTGGCAGTATTAAGTTGAAAGGGGATATGTGAATTTCAGTACACAAGAACAACACCAGCAGTGGTTTAAAAATCTACTGCTTCTCAGCAGATTCTTTCTCTATTTAAAGACAAAGCTTGAAGCTGAGTCACACCCTCATTTGCACTCTACCATGCCCATTTCCCATAAGGAAAGAACCATGCAATAACATAACCCTATTAACGTGAACAAACCTGATGTTTCAGTCCTATCAACATTAATGCACAAGCTCAGCCTTCTCCAGGACAGCAGCTGGTGGCACAGAGCAAGCCCCCTCTTGCATACCTGTTCTGATGTTCCTGCAGCACTTGGTAGATGCTGATAAGGAAGGTTTGGTTTTTAAAGCTTCCCATAACGCAGTCCTTGTAGATCCGGAACTCAGCGGCTGTGACAGCCTCGCCCTCAGGAATCTGAGACAAATTAAATTTGAATTCCTTGTGGTGCCGCTGATGAGGCGTGAACTCCTTGTCATACTCAACTGCAGATGGGAAAAGGAAAGAAAAGGAAAAAAAGGAACCATGACTAAAATTTAACAACAAAAGGTTTCTACATGCTGCCACCTGTTCCTTCAAGAAAACTAAGAATCTTGTTTTTTTCTCCAAAGATAGCCCTGGCAAGAGCCAGGAAAACTTATGCAATTAAAGCTTTTCAAATACAGTACTAAGTGAAGATGAATGTTCCTCTTCTCTAGCCAATTCCTTTGGGATTTCCTATTTTTTAAAGAAAAGTCAGCTTTGACATGGTGAAATACGGCCATGCATTTTGCTCCTGTGTAAAACTCTGAAGCTTGTTACCACTCCCAGCATTTTCCACCTGTCGCTCTCCATGTTCTTTACAGCATTTCCGTAAGTCTCGCGTCCCTCTTCCAAGAGAGGAGACAAGCAGTTCCATTTTGCTTTAGCACACACAGGCACAGGCAGAACCAAGTGATAGCACCAGGTCAACCAATTCCCTGAGTGCCTTACAACGTGCTGTTTTCCGGCTCCCAGGTTTGTGCACTAGCCATTGGACCACCTTGTGAGTGAATACGATTAACATGACATTTATTTTGAGTGTTAAAGTCAACCAGAGCTCCCCCTCCTTTGCAGAAGCTTATTTGAGTATGAGAGAGCTGAGGAATGACCCCTTTTGGTTTCTGGTCTTAGACCTCCTTGGGTACACTCTCAGAGTAGGGTTTAAGACAGACATAAAACAGATCTCCTCCTTCTTTAGGTCTCAGGATTTGCATTTTCTCTGTTTGAGGCTCCCTTTGCAAACTCTGCTTCTAGTCCCACTCTTGTATTACTTGGTTACATCTCAGTTTAGTCTGATTTTGATTAATTGTTTGTTATTTTTTCTAATTTTCTACTAGAAATTGCTTAAAACATTAACGTATTATATAAACATACAAAATTACATCTTTACAAGCCTGAGGGGACAAAAAGTGAAAACAAAAAGCCATTCCCACCAGTGGATCTGAAGGAGTATATGTCAGTGATGAATAAGTCACCATTACATTATCATTAGGAACATGATTACATTCAGAGGCAGCAATGGAAGAACAGATCCCTTTTCATGTTTGTCTTTGTGGTCACTTTTTGTTGTTCACCCCCATTTAATACATCAGACTGCAAAGGCGTCCACGAGCCCACCCTCACAACATCCCCATGAGGTAAGCAGCAATGCCTGTTCTACAGCTGGGATACTGAGTCACCAAGACAGTGACTTGTCCAAGGACAGGCGGCGGAGGTTTGCGGCAGCGCCAGGAATGACAGCCAACGTGCTTGAGGTTCAGCACTTTACCCACAGGTTACCTCCCTGAAGAACAGACATCTCCCAGCTGCTGGAAACCACCCCTCTACCTTGCCCAATTGCCTGTTCCTCCTCACTCTCCAGTCACAGTTTCATCCATCCTCTCCCTTTCTCTTGGCAGCCCTTTCATATGAGCTGCCTCATCTGGCTGGGTCCATGTCCTGGCTCCCTGTGAGACAGTTAGTCACATCCTTCTCTTTGAAGCTTGCCTGGAAATCTTTTCACCTCTGCATGACTGCTGCCGAGCATTCTGTGGGACACCACACTGGGGGATGCTGTGTTAAGGGCTGCCACAAGGCAAACAGGCAAATTCTCAAACTGCTGTCAGTCAGACACCGCTGCCAATTTTTCGTCTTTCAGTGTATCTGTCTGAGCAGCTCAAATGTCAAACAACTGACAAATAAGAGTGACTGGACTCTATAATTTCCAGAAATGAGGTTGTGATGCCCAGCATCTCCATCAGAGATTTCACCAAGGTGAATGATGGTAACACTCAGTGTCAGCGCCACCAGGAATTACCTCTCTGGTTATTGGTTATGGGTGATCTGGGCTTCCCTTTGAAGCACCTGCCCCTGCATTTAATGGGGATCAACTCAGGCAGTACTGAACTGGTTGATGTCACTTGTATGTACGCCATCCAAGAGGAGACCTGAGCTGCCCAATCACCCCCCATTCTGAGGAGAGGCCCACAAGATGCACTTCCCAAAAGAGAGGAGCCACGTACTTTGAGAAACTTGCAAGCATCCAACCAAGGAGAAACGGCGTTGGGCTGCTTGCAGCAGGACATGCCCAGCTTGGCCTGTTTACTCGCCACTAAAAGGCGAGAGGATGTAATTAATGGTGAGGGAATGTCTACGTCCACGAGTTTGGAGAGGCACACGTATGAGGCAACGATTCTCAATTTAGAACTCGCTACATCCTCGCTCATGGGTGCAGCGACCAGCTGAAACCCACACCCCCTTCCATGCTGTCACAGGGATGAACTGACCCACAGGCGAGGTGCAGCGAGGCAGCTTTTCCGCAGGCTCGTGGCTGAGGATGATAAAGAAGAAGCAGGAAGAGCAAGGGGAAGAACAAAACCAGGATAAGCAACAGAACTCCATCAGCCTGCCAGAAAGCTAAAATTACACCAGAGGCAGCAAAGGAATCATTGATGCTTCCTGCCAACTCTTGCCCCACATCAAGATGCGATATGGTCTCTCCAAGTGCACAAGAGAGAGCCTGGAACTCTCCCACACAGCACGGGGCTCAAAATGAGCCCTAACATCATTTTTTGTTTTTCCTTTCTGACCTCAAGTCAGCTACAGTGGCCCAACCTCCACTCATCACTACAAAATGCACAGTTTAAAAGTGATATAACCAAACTCTAGTCCTTTAAGTCTGTATTTTCCCACACTCCTCTCCTAAAAAGTCAAACACAAGCCACAAGTGGAAGAGAAGTCCACCAAAACATCTACCACAGAGCAAGACAAGTAGCAGCAGGTATGATGCTTGACTCCAATTACCCTTTCCCAGTTTATAACTTGCCTGATATATTCACAATAGTATTTTCCTGTTTTTTCAGAACTTTCTTCCTTTATCCCTGTCCTTGCCCAAATATGCCACACAATCATAGAAGCTGACTAAACTGATTACAGGGGAAACTTTCAGACTGATTTTGTTATCAGGCTTGGCAGAATAAGCAACCTAGAACACACAAACAAGGAAATCTTTTTTTAATCCTTCAGATTAAGCAATTCTGTTTATTCTTTTATAAGAAAGGCAGCTTTCTGTTATAAGACAGAAATACTGTTAAGCTGATGGTGTCCTCCTCCACTGTGATCAGTTCAGAAGCAGCCCAACAACATCACAGGATGGAAAAAAGCCTACATTAAGCTTGTATGAAGCAAGTATAAAAGTTTAACGAGTTGGAAAGTCTTTTTGGCTATGTATCTTCCCATGATACAATGGAGGGTGGATTTTTTTTTCTTTGTGGGAGTGGTGAGATATTTAAGTTCTATATACTCATTGTCACCCCATCAAGCTAATAATCAACTGTTTTCATTCAGCAAGACAGCTTAAAAATATAAAATGCCATCAGTCCTTCTCTGGGGGCTTTTTGCCCCCTGGAAACTCTTCATTTTTAACAAAGAAGTGAAGTTTTAGAACAGTAAAATTTGGAAAGGCAAGATTGAAGCTGCTGGTTCCCAGGATTACCCTGTCTGGATTGCTATCGTGTTACAATGCATCATATGAGCTTGTATTCAAAATACAGACAGCATACACCAAAATGCAAGGCAACAGCAAAAAGCAGGAATGATTTTTCAAGCTGCTTTCCCATTATTATTTTTTCCACATGAATACATTTGGGTCAGTTTGACCGGTGATGTGAAATCCAAAGCTAATTTCCGTCTGAAGATGGACATAGGAATGTCCCAACAGTGCAAAGCTCTTGCAGGGAAAATCAGACAGCTCACAGCTGGGGCAGGTTGGAAGGTAGAAGCTGTAAGTGGTGTTGGGCTCCCATACCCACTTCCCAGAGTGCTGGCTGGAACGTCAGGACCAAGCCAAGAAAAACCAGTGTTTGAAAGGCTCATGGCATGAACTACAGCCTATAAAATTCACCTTCATGGTCAGACTGTATTATCCCGAACATTACTATGCTTTTGCTGGACTAAGTCCTTGGAGGCTACAAATCCAGGCCTGCAGGGCGAGTTGGGAAAGGAGATTTTAGCCCATCATGAGCCACAGGGACTGCCTACTCCACCATGCAGGTCTGCCCCCATCCTGGCTGGTGCAAAGGAAGCTGTGAGCTCTGGACATTGGAAAACTCACCCCTGAGTTTTCACTAGAGCCCATTTCTGAGCAGACTAGCAGAGCATGCAGAAACAGTTAACAGAGAAGCCTGCCAGTAGCTCTTTACACTCCCCTTAACAAATATTTTTAAATACTATACAAACACAGCACTATTGTTGAGCAGCTAAAAAGGCAAGAATGGCAGAATTAGGGTTACTGTGGTTTTGAATTTTGTGTATTCTAATTCTAACCCAGTGTTGCAATAGCCGATTTCAGCACAAAATGTCCTTGGTTTAAAAATAGCATGCTGCTTACAATACTTGTTACTTTAAAAACACTGCACAGAAAAAAAAATTAATTGAGAAATTAACACATCTGTTTTGGTAACTATACCATCCTAGTTCCATATGACTGTGTTGCACACACCTTGGACCAAAGGAAACATAAGCCTAATGACAGTCATGGAAATAAACTCTCCTTCTGCATAGGAATTTTAAGCATTTCTTTTTGGATCTGAAGTAAACCAGTATGCAGAAATAACAGGTCAACAGCCTTTCCTGAGGAAACACCATTTTCCCTCAGAACAGTAGCACCAAGTATTATGATATCTGGTGATTTTCTCCAATTCTCAGCTGCTGAGAAAAGTGTTAGGTCAGGTGCTCAGGTCAGAATTAAAATACTGGCATAAGAAAGTCTCTAGGTCAAACTCTAGGTAATAAAGCCAAAAATACTAACCTAGAGCTCCAGAAGTAATTTTTTAAAATAAAGTTCCTATATAAATAATTATGATTTCCATGACAATGTGGCTCCTTGGAGGGCACAGAGAAGGAGTGGGGTTGCAAATTAATAAGATAGGACTATTTAGGGCAGGCCATTCTGCATCTGTCCTGACCCCAGAAAAGCTGGAACTACTGAAGAATCTTTTGCACATCAAGACCTTTAATGGTGACTTGGTTTTGCAGGGCCACAGCAACCATGCCCTAGAAAAAACAGCCAGGATTCATAACCTGCTTATGCAAAGTGAGTTTTGCATAAGTGTTCATTAATTCAGTTTGAGTACAAATGTAAGCTATTCCTACTCATTTCTCAGCCTTCACAGGTGATCCACTCCCAAATAAAATGAGAAAACATCTGAAAACTGGAATTGCTAACAGGAGATTCACCACTACATCTACATAACCAGCACAAAGGCAATTCCTCTGTATTACATCACCAATTCCTGCTCTAAGTCAACAGTGTTTATCACATCTGGAGCAATGAAGCAGTGTATTAGGCCTCAAATGCTTGAAACATTACCAAAGCTCCAAGAGTCCCCTCTAATAAATGGACCATGCACATATGTGACTGATCTACTGCAGCACACTTACAGTGGCCAGAATTTCACCAGAATTTCTTCAATACTGGCTGACAGTAGCTTGCACAGAACAAAATTTATCTAACTCCCCCCTCCTCAATCTTGGAGCACAGTTGCTAGTTGCTTCTTTTGAACTCAAAGAGAGAAAGAATGTGGGGGTTTGTACAGCCAGTCTGAGCAATGTCCAGCTTCACAGCAAGACTCGGTGTTCATTTGGGTCTTACAATTTGCCTTCTGTTTCACAGAGGATCTACATGGGTGGGGTCTGCAGCACATTCTTTTTACTCTGAAGAGATGCCCACCATATCCCTGAAGGCTTGTCTGTATTTTCCAAATCCATCAGGTCTATCTAAAAAAAGATACCAAGTCTCCCAGAGAGTCCCACATCTCTGACAGACGATCACAACTGCAGAAGCACTGTTAAAGCTGACATTTCTTCCTAAAATAAGCAGCATTTCCTAAATACTGTTTAAAAAACTGCAGAGTACAACCCAAAGAGCACAATGTACCAGTTCAATATCTTCAAATAGGAAGGAGAGAAGACTGACAGGCTTTACAGGTACTTTCTGCTGTTAAACAAGGAAACAGAAGTTACGTTGCTCTAGGTGGACCTGAAGGTTCAAGAGGAGGCCAGCAGCAAAAACAGATGGCTCCTGGAAGCAGTGAGGATGCATCACAAAAGGGTCACTGCAGCCTGTTTTTCACACTTACATACATACAATGCCAGTGTAGTAGTGCCACTGTCAGTTGGGTACCAAGCTAAAGAGGTAAGTGCTCTATCCCACTGCAGTGACATCCTAAATCCACTACTGCTTACAGACAGGACTGACCACTTTCTCTTTACTGTAAAGACCCAAAAGAAAGCAAAACCTTCCTATTTTTAAAACTATGATTTATTAAGGTCATTTCACAGGCAGTGAGAAGGACAATTCTTTAAAAGAGAAGAAGCTCAGATGAGACATTAAAATACAAGGTCTGAAAGCAAACCCTTCCCTGCCCAGCATGCACAAGAGTGGGGGAGATCATTTCTTCCCACCTTGGTCTCAGCCCAGCAACTTCAACTATCTTCTGTGATCATAGCAACTCTACACAGCCTCCCAGAATCTCCCAAGAAAAGTCTGCTTCTTTCTATCACCCCAGTCATGGTGACGGATTCATCATCTACATCAAGTCCATTGCCTACTGCTCCTCCTGCTGCTCTTCTACATGCCAGATCTGCCCAAATTCCTCCTCCTTCACCCCTTTCTGAAAAGCAGAGTAAGCAAAAAAGAACTAATTCCAAAAAAGAAGCAGTCACTCTGCTTCTCAGACACCTCCCCTGGATTTGGAGTACAAGATGCCCAACAAACTGACCAAGGTTTGTTCTCATAGATAAGTGCACGTAAAAGCTTGCCGGACCTCCGTGATGAACTTGTCCCACATGCACAGGGATAAAAGGCAGTTTTTAAACATTAAAAAAAAAAAGTCAAGATACTCATGGTTCAGTCTGGCATTGCACCTTTTGCTGATCCCTCTGGGTCCAGCTGAGGTGGTGCAGACACAGCGACCGGCTGTACAACCATAAATCTAATGTAGTTGAAGTTAATGCCTAGACACCTTTACAACAATACGAAGATTCAAGGCCTACAAACTCCAAAAGGGTGCTTTCTTCAAAACAGCTCTAATATCACATCTGGGCTGACACAATATAAAGTGGATTTATTCCACTAACTTCGGTGGAGTGATGCCAGTTTACATCCGATGAAGACCTGGCTTTATGCTCGATAGCTGTGTGTGCCAGAAAATAATGACTCAGAAAATAACCCATCATTAATCCAATCCCAGTGTAATTATGGAGATCAAATTTAAACAATAGCAAATCACTCTGTAAACATAACACTCTACAGAAGATCTTCAAAGGAGGAGGGGTTTTTACTTTTGGATGAAAAATACAACTGAGTTCTTCTTTGTTTCTTTGTGCTGGGAATCAAGCTGGAATTGGCTTGTAAAATCAGATTAAAATAGTTGCACAACAGCTTCCTTTCAGGATTCTTGAAACAAAGGCAGTCTAAAAATCAAAATAATGCCCTAATCAAATACATAATACCCATGGGACACCAGAAAGTACTAAAAAGGCATTTTCACATTTTCACAAAGATGCCTACTGTATGGCCAGTAAAGCTTTTCCACTCTGCAATGGGAAGAGGCAGCAGTGGAGACCAGCCTTGCTCTGGCACATGATGGGAAGAGTTACAGTAAAACTGAGGAGAAGGCAAAGTGTTCGGGGGGAGCTAAGCTGGGAGGCTGACTGCAGGCCACCAGCACCTCTGCCATCAACACTTACGTTTGGGCTTCCTGGGCTTGCAGTAACAGAGATTGCTTTGCAACTGCCTGCACAGCCGCCTCCCTCGTTCCTTCCCCACAGCTTCCCAACACAAACGTTAACAAAACTGGTATTTTCTTTCCATATGCTGGCACATACGGCAGGTCCCTGCACTGCAAACAGTCTCGTATCTTAGGAAAACAAAACATCTTTCTGCTTAAGAGATGCCAAATTGCTTTATCAAAGGCACTACTGTTTGCATTTTTGTGGCAATATTAATGCAGTTCCCACTGAGAAGTTGATAAAGACCCTGACTGCAAAAACACCCCTCTGGAAGAAGTGATCTGAAGCTATTTCTGTATTGCGTTTCCAAATAATTTATGACTAAAATAATATTATGCTTTACAAAAAGCATTTCTATTTCACAGCCAGGCTTCATGCATGCAGAGCCAGCTTGCAGGAGGGGAGAAGGCGATGCTGTCAGCCCATCGGCACGGAGACACGATCGGAAGTGCTTTGCAGCTATGCACGTGGTGGGAAAAGAATTCTTCTACTGCTCCTGCTTGCTTCCTTGGCTTAGCGTTGGCTCCTGTGTCCACAGCCACACATTAACTGCCTGGGACGCTTACAGCCGCCCGTGGAAATCTTCTTGCAGCGTTTCCCACCCTCCAGGTTCGCCACAGGTCACGCTGCATTTCCTGCTGGCACGGCCACTGGCACGCAGCTCCCTGGAAGCGCAGCTGCCCTGGGTGCACCGATTGGGTCTGGAAATATTTTCAGAATTTTTTAAACGGCGTAGTTATCTCGTACCATCTCTCAAAATTATCTGTCCTTCTGCAGGAATTTAAGGCAGGACAAACCAATTCACTTGCAAGTTTGAGTTAAATTTCAAAATGTAGGTTGTGCAAAGTGGGGAAGTTTTTTTAATTTATGGGCATTACCCTCTGCTTTTCTTGCAGGTGAGGTTTTGTGTTTATTGGTATGACTGTGAATCAACCAGCAGCAAGTGGGAAAGCAGACAACAGAAGAACGTTTGCAATTTAAGTTGCACATTTTCATTTTGTTGAGCACCCATCTCTTGGCATCACAGGCAGGTTTCAGCTTTTCATTTAATAGCCCAGCTGAGAAAGATATCTCCTGAGCACAATGCAATCACTGCCCATAAAAATACTGGCCAGAGCACTTAAGGTTTTATAAATTTTTGGAAAGGTTTAATTCAGCACTCAAGACCCTGATACACAGAAGAATTCAGCCCCGCTCCAGAGGTTGTCAGACTATCCTGGAGCCTACACCACCACTATAAGGGCATCGCCATTGCTGACATGACTTGTGACTCCAGCAGACACCACGAAATTCTGTTGCCTCACTTACTGTTTAGTGTTTTACACAGGACTCCAATTTCAAGTGACTGAATTAAGCAGCATCCAGCCAAAAGACCACCAAAGAGCATGGGCTTTGAGGAATGGGCAGGGCACTCCGTGAGAGAGCATGAAGGATACCAGACTAGGCATGAGCCAGAGAACAGAAGATACAAGAAAGGAGGAAGCACTGCCCCTAAGAAGGGTAGGAAGTGGCCACAGGGATCAAAAGAGTAAAATCGTGGTCTGGAGATGCCACAAGTTCCCAGCCTTTAACATGACTACAAAGCAAACACTGTTTGTGACAGTCACGGCAAGATGCTTCAGCTCTGAAGACTGAGGAGAGCAAATGCATGAAGTGCCTGAAGAAACATGAAGTGTTTTAAAGACTATTACTCCTGGCTATGTATATTTGTCCAAGGAACAGCATGGTTTGGAAGTGAACCTCCCCTCAGTGCATCCATTCACTATGTGCTGGCTTGGCACCCTGATCCGGAGGAAGGGGTTCCAAGACATCACCAGGATGGGAGATTCTCAGCCACTGCTGGGGGTGAATACCACCAGGACAACTCCCTGTGCCAACTGGAAAAAACAGAGCCTTGGAAGACACTGATCTACACAGAAATACCCGAGCACCTTTGCTAAACCCACTATTTCTCTTGCCACCTTTCTTATTTATCACTCCTTCCTCCCTGTCCTTCTGTCCTGGCCATCCTGACAGGTTCCCTGAAGGTTCAGGCAAGACTCTCTCAGGCCCAGAAAGCTGGGAAAGAGAGTGAAGGATGAGCAAAGAGGGACAGAAGAAGGAAAAGGAAAGTCTCACCACTTCCACAGCCTTCTCCAGCAAAGGCAGAAGGGCCGTGAAGCCACTCACTGTGCAACTCTAACACATCTGGGAAGCGCTCAAGAGCAGCAACCATGAAAACTGAAAAAAATCCCAGAAATCCCAGAATATTTTACAGCCCTTACAGCAACGTGAGGTAAGTGTTCCTCTTTCTGAGGCAACAACATCTTGCAAAGCACTCTCCCCACTCTAGTCCTGTGTCATGATTTTCCCCCACCGTGCACGCAGCCAGAGAGAACCAGAGGGAACTCTTGGCATGCCTTGCTCATAAAAACCGAGTTATCCTGCCCTACCATGCCACTGAAATCCCATTTTTTAATCTGTCTACTGGCCATGCCAGCAGGGTGCAATTTGGGAAGTGACTTTTTTACCTCTGAAATCTCATCTGCTGTCAACCAACATAATGATGCTGCGGAGAGCCAAGCAGCCGTCAGACATTTAAAAATTTGCAGCCGCTGTGGGCGGTTGGAGCAGAGGTCAAAAAATGGTCATTAATAGTTTTACCTAACCTGCAGCCTTTCAGCTGCTCAAAACAAAGCTTTAAAAAGAAAAGAAAATGACATCACATAGCTTTAACCATCTGCTTAGGAGTAAAGAATTTCACTCTTTAAGAAAAAAATTAAAGAAAAAAAAAAACCTTGACAAAAAAGCCTGGTTTGAAAAACAGCTTTGGTCTAAGCCTTCCTTTTTCATTATTTTTTATATTCCCATATCCCACAGTGACCAGAAGCATACTTGGAATGTCTCTGTCCATCTGATAAAGCCATCAGTGGCTGCAGCCCCACGCTGGGCCTGCGGGGGACACAGCTCCTATTCCCAGCTGCAGAGCACAGTACCCAGCCCGCGTGAAAGCCAGGGAGATGCAATGCTTTGGGAATGATGGGAGACTCCCAGTCAGGGTAGGAAATCCTAAGGGAAAAGTAAGACTTGAGGAAAAGCACCATTAAAAGAACTACTAAAAGGGGATTTGTGGAATAATCCTTAGCTCCACATAGTTGGCCTGATTTTAATACAGTAGCATAGCTGGGTAGTTCACCTGAAAAACATCCAGCAGGAAAAGGGTCAGACTCTGCCAAGTATTTTTTTTTGTTCTCCCCTTTCTCCCCACCCTCCTCACTTTCACCAAATACCCAAAGCAATCCTTGGGCTCTAGGCATTTAAAAATCGAAAGTTATCTACAAATGCTCTTAAAGTAATAGCACATAAATTGACTCCAAAAGGTTTCAGGTTAACAAACAGGAAATTAACAAACTTCACTGGTTTAAAAAAACCCCAGTATGTTGGCATTTTTGGCTTTCAGTTTATTTTGCCTTTTTTCTGTAAGTTGTCAGGCTCCTGGAGACAGAATTTAAAATAAAAAAGAAAATGTGTTAAAACTCTCAGCAGAGCCACTCGCCCACAAATTAATTTTTTAGACATTTGGCTTCTATATCTTCACTCCTTGCAATCATGTCCTGGCTGTTTGGCTATCCCAACATTTCTCTGCCCCACCCAATCCAGCCTTGTCATCACTGATTTTATTTTTCCGCTCTTCTCTCTTAGAAATGCCCTCCCCTTTTGCCTTGACTGGTCGCATGCCATCCTTGGAGAAAAACATCACAACTCTTTGAAATTTTAGTACAGATAAATATATATCGAGAAACCAATTTAAATAAATACCTACAAAAAATTTCCAACCTTCATCTTAAAATACATGTTTTATCTTTTGTTGTGCCTGAAGTGTTTTTAATGTTGTCAACAACTAAATTGCCCGGACACAGATTTTAGTTTATGACTCAGTTTATGATTTAGTTTGTGACTATTTATTTTAGTTTATGACTTTCAGCACATCGGTTAAAAAATTGCTTTTTTTCCCTAAGTCTTTTAAAGTACTTTTTTTAAAAGTTACAGCAGGATGGTAATGCTATGTATCTGACAGTATTAACAAGATTCCATGGAGACAGCTGCCATACCTACTCAGTTTTTATTTGTGTTTTAATAAAAAAACCATCAACCACAAGAAAGTTTGGATCAGGTTAGCACATCAAAGTATTCTTTTTACAGACCTTTTGAATGCAAATTTACTTAATCTTTTTCACCCCTGCACATTAAGCCACCCTAACAAGTGGGGTTGTGGCTTCAGCAAGTGAGCCTTTTTAAGGTTATTCTCTCATAGACACAGCAAGACTAAAGCTTTTATAATGTTTGCATGCAGAGAAAAGGGCAATTAATTATATGGCATGTCCTAGTAAAGAACTTCCCCCAGTCTAAACAGGAGAACAGGAACCTCTGTGTTGTATAATTGCTGTTATTAGCTGCAGCTGCTATCATACTTGGAGGAATCTCCAACTCAGAAACAGCAGTGATGAAGTGCTCCAAGATGAGTAATAATATGCTTGATATTAAGGGGGGGAATAAAAAGGATTCTAAAAAATGTGCTCTCTGGTACAGTAACAGTCTTAGATAATTGCCAGGCAGAAAACACCGAGGGATACCAAAAGAAAAGCACACCACATTTAAAGTGTTGTCTGCACGAGACCGATACTGAAGAGGGGAGAAGTGGGTAGAGAGGAAACTCCTTTTATTTACCTAACCTACATGAATGCTAATGCTCACACGTGTGTTGTAACAAGATTGGGGCCTTGAAAGCTCTAATCAGTAGGTGCATGTGCAAATATTTATTCTGATCCATTCCAGCTCTCTGTGGTTTGTAAATCCCCAAGAAAAAAAAAAAAATTGCAGAACAAACCAGTCTAGACCACAGAATTCGGCTACTTCATGCTAGTTAGAAAATTACAGGAAATAGGCCAACTCAAGGAGGGATTATTTGGTGGACTTTTTTGTTTGTTTTCTGAAGACTTGTGACTACCTGATACATGTGCACTTGTTTGGGTAGCCGAGGAGAATTCTTTCGAGCATTCTTTTAAGCATAATCACTGCAATATTGAATTCCACATGCTTGATGTCTTGGTGAGGTGTTGATGTATATAACCTTCCAGATTCTTTCTGACCCACACTTTTCATCTGAGGACATTACAAAAAAAAACAGAACAACCCCAACCTGAATAATATCGCCTTTGTATTTCAAGATCCTGAAGAGCTTCTAGCAACATTATTTTTCACCCTGGTACTCAAATGCATGGAAAGAATCACTCAGTATCTTTCCATCAGAGGAAAATCTGAGCTGGAAAATATTTTAGATAGAAGGTTTATCTTACTGGGTATAGCATCCATTCAAAGTGTTAGAAGGTCTTTCCACCCCGCATTAGAAAACTTTTTCTATGGGATGAGGAGAAAAGTTTCTGCCTTTACCATGTGGAAAATATCAATAGCTTGAGCAACTCTGCTTTAGGCTGAGCCAGAAAGAGTCTGGGTGAAACAGAACTCTCAGCTTCTACTGTAAGCACTGAGATAAGGCTGGGGACCCAAAAAAATCCTGGCAAAGACAAAATATTTTCTAGTAAGTATTTCCATTAGAAATGCCTTTCTCATAATTATGCTCTTAGAAATGCCTTTCTCATAATTATGCTCTTAATATTTTGGATTCTGAAATATATTTTTTTTCTACTTGGGAAAACAAACAGAAAAAGCACAATAAGATTTTTTTTTAGTGGGAAGAAATATTTATATCCAAAGACAAGATTTTATTCTATATACAAAAAAAGCTGATACTCAACAACAGCAAAAAGGATACAAACCTTTTTGACTACCTATTTCAACCTCATTTGTCTAGCTCAATTTTATGATAAGTTTCTTTCCTGTGCCACCGCCTTTCTGCTGTTTCTTCAGCAGAGCAGCAGCTGGGATAGCTGCCCTGCATCCCAATGCATTGTTTGTCATAGGACCTACCAGAGCTGCATCTCATCCAAAATGGCACTGGGCATGACAGTGGTCTGATAAGAGACAGCTTGACTGACCTGCGATAAGGTTGTTACCCGCTGTGATTTCCTACACTCATACGTTTGATTTGGCTCAGTGTGTCACAGACCAGTCCTGTTTGGGTACCGTGGGATTACCAGGCACAAACACCACGGTCTTTAGTCAGGTGTCTGAAGCAGTAGCGCTGTTTAGTTTTTAAAAAAGGAGTCAGCTGTACTCTGCACACAGAAGAGAGTGTGATTGAAAGGCTTTGAAGAGACAGTCAAATGTGAATTCTGCTTTCAGAATGGAAGAAAGGGAGAAAAGACAAATATGAGCTAGTCTATCCACAAATAAATACAAGTTTAGCTGTATTTGCTAAGGCTTTTGGTTTTAGTTACATTGCTAACAGCAAAATACGCACTGATAAACTTCCCCAACTGATACATATATAAATGTGGAATCAAGTACACACCGATTCACTTTGAATAAAAACCAGTTTTGGAATTTTAAAATAAAATTTATCAATGGATGTCTCATTGTGAGCAATTTTACCAGCATTACAGCAGGACCTCAGGAGTCCTATAGAAATAGAAGCAAAGCAGGGAAAGGGATGCAAAATAAAAAACTGAGAAGCATGAATGCAATAGTTCAGTGCCTTAACACTTACAACCTGCTGTTAGATACAAATAGCCAATGCTCAAGTTAACATTCTGTGCTCCATATTCACAATGTCCTACATGCAGAACAACAGAAGAGGCTAAAGCTGCATTTCTGTATGGCTCGGATAAGGCTGTGGGGCGTATTTTCACTACATTCTTCTTCAAAGTCTTGTATTTCTTCTAGATGCAGCTTTAATGTTTTATTTCCTGACACGGAATAGTTTCCTTCTTAAAACCAAAAGTTTCTGAAAGGCTGTAGACTCTTAAATAACCAACATGGGCTGAATCAAAAGTCTTTTGGACTGATACGTTACATGCAGAATACAGCAAATATTCCTTCTATCCCTACCTTTCATTCCTTGTCCAAGGAGATACAGCTTACAAGTTCAGATATCACAAGTTCATGCATTAAGCAACAGCAAGAAACTGCCCCTCAGAACCCCTTTCCAATGCAGCCACTTTTGCTAGGAAAGTTATGGTCTTGCTTGAATTCCAGGTAACTAGAAAACAGAGCTTCGATAGGGAATGTTACTGAACAAGAAGCAAACATTTCTTATTTATGTTCCAATTTGAAATACTTTACAAACTTTATGGATACCATCACAGCTTGGATGCCTTACGGGGAAGCATTAAAAACTGAATGTGACAGGAACACACCCAGTGGTCTTGGGATCCTGGGGTTACGATAGGGCTAGAAATGGAGCTTCCATTTCCAAAACCTCAACACTTCCAAATGGATGCTCTTTAATGTCAGACTGAAATCAAGACATCCCAAAGTGAACCAAAACCACTGAAAACATGTTTTGTTGAAGCACAAAGTTTCATGCTAACAGTACATAAGAACTCCAGCTTGTAAGAAAACAGAAATCACTACACGAAAATAAACAAATGGCCTAATTTCACCTCAATAGAGGGCAGAGCAAACAAAGAAAAAGAGGTCAGGGAAACCTGACCTGGTTTCAGCAAATGTTGCTTGCTTTATCAGGTAGAATCCAAAAGTACACTTTAACCATTCCTGGTAATTCACAAAGAACTCAGCTAAGCTGAAACAATTATCAGAAACACAGAAGGTCTTACCCCTTCTGGTTTGAGCAAGACGGCTCAACCAAAACCATACCAATAACCATTCATTATTTGAAACACTGCAATCAAAAATGCCCCAATTAAAAGCTCTTTAGGACAAGTTATTTAAGTGATGGAATAGCCAAAACTTTCACAAAACTGCAATGGGTAGGTAAAGACTCTCATGAAAACCCCTTGCTATTCCTAAGCTATTCTTAAGAGTCTTGTGAAAACCCCTTTCCACAGAAAAACCTCTCTCCAAGTTATTTTACCAACTGCACTTTGCTTTTTTGCTTTTTTTTTGCTTTTTTCCCCCAATAAAGACCTTGGAAAGACCTTGGAAAACCAGAATGTAAATTATTTTGCAGCTTCCCTCACAATGCTCTTCTCTCGACAAGATGAAATATTCTGCTGGCATCCATAGCAAATCTATATTTTTAATACCAGTAGCATGATGGAGAAGCAAGGCAATTTAATGGTGGAAAGTATTCTACTTGATTTTCCTCATTTCCCAATAAAATTGGCTGAACTTTATTTGGCTGTTCACCTCAACCAACTCAAGACTAACATCTGCTTTTTGGTCTATGTAGGTAATAGAAAGTTTCCATATATTTAAAGTTCATTTCACATTCCTATAGATAGCAGAAAACTGTAACAAAAGTTTGCATTTGCAGAAAATAGCATTCACATCACAAGGTACAGGAGCAGACATTCAGAAAGACTAGAAAATACATGATCAAATACTGCATAACCTACTTAACTCAATAGCTATTTTAACTACTAAAAATCTACTCTCCACTGCTCATTTAGCATACATGCAGGCACTTGCTAAACTTCTATCCAGGTTACAAACGTTACAGTGTAAAAAATGCGTTTTCAGGCCATTTCCTAATTTTTCCTGTAGATGTAACTGTGTTTTATAGCTGGGAAAGAGCTCTGAAGCAGATGGTATTGCCAAGTACCAGTGTAGGTGCATTAATAAAGGAATTAAACTCTCCCTCTCGTTTGATCGGCATATGCAACAGCATAATCACAGATGAGCTGCAGTTCTTACGTTTCTTTCTCCTGCCTACTGGCTGCACCTTTGCCAAGACTCATGAAACATTGTGGGCATGTGGGTTTTCCACTCTCCAACCGAGCTGCTTCCTTCCAAGGTGAGTGATTCCTTGCTCTTGCACACACACTCACTAAATCAACAGTAGTGGGATGGGGTATGAAAGCTTGCTTTCATTTGGGTGATGAGAGACCGGCAGCAGGTAGGTCTACACAGATATTCAAATTCACTATTTTCTTGTCTGTTGAGTTTGCACCCACATCATAAAGGCCTCAGGTCCTCCATACCACCAGTTATCATCTAGGCAGGGACATGGCTTTGTATCCAGACAACACAAACAGTGCCACATTAACTTCAGCAAGAGACACTTGCCTCCATCAGGAAGGGAGAAGCACCTCTGTGGCACACATACCCCATTCACTTCTCTTACCTCTTGAGTAACAGACTAAGACAATTGTTTGAAAACTAAATTTACATCAGGTTAAATCCTCCCTTCTTTCTGGTTACATGGACCAGAACATTTGCATACTGCATTGTCAGAGACCACTGGTGAGACGCTGGGAGTAGATGAAGTGTGCCTCTCTCTCAAGCACCTGAGAAGTCAGAGAGGGAAAAAAGTTACTTGTTCCCCAGTCGCCCCCAGCACATTCACCAGGAGAGCAGTGGCAAAGACCAGGCTTTTTCTTACCAAGCACAGAGGTTCATCAAGGGAATGATAATTTTTGAAACATGAACTTTTTCTGCATGTTAGATTTAGCTTTGATTAGTTGGACAAGGGGAAAAAGGTTTTTATGATATATAAAACTCAGTTGGAAAGCACATCTAATAGAACTGATAGAGCTGACAAAAGCCTCTGAGTGTGCAAATGTGAATTCTGGCCTCTTTTACATGGGGTCAAGGCTAATGAGAGGACTGATGCTAGAGTCTGTTTACAGAAGTTTGACTGGCCGCATCAGTGTTAATGCAAGCTCGGGGTGATTGGGAGGTGCCAGTGCTCTGCCAACTCAGTGCAAGCCCCTGGCATGCTGGAGTGCCAGGGCATGGGCTGGGAGCACCGGCCTAGATCCCAGGAGGGTAGAGCTTAACTTCTAAATGCAAGTTTTAAGTGAGTTAGAAACATATGACGTGTTGGAGTTGAACGGGGTTAAGCCACTTGTCTAGACTTAGCCAACCACGCTTTGAAATAAAGCCTTTTAAGACTGAGACTATTCAGTGCAGTATTTTCAAAGCTTTATGCTACTGTACTCAAAATGCTGGGGATGGAATGAAAACAGAGAAGACAAATCTCCTTCCACAGGGCAGCTAAATCTGAGGTTTAGATCTACAAATAGTTTAAATCCCCAGGAAGAACTTGCAAATGCCCAGCATAAACTCCCCATTCTTTGTCTATGGAACCTTTCCCACCCCCTCCCAGACCAGATAAAGCCTCAAGTTCAGATGTAAACCCAGCTCACCAGCTGCAAAAGTTTAGAAGAGATACTCACAATAAACTGCCCCTCATTAAAAAAAAAAAAAAATTACAAGTCTCTTGCCATTGGCTTGCTTATGGATTCTGAAAATCCCTGATGGGTGGTGAGTGGGATGTGGTCAGTGGTCAGCAATGTCTCCTGTACACACACTTTCTGTGCAGTCCTCCAAGGAGAACAGAGGTTGTCTGCATTTGATTTCTAAACCACATTTTCATCCTTTTCTGCCTGCACCCAACCACAAAGGAAAAACAACATCCACACGGCGCATTCTTTTCCCAGCTTGATAGCTGCTCTTCCACTTTGCCTTGGGACAGCTCATCTGCTACAAAGTGCTTAATCTCACAGCAAGATAAGCTGGGATGCAAACACCAGGACCACAAGCTTAATTTTTTGGGGACTGCCAGCCAAATTAGCTCTTGCAGGGACGTAGATCTATTTCTGTCTGCAAAGGATTATACACTGAAACCACTTCTGACAGTCCAAGTTAAACTGCAAAGAGGAGGAGGGTGGGGATGGGGTAGGGGGCGAGGCCCCTCCCACTTTATGGATCAAAGACAGGAGTGTATATCCTGTCATTGCTTGAAAGCACTGGAATTTTTGCCAGATTATGTGTGGTTTTCAAATTAAAAAAAAAAAAGAAGAAGAAGAAGACTCCATGCTTTCCTTACAGTCTCAAGATTTCGGAAGTTTAAGGAAGCACCAGAAATAATGAGAAGCGGGTGATGCTGGCTACTGTGGTTCAGCCAATTGTCCAATTTCCCCTGCTTCTCAAAGTAAATAAAAATAGACAACTCCAGTGTTGGCGGTGAGGGGGAAATATCAACATCTTTCTTAGCCTTTCTGTTTCTGAAGAACAAATGTTCAATTAAAAAAACTAAAATTCAAAACCAGGATCACAACTGAGCTATTTGTTCCACTGAGTGCAGAGTAACAGATTGTGACAGACTGGCTTAATCTTCAAGACAGTGAAAAAGGCTCCGAAACAAAGATTTACAAGATTCATAATCCTGTTTTAGAAGCACCCCTCCATTAGGCCTTGCTGATCAGAATATTTCCTTTGACATTCAACAACAAAAGCTGTGAGAGGACCTTAAGAGATGATACACCTAGAAGAACAACACTGATCTTAAATTTTGAAACATTTAATTAATTGTGCTTCCTTTTACTAAATCATATAAAAAGTAAGCCACAAAGCAATAGACACGAATTTAACTCGTCTTCCCACTGTTTTACACAGCCACAAACTCAACGCTGACATAATCTATGCCTTTCTGAAATAAATGTGCCAGTAGTCTAGGTTAAAAAAGAGGTCTGAATGAAGAATGTTACCACCATACAAATGTGTTCCTCTTAAGATTTTGTACTGTAGAGACTACTGCACTCCTTTAAAATTATGACTAAGGCAAATTGTCCACATGCCACTCCAAAAAAGGCAGTATATTAAGCAGTTTCCTAGCCAGTCTTTTCTGAATTATTTAGACTTAACAAGGAATGATAAACCACCACAAAAGTGATATTCCTGACAAGATAGAAGAAGACACCAATTTCTTTTAGTTACTCATTTTAGACATCTACCATTACAGTTACAATCCCAAAAGTCACCAGAGATACTGTGTGGTATATTGGAAAAGCTCATGGAAGGTTTTAAACTGTGGGCATTAGGAGGGCACTATGTCTCCTATTTTTTGCACTAAAATGGCAATAGAACCTGCAATCTTCACCCCTCTGGGTAAGGGCTTTTGGGGGCTTCGGTTTCGTTTGGTTTGGGGTTTTTTTTGTTGGGTTTTTGCTGGTTTTTCAGTTTTGTCTGGTTTGGTATTGGTTTTGTTTGATTGGGTTTTTTTTTTCAGTTTCAGTATATGACAGGAGGAATGTAGAAGGTAAAGTCAGAAATGGGAAACTCCTGGTTGAAAAGTAGCAGCACTTTCTTGCTTGACTCTAGGTTGGACACTTGCTCTCCTCTCATAGCCCAAGACTCACATGTTTGTGTAACGTAATTCATCCTGGCAACCTTTGAGGATGCAAGAGAACAGACTGCCAAGACCACTCTGTGAAGAACAATGGAGTTTGAGAAAAATATGTTCTTCTGGTTTTATTTCAGCCCCCCATTGCCAGCAGTAATAGCACACTGTATTCCTTGAAACAGCTGAATATCAAGAAGTCCCAACCACAGACGTCCACAGGGTTAATTTTATATTCTCAAGGACTTCAGTTTAAAATGTATTAAACATTAGTCGTTTGAAATGTTTTGAGCCATAGCGTTGACCTGACCCATTAAAACAGAGCAATCCCTGGGGGTGAAAAGCGTGTAGTCTTTTTAACCTGACACTTCACACTTCAGCAGTAATGAGACTAAAACCCAACTGAAGTCATGTGTCGCTTTGACTGGAGATAAACGGAGCTAGCTCTGCTTTACTTGATGACCTCCCATAGTGTGGGAAGGCTCAGCCTGGAATTTTTCACATACATATCTAAGGCATTGAAACTCTTGTGACATTTTTCATTGTACAGTATTTTATGCTCTCATTTGAACCCTTGATGCTTCTCTCTGGGATTTTATTTTGCCTTAAATGGTTCTGCAAGTTCCTTTTTGAAACAAAGGCTGCTAAACCCACTGTTGATGCCATGTTTGTTTTCTTTCGTCATAATGAAGTCCCAAGTAATTGATTCATAGTCATTCTTGTTACATGAAAACTTCAGCATGACCCTCACTAGGAAAGATCTGATTTCATTCCAAAGTATCTGATGCATCTGCACAATTAAAATGCCATCTATTTTGAACCGTTTAAAACAGAGATAAGCTCTGAGAAGAAAAGGAACCTGTGTAAAGCAAAAAAAACCCCAACATCAGCATCTCAATGTCTGAACTCTGTAGTTATCACAGGGAAATGGTTAACTCCAGTCTCCTAGTCAAGCTAATTACTGCCTAGATAACAATCTCACCTGTGCTGAATGGATCCAGAGCCCTTCTCATACCTGTATATCAGTATATGATTTCATAATTCAAAAAACATGAGGCATGAACTACGCATTGTTAGGGACATTTACAATGAGCTCGTTTGTGGCAGTCCGGCTCACCAAGGCTAAGTGAGTCAACATTTGACAAAGGCGAGTTTGTTGTAGAGGAAAATATACATTTCTCCCTTCCTGCTTGCAAAGCAGGAAAACAATAGGGCACTAAAAGTCACAGATGGTTTAAGAAACATGAAGTTTTTATAATCATCACAGAAAGAAGAAAATAAAGGCAAGCCCTCAGTGACAGCTTCCACTAACACAATCAACACAGCATCCATGCTGGCCTTCACAGAAGTGATGGAGGAAGCAAAACACAGTTGAAGTGATGCTGATTACTCTATTTCTGATCAATTAATGGGAAACAACAAAGGTTTTTGAAAAAAACAGTGCTTCTGAATGGTACAAATATGTGCATGCAGCATAGTACAGACTGTGTGCAAAAATTATTTTTGTTTCTTTCACATGAAGTAAGCCAGGAAGATACTCTGCTCTTCTCCTGATATAGAGAGGAGTTTCAGGATGCTCAGTGGGTGATAAGAGGCACCCCTGCCCGAAACATCACATGTCTCCAGGGTTCAGGAAAACAATATCCATCCTTCCTCCTTTACTCCAAAATGTTCTGTTCCTCACGTGACATTAGCTAGGCAGGCTTTTAATTGTCATTCAGACTTTAGACCAGTAAGACAGACCAAAAAAATGAAGAAGGCAGAAACTTTGTTGTGACAGAAACCAGCTTCCAGATGAATGAATTACTCTTCTCCCATTATTCTGCAAAGAGAAAATGGAGCAGTCAGTTCCCCAACCTGACAGCAAACAAGAATGGCTTCCAGGAGCTGAACAGGAAAGCCAGAAGAGGGATGAGCCAAGAACCACAGGTTCAAAGGGCAAGGTCCCTTATGTTTCTTTGGGGAAATTACATGATTTACACAAGGTCAGAAGGGAGCCAAGGTCTGAGCCATGATCCAAATTCAGATGTTTTGGAAGCCTCAATTTTTGACACAGTTTAGAGTGGTTCATCTTATCAGGAGAGAGCTTGGGAATCTGCCTTGATGTTCCCAAATTATTAAGAGCTCAACTAACCAAGCGTCCTGCAATTCCTCTCTTCTTGCTCCCTTCAGGGCTTTCAGAGACCACTGTTTCCCAGGACCCTCAATCCCAGCTGGCAATAAACAAAGCAGGAGTGGCACCAATCTACCTCACCCTGGGACAGCACAGAGTAACCAAGTATGGGGGTAGTCTGTAGCCCACATCCTGTCCCTCAGGTTCCCCCAGCACGAGCCAGGCATTAGCACGCTCAGGCTCTGCCATAAGCCTCCCAGCTCAGCTCTTCATGCTAAAAAGGGCAGGTTGCAGGTTGCAACAACAGACACCCACAGCTGCAGCAGCACGGGGGACACCTCAGTATCAGCATCTGGAATCACCACTGAAAACACAGTGTGGAGGAAGTTCTCCTGCCCTTCTGAAATGCAAGCTTAGCATGTCCAAGCAAAGCCATAGCCATGTGCTATACCTCTACAGAGCAATGAGGATCCAGTCTTCAGGAGCATAAAAGTCACCCATGCACTCAGGGCTTGTTGCCTTTTTACAACCCTGATGTATTGAACATTGGAAAGATTTATTTTTTTCCTTGGGACTTTTTTTGTGTGGGAGGAGGAAAGAGTTCTTGTTCTTAGGAAAAAATCTGTAACAGATTTTTGATGTAAAAGACTCTCAAGCATTTAATAAAGTGGAAAGTTAGTCTTTTTTTGGGAAAAAACTCACAACATTTATAGCCTTCACACATCTATGCCAAAGTTAGACCTCTTCAGAAGTAAACTCGGTGTTCATCAGGCAAGGATTAGGAAATCACAGAGAAGAGTGGGGAAAAGATTATTCATTCCATCTCTTGATTACTATGCAGCTAGTGCAACTCAGTGTTTACTAACAGTATTTTTACAGGTCATGCCTGAGTACAGTAGAAGACACAAGTGTCATTCCCCAGTGTGGGGCCAGGACACAGGAGAGGAGAAGTGACCACAGTTTCTTGTAGCATTCTCTCCTTCTCAGACTTCAGAATATAATCTGCAAATAGGGATAACTTTACCCCTGTTTAGTCTGCATTCTGCCCCACTGTGTCAGTGGGAGGTGCTCGTAACCATCACGAGGAAGGGGAAGGTACAGCTGATGCCTGAGGAGAGCACCACATGGGGTATGAGGACATACCATGCCAGAAACCTAGAGACAAGACCCAAAATTCTTTTCTCAAAATGCTCCACATGACACATAAACAGACTAAAAGCCACTTCAGCTCTCAGCTAGATCAAAAGCAAGAAAAACTTTTTGGCACAATAAAAGAGAAAGCAAGCAAGGCTTTATCATATGATTCCAATCACAGACAAGAGGCCTTTCAGCCCTCCAGAGATTAGCTTGAATGAGCAGCCTAGGTTTTGGGCAGAGTAACTCTCCATTTCTTAGGAAGTTAATCTGTCTAATTTTGGAGGGGGTTGGTGAGGGGGCTCTCCTCCTCAGGAGATAAGCTGCTTTTATATACTTGGCAATTCTTACAGCTGCCAGGGGCATTAACAAGGCTCGTACACACAGCGTGATCCTCTCTGCTTTCAGTAAAGGCAAAGCTAGAGCTGCTGGCAGCCCGCTTTACAGCCATCGGGTCACACCACTGACAAACAGGTTCTCAAGCATTACCAGATTGTTTGCATTAGTTTATAGGAGACTTCCATTTGTGGTTTTGTTGTTTTGGGTTTTTTTTTTAACAGGAGGCAAGGAAAGTATCAGCATTTCCCTCAAGCATAACTACGTTTCTGACATGTTAATTGCTGCTTAGAAAGCCTGCAATTAGCCAAGCCTAACTTCATTGCTCTCCACGTCTATCATCGAAATCATCATTTCAGACCAATTAAAGGAGCCCCTCACCCACCTGATGAATCGGGTCAGGCTTCTTTGACACAAAATCCCTTTTGTGGTGGATACAATTACTTGAGGGATGATGCTGGCCCTTTCACTGGTTGGGACAAGGCTCTTTCTTCAATAAAATTTTACTGACAGAGAAGGTCTGCTTCCTGTCCCTGACAGAAAGAATAAAAAACTACTTTGAGACCATCTTTGAATGCCATCCATCCCACCTGCTGACTGGCTATACTTTATGAGCAAAATCCCCCAGTTCGTACCAGCTAATCCGAAAGGCTACTCACATTCGAACCTCCCCACATCATTTGTGCCTTGCCATGCTCCTCGTAATCATCTTTCATTTACTAGTGACCTGATATTTAGGCCATATCCTCTCGCTAGGATCTCTGAACCATGGAGGTTAGAGACAGCAGCAACACACAGGTCTCTGAACACATCCCACTACCTTCCCATGCCTCCTCTGAACGAGAATTTACACCTCCTAACATAACTCCACCCTCAGGTGCTGTTTCCCTGTTGTTTCTATCGTTTTCTTTCCCACATGTGTGGCAGAGTACTCCCAGGATGACCACCAGACAGAAGAGTGACACTGATAGCAATATCCATTCATATCAGAGGATTAAGTACCCAGTCCAATCACGGCATCCTCCCTTACTCGTTTTGGATACTCACTGTAATTAGGATATCAGCAAAATTTGTCTTTAGCTGCCTGAATTAAATAAAGCACCCCTAAATACTTTTGCCTCCTGCAAAGTCTCATCAATATCTCTTGATCCAGATTAAGATAATCCTTGAACTAGGTAGGGGGTTTCAGAAGCCGCTGTCAAAATACAAGGGATTATTTTCAGCGACACATCATTTCATAAGCTTGGTTGCAGTATCTACCGTGAAGAAAATAAGTTTCCTGAACAACGCACCCCCCTAAATTCTGTTTGCACATTAGGAACCACTCCAGGGAGGTGACTATGTTTGTGTTATTCCTTCATTATTTCCACAGAGCAACTGTGGAAGGGTAGAGGGGTACGAAGTTCTAATATTTATTTTGTCTCTCTCAAAATACGTGTAGTGTTTTACTCCGAATTACCTGAACAACAGTAGCATAACAATAAACTTACATTCTGGACCTTTTCAGCCATTTTTTAAAACTATTGATGAGTACATTAGAAAAATAAGTATGTAGGCAACATGTGACTGGAAAAAAATCCATTTGAACCTTGTCTCATAGTGGATCAGAGCATCAAAGCCTAAATTCTGTACCCCTTTGCCACTGGAGTAGTTGTAACACAGGTGCAGCTGAAAGTGAAATTTAAACCTAAAATGTTGGTGAAGAGGAAACAATTTTCCCTTCATCTGGATTTCCTTCTCTCTAAGAAGCACTCAGACTCAACCAGGTAAAAACCAGCTTCACAGTGCAAATTCTCACAGGTTTCTCTCTAACAGGTTTCAACATCTCAAAAACCAATGACAAAGAGCTCAACCTCGGTCTAGCGACATAACAATCAAAAACGAAGCTTTTAAATAAAACAAAGCCTTCCACAGCAACTGCAGCCTAAGCTTAAAAATCAGAAATATCTGGCCATTTTGATATAGGGAAAAGTAAGAAGGATGCCAAAGTGCAGCCTTAATCAAGGTACACGCCTTCCCTCTGCAAGTGGGGGCAGTCTGACCTGTGAGAAAAACTGCTGGTAGAACAAGGGCCTGCTATGGTTAAGGCAAATTAAAAATGACCCCAGTAACTACAGCATCACTCTGGAAACCCACATTTGGCTGCTGGCCCACCAGGAAAGTCAGGAACAGACATATCATGGCAGGCACAGGTACAGGAGATCAACTGGAGGAGCAGACCTTCCCATCTGCTCTGGGTGGTACCAACAGCAGCAAGCCAAAACTTCTCCTCTTCCCTTTGCACCACCTTCCTCAAACAAGGGTGCTCAGATCCCCACCCATCATGGGGGTGGCAAAACTCAGCAGAAAAAAACCCAACAATTTCAAGGGGAAAGACATGAAAAGCCTTTAACTAAAGAAGGACAAAAGAATTACCACATAACTATATTTAGTGTGAATTGAAGTTTTGGGGTTTTTTTCTCCTCCTCTAAAGGCTCAGAAGCAGAAAGGAGAAAATTTCCTACGGGTTAGTTAAAGGCAGCATGCTTCTGTACAAAATGCAGGTGTTAGCCTGGGGGTATTCCTGTCCCTGAGCCTCACAGCTGAACCGCAGGGGATGCTGTGCTGAGGATGACTCCTCCAGTTCACTGGAGCAGCCTAAGAAGAAAATACCACTGTTTAATCATGCTTTTTCCTATACATGACACACCTGCTTCCTCCTGTGACTAATCCCCTTTTCTGTCGTGGAAATATCTGGTTAGGAAGACAGCGTGGGCACGGAGAGGCGGCTAACAGCCTGCGGCACTTGCTGACAGTCCATAAACATGGGTAATGGGAAGAGTGTGAAGAACAAATAGGCTGTCCTTCAGTGACAGCATGATTAAGTACAGCCTGCCAAACACAGGGTCTAACCCAAAGGCCAACAAAATGAACAGGAGCTTTTCTGGTTAAAGATGCCAATGGCAGCCTTAGCAAGCTCTCAGTTACACACACCTGGGGCAGCAGTGCCACTTGGAAGCCCCACTGCCACCAAGGATGGTCACAAAAACCAAGTACCTCAAGTCAAGCCATGTGCGCTCAGTTTCTGGTGCTCTTAAATCCCACTCTACACAGAGTCTCATTTGAAGTCTGGGCAAGTGAAGCAAATCAAAGGAGAACCCCCATCTGCCTGCAAGCTGCTTCTGTCACAGAGAGCCCAGGACTGAAACAGCTTCATGACAAATCACACCACTTTCTAGATTTCTGTGACAGACAGAGGGAAGAGGTATTTTGTACGATAATTTATGGGTGGGATTTTAAGAACACCTGAAGCCTTTTCAAGGCTGCAATCCCAGTTGACAGAGGCATTCATTAGTTCTCATCCATGTGTGTTCCATGTCAAAAATCTTAATTGAAATCCTACCTTACTTGTGACCCAAGATACTGTCTTCATTGTGCATGAAAGCACATGTGAGCATTTAACACACAATGCAACACCAAGACAGAGTAAAAAAAGTTATACTCCAACTTGCTCTGCCTAATGAATAAAACGTTCTCTGACCAGACAGTCAGGATGATAACAAAAGCTCAGTTAATATGCTAACAAAAAACACCATTAATTTTGACTTTAGTTTCTTTTTGTATTGTTAAAACATGCTTAGGCCAGTCTTCAAATACTTTTTCTGATGTCCATTTACTGCCTGAAGGCATCTCTCCAAAGAGAGTTCTTTCCTCCTGATCTCCACTAATAATCTATATTAAAAATAATAGGGGTTTAAATATAAAAACTGAATATAAAATTTAGTTCATACATCCAGAGTTGCAAGAAACTTCTTCCTTTTCTTAATGACAGTAGGTTTGTTATGATGCAAGTGTTTCCACAAAGATTTCTCCATACTGGCACTGCTCTGCTGAAGCGTGCCCTGAATGAATAAACTCCTGATGAAATGTTCGTAACCTTTCTAGAGGGGGACAGTGATGGGAAGTGGTTATTCCCAGTTCAAGTTCTAAAAAGAACAACTGGAAGCCATCTCAGCCAACCCCTGTGGAAAGGCTCCTTAATAGACAAGAGGGATGCAGCCACCATGTCCCCAGGTGGAGGACAGAGGACACCAGTGGAACAGCGCAGCAAAATGTGCGTTACTGCCGCTCATTCCAAACCTGTCTCGCAGGACTTCTAAGGAGGACAAGGTAGTGGTTTAACCCTCCTGTTTTACAAGGCAACACCTTCATTTTACCAAGAGGGCTCACTCCTGCCAGCAACACGGGTTGCAACTTGCTTGTAATCAAAGGCAGAGAGAGGACTAGGAGCAACGTGGAATCACGAACAGATCAAGGCATATATTAAATGTCTGGTCAAGGATGCCCAGTGGAAGTGTAATAATGCAGAGACTTTTATTAGTTCTCTGCCTGTGTTTCTTTGCAGACTGAGCTGCTGACAGTTGAGGCTGCAGCACTCAGGTCCAAGACTCCAGCAGATGTGTCTCCACAAGTGAGCTTTGCACTTGTCCAGGCTCTCACCAGGAGATCTTTCTACCATTGCAACCTTCAAACCTTCATCTGAACACAGCTGTAGAAATCCAACTGTGAAAAAACGCAAAGTGTACCAGCAAAACAATGGGTTTCATAACTTAAAATACTGCTTTCACACTTTTCCTATGAATTTGGGGGGTTTATTATGTGACTCCAGAGACAACAAAAACCACCATGCTTTACCATTTCCCTCTTCCCATTCCCTTTCGACTTTTTGGTAAAGCTACTTATTGCATCTAGTTTTAATTAGATTGTGAGCTCTCCTAGACAAGGATTGATCCTTATGTAGAGTGCCTTGCACAACAGGAGAGGACCAGCTCAGATCAAGGCTTCCAGATGTGTCAACATAAACCAAACAAAACAGTATGTTCATAAATGTCAGTGCTTGGAGTAGCTCTTAAGGCATAAAAGGCCAGTTGTGTATGCACTTCCTTCACATGTTTAGTCAGGAAAACTGCACTTTCAGTTTTAAGCCCCACAAAAGCAAAGTTATTCCCTGAGAATTGCTTGAAGACTCAGGAGTGGCACTATACACATTAATAATTTTACAGCCATCAATTGGCATTTTCTTAGCTAATTAATATACCTACAACCAACATAAGTGAAAGATACTAGAGCATACATCAAACTGTAATAAGCTTTTACAATCAAACTGTTCGAAAATGTAGCTCCCCAGTTCATATTTAATACCCTATAATGTTTCCAAGAGGGAACAATATTTTCTACTCTAATTCTATGACGTAAAAATATGTTTTCCCTGCCAGTAAAGCATATGGGACAGTTTTTCTGTTGTTAATAAATGAAGTCATGCAGCACAGATTTTCACATTTAGTATTCTGAAACTAAGCCCTTTTCGGTAAAAAAACTTGGCCAAAAATAATCCTAAACAGAAGCGAAATTAGGTGCTTTCCCATCATCTTCTCCAAAGGGTGAACTTCTACACAGTATTTTTAAATAGTCACTGAAAAGCAACAACCATGGGTGATAAAGTTTCTCAGTATGGATCTTTCACTGAAGTCAGCCGGTAACAACTCTGTAAGAGGAGGGGTTGCAGAAAGAGGCTCTCAGGAAGATGCATGGTTATGCTTCTCAAGCTACACGGAATAAAGCAGTGCTCTCATTCATTTGAACCCAAATGCTTCATCAGTCCTCCAAAACGGTATTCACGTGCACGGCTTTTCAAGTTGTATGCATTCCACTCAAATTTTAACAAGTCTTTTCCGAGTACACAGGTTTAAGTATCAGCTTAAGCTTTTCTGGTATTCAAACCTGAATCAGAAGCAAGTAGGTTTCAAAGACAAAGAGGAACTGTCTAGCTAAGCTAGCATGCGGGCAGGACTGGTACACCTACATGAACTGAAAAAAGAAATCAGACCTCTTATTTATTAGGAATAAAGGTGCCTCACTTCAGGATATAAAAAAATCCCAGCTCTTACTGTTTCATTAACAGGTGGTTAATTGGTTCATTAAAAAGTGGTTTTGTCCTAAAGAACATCTTTAAAAATGTGAAAGCCAAATATACCTTCCTAGCCTTATAATATTTTTCATAGCACATTTCCTAATACTGCAAATGCCATAATAATGATGAAATCATAGGAAAAACTTGCATAATTTTTTGCTGATACCAAACTGCCTCTCACCATGCTGACTCTGAAGAGTTTACTTCAACAGCAGATAAGCTCTGAAACAAACCAACTGCTACAGCAGAAAGAGAAAAGAGCTCAAAGCTACTGCCAAATACCCACAGTATGGAAATGAGTTAACTAGCAAATGTCATCCCTGTTCTTGGCCCTCCTGACTCAGCAGACGAAGAAAGGGCATTTAATTTTGCATGACACCACACAAGTCTGGCAGGTTCAGTTTCAACCTATTTAATCTGGCATGGGAGATGCAGATCATTGATACTGATGTCGAAGGGGGAGTATTCAGGCGTGACGCAACTCAAATGCCAACAAAAACCAACTTTCTCTTTCAAAAGCTAAGCTGGAAGATGTTGCAAATGAGAAATCACCTCCAACCACTTACAGAACAGTAGTCTGCTCAAGTGAAAGTGAGGGAAGGGTCCATCTCTGATCCAGCTGTGTTAGGAAACTGGGCAACAGGCATGAAGGACAGACATGGGGATGTCTCCACAATGATTACTTACACATCGTTCTCTTTCATGGGCATTCTCAGCCCAGTCCAAAGGGTGAGTGCCACCACATTGCTGCCTTCACCCTCCTCTTGGGTATCCTTGGAACCCTCTGGCTTCCCTGCTGCATAAGCACGCATTTGATGGGAACCCAACCCAATTCACCCAACCTCACTCATTTCCCCCCTGCCCCTGGACAGGTAGGACCCCCAGCAGAGGTGCTGCCCTTTGGCCCTACTACTCCTCTGCCACAGGCAACCTCCGCCTCACCCTCTGCTGAGGATCCCCAGAAATCAGCTCAAGTAGAAGACTGTTCTTTCGGCTCCCTGTCACTCCTCTCCAGGACACAGAGCTCCCTGCCAGCTTGCATAAAATCTATTCTATTCAAATTTGATTTCTTGGTGCTTCTTCCTTCCATGCCAGAGCTGCCCCCACTCCCCGTGCTTTGCAAGAAGCCAGAGCACGATGGCCATTTATTAAAAGAGAATGGCAGTGTCTTGCACTTCCTTTTGCAAGACCACACAGTTAATGTAACTCATCGTTAGGGGTGAGCTCTTTTACAAAAGAATCGCAAAATGCAAAATCCTTTTATCACTTGTCTCTTCATCCAGCAAACCCTTTGGTTTGGCATCCAACCTTCCAGCTGCTGCTCTGAGAGTCTGAACTGAAAAAAAATATTTCTCAGAGTTGTGAAGTTGTCACAAGTAATTATCTGCCCAGCCCAGACTTGACAAAATGATGACAAAAGAGGTGCCAGGCTCTTCAAATTAACAAAGTTGGACTTGACCCTCAACCAACCAATTCCATCAGCATCCTCCAGTCCAGGAGACATCTCAAATCTGCTGTTATAAAACTCGAAACCTTGTTGGGAAAAAGCAGCCCCGGGTTTATTGGTTCACACAAGAGAAGCAAACATGGCTGTAACAACCCCGGAGCCTCCCAACAGCATTCACTTGTCCTGCGCTCCAATGAAGAAAGGAACTGCCATAAAGAAAAATTAGAAGAAAAAGCAGCAGATGAAATACATTCGTGATTTTGCAAACAAGTTAAGAAACAACTTTGTTAGAGAGTAAGTGGAGAAAGGATTCGTCTTTGGACTTCTTCCCCTGAAACAATCCACAGAAATCTGCCTGCTGAAAGGGAATATGAATGGGAAAAATCCAGCTCATGAGCCAAGGATTGGTTGCAAACGCCTGGGGATTTTTGTCAGCTGGCCAAACAGGGCCCTCTGGCTTGTTTTCATTCTTCCTTCTGCCCGCTACCTGCAATCAAAACTTTTTATTTCAGTAGAGGACAAATCTCTGCTGAAGGCACAGGAGGGAGCACCGTGGGCGGACGGCAGCAGCAGGTGAGCGAGCGTGCGCTCCTCTCCGGGATGACAGATGGGGTACGTGCCTTGATGTTTTAATCCAGGGAGCTCATTTAAGGACCTGTAGTTGGACAAAAGCTATTCAGATGGCACACCCTCAAAGCAGAGGACAGCTCCAGCCACCACAGAGGGGCCCTGGCACGACCGACCCTTGTCTCAAGTGCCTTTCCATCTTTTTCCCAGACCATTTTAAGGAGAAGCTGTGGGTACACTGGCTTGTCTGCCCACAGCTGAGCCTGCAGAGCCCCATGCCTGGGCTCACTGCAACCTGCTGAAGCGCCACCCTCAGCAGTAGCAGGTGCTGCCGGGGGTGTGCCCCCAGGCTCCGTGCTAAGACTCTTACAGAGGGAGCCCCTGCCAGGGTTACGAGCCGTCGGCCTTCCTCTGGGACTTGATAAATAAAGGAAAAACAGACGAGAGAAGGAAAAAGCAGCTGTTTGGAAACGAACTGTAAAAACATCTGTAGCGCACCACCAGCCGCTTCTGGCTGTGGCCACAGAGGGTTTTAAAGGGCCATGAAGTCGCAGCAGAGAACTGGGACCTAAGCACCCTGACTAGAAGGACACCAGGACCAAATAGCACCCCCAAACAAACAAAAACAGAGCAAAACTGAGTCACGCTGCCACAGTGAGCTCTCTGCTTTTGGGGCCAGGCAAAAGAAGGAAAGACAAGTTATAAATAAGGAAAAGTCCTTAATAACACTGTACTGCAGCTCCAACAGCCCGTCACAGGTGATGATCTTTTTAGCAAGTGGCATCAAGGGGAGATTTAAAAAGGGCTTTGTGACATTTTAATTTATTGCTGGAAGGCTGGCAGCTGCACCACTGGAAGTGGTTAGTTCTCTCACAGATGAACTCCATCGCTGTCTGCACTTGACTAGCTGACAACATACCAAAGAAACATTAAAATCAATCTATTTGGCTTTGGTGCGTATCATTCCAGCACAATTTTATGCATTTTTTTCAGACCTAGCAGGAGGGGGAGAAAAAAATTAAAAAAGGTTCAAGGGTCTAAGTAGCTCAATTTATTTTTCAGTAACTAAGTTACCAGAGACTTGTAGGGAGATTGTATTTACTTTCTGAAGGAGGCTCCAAGTTGGCAGAGAGGTCTTTGGAAGTACATATTTCTTCACGTTCTCTTGATCTCAGTGTGTGGAGATTCACTTAACAGCTGTTTTATGTGCAAATATTTTTTCAGGCATGTCCTCCCCAACCATAAACAGATTTTTAAAGGAAACCCTCTTAAAAGAAGTTAAGAGACAACAAATCTCTGAGCCTGTTCTCACTCAGACCTGGAGAAGAGATTTGAGCAAAGCCCAGAGGGTCTTCACATCACAGAAGGTCAAGGGGATTTGGAAGGGGGTTTCAGTTTTTTGTTTGAGTTTTTTTGTTTGGGTTTTCTGGTTTTTTTTTTCTTTTTTCCTCCTTTTTTTAAAATGTATCGATACTGTAGTGGTCCTTCCAACAGAAAAAAAACCAAGGTTCTGCCTTCTGCACAGCTGTACTTCATTCCTTTTTCTACATATACATGCATTTGTATGGATTGATATGCACAATATCTATATTAGCTCTACCTATATTTAACCTTAAAATTACAAAATCAGCAAGGTTTTCTGGCAATGCAGAAGCAAGAGAGACAGTCACCTTACAAGAGCTACAATGAAATCTTGTAAACATTTAGCTGCCACACAAACTAGGCACATCAGTGGATCTGTACACGTGTGTGCCTACAAGCAGGAATGAAGAATTCTGGAAAGGGCAAGGCCAACCCACCTTACCATTTTCTGGGGCACAGATTCAACAGAGAACATTTGGGTTAACTGTTTACGAACACATCTAAGAGCCTGCAAAAACCACTTAAAGGTTCTTACATCATACTGCAAAATCTCTTACATTAACTTCTTCAGGTTCCTTAGAACAAACAAGGATCTGTAGACTAGGCTTCTAAACAAGTATATAATTTGTGATTCTAATGATAAACTGTCAAGAATTCCAGCAAGAATATGCAAAACTGGTTTTAAGCACCAGGAAAGAAAAAAAAAACAAAGAACACCAAAACAAAAAGAACAGAAGAAGAGGAAAGACAAACCGTATTTTGAAAGGAGTAACAGTCAGCACCAGAAGAAGCACCTCTGAAGCCACCTGGAAAGCCAGGATGGCAGATTCTAGCTCCAAGAGAGGAGTCCCACAACCTACATCCCTTGGTGGCAGAGACAGTGTAGAGGTTGCTGTCTGCCTTTTTACTTCCAGGATGCCATTCTAGATATCACATCCTCAATGGCTCTTGCTGGCCCCGCATTGCGCTGAGTGAAGTGGGTGTGAAGCCAAGCTCCAGGTCAGATCTGCAAAATGATCTAGCTAAAAAAACAGAAGGAAAGAGGATGAAAATCAGTATTAATGCTGATGCTGTGGTTTGCCGGTACGGTGAGTCCGGTTTTAAAACTCCTACTACCAAATCAAAAAAATGTGATAAAGAACCAAGATACAGTAAAAATTTCCTCTGGTGGTTGAAGCTTGCTCCACTCCTTGCTACCTATCTGACTTTTATTGGCAGGCTCCTGGCCAAGTCATCTGTCAGTCTCTGCTTCCCACAGGCAACATAAGGCCAACATAAAAGCACTGAAGTAGCATTATATCCCATGTCATCTGTTCACATCTGATCCAGATCACATCCATACTGCAGAGTGATCCGGTCCGAGACAGGGACCTGGGGCCAGACCACAGATCCACAGTGGAGTCATTGCCTCACATCAATGAGTAGGCAGGACAGTTGACAAAGCCCTGATGAAATCTCCTTCCTGCATTTAGCAGTGCCATTACCTCTTCTGTCCCAAGCTGTCAGCCAGTAATTAGGATCTTGCAGGTTGTTTCCATTAGGAGATGAAATTGGAGCCAGGTATAGAGCTGGCAGAAAAACAGCATTTCCAGTTGTCAGGAAATTTTCATTTCTTTTGAGTATGATTTTGGGCTAAATTGGATGTACTTTTTCTGCATCTGGGGATCATGGTTAAGATCCTCCTGTAATACCTGCACTGGAACTGGGCACCCCAACACTCCCAGCACCTCCTGCCACAGGCCACGGCTGCCACATGCAACACATTTCTCCTGGACTCTACATTCAGCAGCAGCTCTGCAACCCAAGATATTTCAAGTGAAACAATGTAGGGTCAGCTACTGGCTGACCTTAATCCTTTCAAGTATCTCCTCAAGGTAGTACACCTGATCCTCAGAGAAGTTATCCATATGCAAAGGCCTGGTGTCCTGAATAGACCAGAGAGCTCTGCTGAGTTCTCCAAAGTGCCTTTCACATCCCCAGATGCTATCCAAATTTGTATCATCAAACTTGTATCTAAACTCACAGGAGTAATGGACAGTCAAAACAAAATTCAGGGTCTGAGATAAAAGGGTCAGAAATATCTCAGAGAAATGAGTATGGAAGAAGTAAATCCTCCATCTTGGAAGCCCATCAGCCCAGTTAGTAAAGAGGAATGATATATTTCCGATGGCTCACAGGTGAACCTGAGAATCACAGAATCACAGAATATGTTGAGTTGGATGGGACCCATCAGGATCATTGAGTCCAGCTCCTGGCACTGCACAGCACCATCCCCAAGAACCACATCACGTGCCCAAAGGAATTGTCCAAATGCTTCTTGAATTTTGTGAGGCTTGATGCTGTGACCACTTCCCTGGGGAGCCTGTTCCAGTGCCCAACCACCCTCTGGGTGAAAATATCCAACTTAAACCTCCCCTGACACATCTTCAGGTCATTCCCTTGGGGCCTGTCACTGGTCACCACAGAGAAGAGATCAGTGTCTGCCCCTTCTTCTCCCCTCACAAGGACTTTGTAGACTGCAATGATGTCTCCCCTCAGTCTCCTTTTCTCCAGGCTGAACAGACCAAGTGACCTCAGCCACTCCTCATGACTTCCCCTCAAGGCCCTTCACCATCTTTGTTGCCCTCCTTTGGATGCTCTCTAACAGCTTCATATATTTCTCATATTGTGGCACCCAAAACTGCCCCCAGCACTCGAGGTGAGGCTGCCCCAGTGCAGAGCAGAGCAG